>BSAI01000015.1:10374387-10400621 GCA_036245035.1 Adrianichthys oophorus
ATATATATATATATATATATATATATATATATATATATATATATATAAAACAATAATAGTAATAATATAAAATAAATTAGAGTTTAGGACGGTTTTGTTTGTCTGCATCTTCTGATGTTGCACCTTTTTAAAGAATATATTTTACATTTTTTAGTAAAGTTAATGCTTTGCTGTAACGTTAAGTGTCTATAAAGGACTGAAATTCACTGTTTCACCTGGAAGATGGCTTCTTCTCCGCCCTCCGCCAGAGCTTGATCGATTTCCTCCTCGTTCTGCAGGTCTCCTGAAATGGTCCTGTGCATCTCTGGCGCTGCTTCCTCTTCTATACTCCTCAGGCCGGCCTGGAAAACCATATCAGATTAGTAATTAGCAAGATAAACTGTTCATTAAGAAGGCAGAAGACACAAACTGAATTTAAATATTTAATAACATTTGATTTAATTTAGTTTATAAAGTGCCAGTTCACACCCAAGGTTGTCTCACAGTCCTGGCCAAAAGACGAAAATATTCAGCCAAGCTTTATTAATCGTGAGATTATATAAGTGTGCTTCTTCCCACTCCCATTTAAGCAATTAGTTAAACTCTTCAGCTATCAATAAATGTAATGGATTCAATGGGTCATGTTGATGTACTGGATGTAAATTACAAATAAATCTATTTATGATTAGATGCAATTATAATGTTAAGAAGATAGTAGCATTTTCTTTTATTTATTTTCTAATCAATTTATGAATGAATAGCTGACCATTTTTATTGTATTTTTCCCCTTTTTTAATTGCAGAAATTGCTTGAAATAAACCAATCAATCAGCAATAATCCAAATCATTAAAAAAAATAAAGGAAAACAGGAAGTAGAATGCAGAATCCCTGAAACATCTACTGTAGGACAGAATAAATAAGTTCATTTTCACAGCAGTCAGAAACAAGGAAGCAGATGAGCACAAAGTCACTAACATCTATTAAAAGAAAAAAGACATGTTAGAACTGATAATATACGTAGAATGCAGTTCACCTGTATCTCTGGGCCTGAGGCACTCTTCTTTGATGGTCGGTAGCCATAGTACTCCTCCTGACGCTTCATAAATTTGCGGAAATGTTCTTGAAGCAGAAAAGTGGAGTAGAACTTCCCCACAGTCACCTCATCATCTGTAAGGTACAGTTCCAACACTGGTGGGATTCTGTTGAGGTATAATGTGGCTCATATTTCTTGCAGCAAAGAGACTGACCTCCTATAGGAGGGATGACCTGATCCAGCAGCTTCATGCTGGTGCGTTTCCAGATCTGCTTTATAATAGCCCTCAGCTCCTCATTGGCCTGCTCAAAGTTACCTGTGTGGAACAATTAAGAGTTAAGAGCATTTAACTGAATACAGTTAACCATCATGACATAAACTGGGCATAATGTGCTGTACCTTCTGTTTTGATTTTAAGGGCAGTCCTGACCAGAGCAAACAGGGTGGCGTTGAAAGTGACGGTTCCATCACTGTTGAGCGGCATGTTCATACCAACCAAGCGCTACAAACAAATACGCACCGTTACATATCTTCTGCTGTCACTGCAGGATGGTGTTTGCTTTTTATTTATTTTTTGTGTGATATACCTTGCATGCAGCCCGATGAGGACAGAACTTGCCAAAACCCAGTGGAGGCTGGATCCTTCTTAACAGAGTCACCACATCCAGATGTTTGATTCTACCCCTGATAGATCACAGACTTCCACCGTCAGATTGCATTATTTTTCATCAGAAGAAAATGTTTGTCATGACTGAAGGGGTTTGCACTCACGTGGCCTCAGGGTCATATTCAGCCCAGATCTTCTTAAACTCATCAAGATGGTGTGGACCAAGAAGAGACCAATCGCGTGTCAGGTAGTCAAAGTTGTCCATGATGACAGCTACAAACAGATTGAGGATCTAGAGACAAGAAAGTACCACTTTAAACAGATTTTTCTAAATTTTACATCTATTAGTTAAAAAATATTGTGTAATTTAAATCCCCATAAAACCAATTTGTTGATACAATCTTTGAACAGAGGGGTGCTTCTAACCAGGAAGGCACAGATACAGTAGAAGCTGAGGAAGTAAAAAACAGCAAAGTTGGACCCGCAGGTGTACTCTTCTCCTGGCAGGAAGTCAGACTTGGGGTCACATTTCTTGCCGTACATTGAAGCCATCATTACCTCCTGCCAAGCCTCTCCAGTGGCACATCTGGATAAATAAAAGTATGCTGTACAGGCTGACTTTATTTATTTCGGTGCTCTTCTATCCTTTAAATCCTGGCTGAGATATTCACCGGAATAACATCAGCACAGCCTGTGGGAATGTCTGGAAGTTGTTGTTGCGGTTGATTTGGGTGCCATCCACTAAAGCGACCTTTCCAAAGATCTGAAAGATGAAATAGTCAAATAATTTAGCCAATCAGCTTGGCAGCATTTAAATAGGTACAGAAGTCGGAAGTCCACTGTACCTGCATCCCAATGACAGCATAGATGAAGAAGAGCATCACAATGAGCAAAGCTACATGAGGAAGAGCCTGTTGATTAAAAAAAAAAAAAAACACTTTGTCAAACAATTTACAGTAAAAACTAAAAAGGATTAAAGTCATGATTAGTGTGGGGACCTGGAAAGACTTGATGAAGGTCCACAGAAGGTTACGGATACCCTCTGAACGGTTCAGCAACTTCACCAGACGCATGACACGGAAGAGTCGGAAGAATGTGATGGAAACTGAGGCGTTTTCAGACGCCTGTCAGCAACAAATAAAAAACTCATAAAATGATCTTAAATATTAAAATGAAGATTATCTCAAAGGTTTGTAGAATTTGAACTTACCGCAATTTCTTGCATAGGATCTGTATCCTACAAAAATAAAAATTTTAGTTACTCCCTTAAATTTACTGCACTTATTAGTTTAATAGCAGGACAACTGGGTTCAGATCTGAACATCACAATGCTTAAATGCAGGTAATTCTAGCAACTTTTTTTAACAAGCTCCAAAGCCTCCAGATTTGACCATCTGTGCTTTGTTACCCATGCCAAATGAACAAAAGACACACATATTGCTGCTAGGATATTAATGTTTTAGTCAGTATAGCCATTACAGGGATAATCATGTTCAAAGGTAAACTTTTTTTATTCAAAACAGTAAGTTTCATACTGTAACAGTTAAAAACAGTGAAAACACGAATGTTTTCATCAGCAGGATGAGAAACACTGGTCTAGTTCAGGTCTATGTCTCAGAGAAGAACACAGAGCGCTCACACAGCAAGGCTCATGCAGCAGAGCAGATATTTACAGCGCAGCCATGGAGACAGTACAGTCCTCCACTGGAGGCCAGGGCGCTCTGTGGAGGATAGACACATGAGGAGTGAGGTGCATGAAAGACAATGAGATTGGTGAATATATATAAAAATAAATTACTTAAAAAATAAAAAAAGGTTTTGCATGGAGAAACATGTTTGAGGATGTGAATAAAACAGCAATGCAGTGTGGCAGTGGTAAAACCAAAAAACTTATGAGAACAAATGATGCGCTTTCCTACCTGATATCATCCTCAAATACTAAATATAAGATATAAAATATTTACAAATAATGAGGTGATTAATATGTGATGGAAGTGAAGGGCCAAGCAAAATGGAAGTGGAGGACTGAGGCTCATACATTACTGGCTAACAATTTTTGTCCAAACAAATCAAATTTAGAACTTATACAAATCATTAACAAACAATAGCAATCTAAATAAGAAAAGTTATATGTTTTATGAATGTACTTACATCGACTTCACTGAGGATGACATCAACAACGCTACCAATGACAATAATGAAGTCAAACACATTCCATGGATCTCCAAAGTAGCCCTGCACAATAGGAGGGTGCATTAAGACTCATGAAGAAGTGGAGGCATTTGTGAATCCATGAGGACAAAGAACAACAGAGCCTCTACCTTAGCTTTGAAGGCCATAAGCTTGAGTATCATCTCCACGGTGAAGAGCACTGTAAAGATCAAGTTCAGAGTGTCTGACAGCTTGGTAACGTGGTCTGACTGGTTACAGTGCTGTTGGAAAAAAAAGTTTTAAGGATAAATACATTTTATTGCATTTCAAAACTTACAAATCTTTAGCTTGTGAATAGAAAAATATACTTTATTGCTTTTTAAAGTTAACTTTATACAATTAAAAAAGCACAAAAATGACATGAGGAGTTTAAACAGAAATTTCCTTTTAGAATATTTTTTTTTCCAAGGAAATTAATTGTTCTAAACATTCATCAACCTTGGGATTGTCCTGCTGAAGTAAATTTCAGAACTTTCTAAAGATAAATCATCTAAGACAATAATTCCTGTCTGACACACTATAAAATGTATGTGCTTTTAGGCTGTGACTCGATTGTGATTTACATACCTGCATGCCCAGACACAACGTGTTCAGCATAATTAGGAAGAACATGAGGTACTCAAAGTAGCAGGATGTTACAATGTACCACACGCGGTACTGGTAGGGATTCTTAGGGATGTAGCACCTCAGAGGGCGAGCCTTTAGAGCATACTGCACACACTGACGCTGAGAGGAGACGGGGTGCGTGGTTAAAAAAGAAAAAAACCCAAACATTTCTTGAGTCCTGCTTCTTAGAGTACCTGGTTTTTGTCCAGCTCACAGTTCTTGTACTCCTGCTCGCCCTGCTCCTGGAAGGTGACAATGACAAAGCCCACAAATATGTTCATCATGAAGAAGGCTATGAGGATGATGTAGATGATGAAGAAAATAGACACGTCGACACGGTTGTTGTAGACTGGACCAGAATCTTCTTCAGCTGAATCAATGGCCCTGTATAAGAGTCTGGAAACAATTAAAGAAAAGATCATGGAATTAAAAACTAGTTCAGGCTCTGATAACGAGGTAAACAAATTCAAATAAAGCATTTTGAAAAATTAATATAGCTATTCTTTGAGCTTACTTTGGCCATCCTTCAAAGGTGGAAACTGTGAACAGAGCCAACATCCCATTAAGCACATTGTCAAAGTTGAAGTCACTGTTGATCCATTCCCTCTTAGCCAGCACCGTGTCTTTGAGGGAGTTCTCCATGGGCTTTATGAAGTATCCTCTGTAAATACACACACACGGTCACCCTTTAGAAGTAAAACAGTTCTTTTTAAAGATGGAGATGTGGGAGGGAGGGTGGCTGACTTACTGGCAATCTTCTGCTGTCATTTTGGTAGGGTCAGTGCAGCTGTAGAATTTGCCCTGAGAAGGAAGGAGTCATTTTTGGCTCAAATCAACCTTTATTAGAGTTTAAGATCATTAGTCACACAGAAAGAACAATACCTTGAAGAGCTGTACTCCTATGCAGGCAAATATAAAGTTAA
Source organism: Adrianichthys oophorus (assembly GCA_036245035.1). Classification (NCBI taxonomy): domain Eukaryota; kingdom Metazoa; phylum Chordata; class Actinopteri; order Beloniformes; family Adrianichthyidae; genus Adrianichthys; species Adrianichthys oophorus. The sequence goes on from BSAI01000015.1 coordinate 10,379,747, forward strand.
GCAGCATGGTTACCAGCACAATGTTTCCAATCGTTTTAATGGCCACAAACACACACTGGACAACATGCTGTGGAAAAGAGAAAAGCGATGAATACTAAAGACTGAGAAATGGAACAAGTTTGTGCAAACTCAAGAAGTATTTTCCTTCTGTGTTTAAAGTGGCAGCACAGCATCTCACTAATCATCTGATCGCACTGCAGGGTGGTGGTTGATTGATGGTTTGGACTGGCTGAGAATTTTCAGATGTTTAACTCTTTATGAGATCTGTCATTAACTGGTACAGCGAGTGTGTTCTGCAACTGCTGCAGTTCAGACTAGTGTCACGCTGTAAAATAATAGGTAACAGCTACTACAGGAGTATCATTAAGGACAAGGAGGCCCATTCAGACTGAGGTTTTAGCTAGTTCTAGATAACAAGATACTGATATTTGCATAGGAATGAATCAAGACTATTGCATTATAGATCATCAGTCATATAAATTCTTTTTAAGTGGCGTTTTAATCTAATTCTATGTAAAGTTATCCTATTGATTGTCTGCACAAATAATCTTTTCAGCAGGACAATCGATGCATGTCTTGTACCTTCAGTCCTTTGGCTCGGTTGATGGCTCTGAGAGGTCTCAGCACTCTCAGCACCCTGAGAATCTTCACCACCGAGATAGCACTGGACCTGCAGGCAGCACATAATAAAAGCAGTCATCATACATGCATGTTTTAAAATAAAATTTAAAAAAGTATTTAGGAAGAAGTGACAACAGCAGTGTTTTGTGTGATCCTGAAATACAGACTCACTCCATTCCCATAGACAAGAGCGACACTGTGACCACAATCAGATCCAGGATGTTGAAAGAATTACGACAGAATGAGCCTTCATGCATGAATGCACCGTACACCGTCATCTGTCAGTGACACAATAAAATAAAATTACACACAGCAGCACCTAATCAGAAACTTTTAATTTTATGGCCGGCTTTAGTCAGTCTGTTAGCTGAAGGACAAGTCAAGAAATATTTTGATAGTTTTTTCTTTATTTAATCATTACCATCAATACAACTACCTGCCTTTTCTATTGCGTAAAATTTGGATTTGTTTAACCAAACACACAGTCTCAACTTTAGTAAAACAAAATCTCTGTGTAAAATGTGTTGTGTTGTAATGTTTTTTGCATGTAAAATGATCCAAAATGAAAAGTAAGTTATTTACAGTAGCAACAAAAAGAGATGTACACTAAATTATTGATCACAAAGTTGTTTTGCTTGTTGATTTTACCTTGAGCACAATCTCAATGGTAAACACGGTTGTGAAAACAATGTCAGCATAAGCCAATATCTTAAAAATAAAAAAGAACAAAAAAAGGTTAATTTCAGATTGCAGCCTCTTGCATTCGTTTTTGTCTAACATGTTGAGTCTGACTCGGCTTCCACCTGGTTTCTGTAGGACCTTGGATCGATGGGGTCCTCAGCTGCCAGTGAGATGGAGGATAGCAGGATGAAAAGTAGAATTAAGTTGGTGAAGGAAGAAGCATTGATGATCTTGTAGCACAGTTTACGGAACCTGGATTGCAAAGAACAGTCGAGAGCTTGACAAAACTGTTTCTACACATTTTTATTTTTGAAACACATCTTTTAATGTCTTACTTGTTCTGAGGGCCAAAAATGAAAAAAGAAGTGGCTTCAGGTAATGGAACCGCTTCTTCCTTGAGCTGTAGGTCCGCCATTGGTCGAGGCCGAGGGCTTAAGGGGATTTCAGGCTCCTCCTCCTCATCATCACCTAAAGCGCAGAAACACAAACTGAAGCTGCAGAACTATGCTTGCATGTTAACATGCATTAAACAAAACTCAAATTGTCAGAATTATTACAACTGTCACGCAAAACAGCTTTACATTTATCAGCAAAACCCAAGAAAGTGCTTGAGATAAACAGTCCCTATTTTTACCTGTCAGCAATATCGAGACAATAAATGAAGAAGACGACGAATGTATGGTTTAATCGCTTTACCTGGGAAATCAGCAGGTGGAAATGGATCTTTCACTTCATTGACATTGGACTCAAATTCATCAACTTTAAGCTGAAAACAAAAATAGGATGAGACAGTAAAGTCAATTAAGCACAATTTAAGTTTCGCAACATCACCCAATACAAACTTTGGCGGTGGTGGGCATGCCCTCCATCTTGGCCCTCTGTTCTGCCAGTTTCTTTGCAATCCTTTCCCTTTCTTCATCTGTCTTCTCTGGCATTTTGGACCTGAGTGTAAACCACAAAAAGAAGACGTTAAATACAGAAATCCAAAACGTAACTATTTCTTTTAACTGGTATTTAATTATTTAACCACCTTAGCAGCTTCTTTTTCAGCTTCTCTTCTGCCTTTTCTTTCTGAGCTGAAGTCAGACTCTCAGCCTCTGCCAGGTTGTCAACGGCGATGGCCAAGAAGACATTCAGGAGGATATCTTGTTACACTGACTTCAGGAAAATGAGAACTGTGGCTGTCAAAATAGTTGTAATGCTTATCATTTTTACATTTAGAAAGCGATTTATGGCTAATTCTCAGGATACAGTTTCCACAGACGAAAAGGATGATGAAAAAAATGGAAACCAGGATGCCAGGTATGACAGGCCCTCCATGAGCCATAATACCATTGTACATAACGATGGTCCATTCTTCTCCTGTTAGAATCTGAGTGACAATTACAGGTTAAAAAATATAAACATTTGCTATCATAATTTAAAAGTACTTTCCTAAATAAGCTGAAATTACTTTTAACATCTTATAGATCCACTCCGATGAAAATTATGTTTTCAGCATTTTCAAAATTTTCTTGTGGCATTTTTCTGATGATGGAGGACATATATAAGGAAAATTAAGCTCAAAATTTCATTTCTGACTATTTATTTAATCAATAGTTCCCATTTGATAAAAAGCTTATTAAGGATGTAGAAAATACGTTGGGAGGGCTACTAGCTCTCTACTCTGACCTCTAAGCAACAGGGTGAGGAAGTCCCCCCCCACAACTCAGATGTAAATTTCTAATGAACTCCTGCCGCTCTGCAAAATCTATGTCCAAGATATAGTGTTTTTTTTAATTGTGACTAAAAACGGCGTATTCAGAATAAAAAGACCACTGAGAACACTTTTAAAAAGGATCAAAAGATGATTGGAGTGGGGCCTTAAATCAACTGAAAGGTGTTCAACGTCAAAGCCCCGTCACTCTTCCTCACCTGAAATACGCTGATCAGCGCCTGAGGGAAGTTGTCAAAGTTACTGCGAGTGGGTCGGTTGTGGTCAAAGTTGAATTTCCCTCCGAACACCTGCATCCCCAGAAGGGCAAAGATGACAATAAAGAGGAAGAGAAGGAGGAGAAGGGAGGCGATGGAGCGAACTGAGTTGAGAAGAGAGGCCACAAGATTGCTCAGAGAAGTCCAGTATCTGAAAACAGTAAACAGATGTTACATTTCAACACAACACACTATAAAGGAAAAATAGAGGAATCTGAACAAGATCATAAAAATCACACTTGTGGTGTTTTTAAAAATCTTTCTTGTGGCATTTTTCTAATGATCGAGGACATATATTAAGAAAATTAAGCTCAAATTTGTATTTCTGAGTTTTTCTTTAGTCAAATTGTTATGAATCAGGAGAAGATGAAAAAATGCCATTTGATAAAGGGCCACAAGTTTCCTGCTCTGCTCTATTTTGATGCATCCACTTGTAGACGACTAGATCCATGCACGACTTGCCATTTTTGTTAGGGATATTGTTCGGTTGGGGGTGTGGGGGGCTGTAAGCTAGCAGGAGAAACTGTAAACAGATGGATGACAGGAAATAGGGACAGGCGAATCCGCAATAACAATCCCGCCCACAACTCAGAGACGAATTTCTAATGAACTCCTGCCGCTCTGCAGAAACTATGTCCAGAAAATGACACAGTTTTTTGGGGTTTTGTCTAAAAATAGCATGATCCTAATTAAAAGACCACTGGGAACACTTTTAAAATAGACCAAAACATGATTTAAGCGGTTCTTTTAATTTTTGTTACAATGTCAAAGAGCTCGACTTACTTAGTAACTTTGAGGATCCTTAGGAGCCGTATACACCTGAGGACAGAGAAACCGAGCGGGGCCACTGCTCCTGCTGACAGCATGATCATCTCCAGGATGCCACACAGCACCACAAAGAAGTCGAAGCGATTGAACAGAGACATGAAGTATGCTCTTGGTCCAAGAGCGTACAACTTTACAAACATCTCAAGAACAAACAGCACCAGCAGCCCACGACTGGCCACATCTGTTGAGATGAAAGCAGATAAGAACGCGGTCCTGAAACTGAGATGGGAGGAGGTGAAGAGGGGAAAGAAGAAAACATGTAGTCTAATCTCCAACCTTGCAGAGTAGTAAAAGATTTAGGTTGGTGATGATACTCTGTAGCAATAGTCAGAGTGTTGAGGAAGACGAGGAACATCACCAGCCAATAAAAGCTCTTCGTCTTCACATACACCAGACATTTCATCCTGAAGAAACGGTTCCAACGACGGGCCAGGCGGCTAAACACAGAAAAAAGCAGCTCATTGAGTCGTGTGGCCATTTTTTGCTTGTCAATCATTCCTGTTCTTGCAGTCATTCAGTTACTAACACATTTAATTTTGTCTTCAAAGACATTAGCAACTTTGACTTTTTCTTTCCTAATTATATGTTGTTGTTGTTGAAGTAACTAACTGAAAATTGAAGTTCAATTTTGTCCAAGACAGATAATCCAAAAAGGGATTTGGGATTGTCTGCTTTGTCCTCTCACTGCTGCAACGAATAACTTATCATTTCTCTGATGTACCAGAGATTTTAAGTTTGTTTGTGTTGTGTTCTTTCACTATTACAGTTACTAACAAATCTCTTATGTCTTCCAACAGATGATCAGTGACTTTGTGTTCACCTGCTTCCTTGTTTCTAACTGCACCAATGACTAACTTATTTCCTTATCAGATTATTGCCCTACTGACCTTTCGTCTGCTGGAGGACTGCCTTTCTAATCTTCCATTCAGTAGGATTTTGTCCTCTCTACTGTTTTCTTTGTTTTGCTGAGTACAGAGACTGCAAACAAATCCTTCAATGTAATCGGTTGGTCACTTATAGAAACTGGGATCATTTGTCTTTAATAGAATTATTTAGTTTGAAGTGGATTAGAACTATTTTTATGAATAAATTCCTTTTGCTGTTTTGCACTCTTGACTAATATCTAATTACTGAGTGGAGGACTCACTAGTAGTAGATGATACGACTTTTGCCCTCCAGATCGTATAGGCTGTCTGTTTCAGAGTCTCCGTTGGTCAAAGGCAGAAGGCCTGAAAGACCAAGACAACAGTTTTCACTCTAATGCAGTGTTTGCATTAGCAACAATGGTGCTACTGTGTGTCTGCAGATCTGACCTTTGCCCTCTCTGTCTGCATCCAGGACTTCTGCATGAGTGATCCATTCCATGTATCCATGGACGTCCTCGTCCAGCTGCTGACGCTCCCGCAGTTTCTGGAACTCTCCTCTTGACCTGGCTTTCTCGCGCTCTTTAGTAAACTCTCTGTGTTGAATTGAGTTTTAATTTGATTCATTTGTTTGACTGCACCCACAGTACAGAACATTTAAGGATAAAACAGCTCTCTTACCCACTGAGCACACCCAGGACAAGATTGAGCATGAAGAAGGAACCAACCAGAATGAGAGGAACAAAATACACCCATGGCCATTCATTTCCTATGGCATCATTAACCTAAGAAGATGCGAAAGAATATCAGCCAGCAGCTCATCTGAAAAAGCCCCTATTGTAGCCAAAACCTGTACTAACCCAGTAGAGAACCTTGGTCCATCCCTCCATGGTGATACACTGATACACCGTCAGCATTGCAAAACCAATGTTATCAAAGTGGGTGATACCATTGTTGGGACCCTCCCATCCAGGGCGACACTCTGAGCCATTGATGGAGCAGCGGCGTCCGTTACCAGCCTGAGCGCACGGAGCCGGCAGCTCCCCTTCTGCTGTGGCGTAGATGTCTGTGCGCGGAAGAAAATAGCAAACACTGGACAACTCAAAAAAGAGCAAGAGAAAGCCAGTTAAATGGAGTTCTTCTGTACACACTTGTGCCTGTATAGTAGCAGGTCTTGTGCATTTTGCACTTGAAGAGTTCCAGTCCCATGATGGCATAGATGGTGACCAACAAAAAGACCAGCAGGGCAATGTGCACCAAAGGCAGTGTGGCTTTGAGGATGGAGTTCATGACCACCTGAAGGCCTAAAAAGGGGGTCATTTAAATTAAATCTAAATCTCAGTAAACTTTAATTGCAAACAACATCCATATGGTTTAGATAGTACAAAATAAAGTAAGGTCAGTCATTGGATGTGTGAATAGGGGCATGAAGTCTTACTGGGGACTCCAGAAACAAGGCGAAGGGGCCTCAGCACCCTAAAGGCTCTCAGAGCCTTCATGTCAAATCCTCCGCCCTTCTCTGTTGGTACTCCTGCGATCATATTGATGGTATCCAAAGCAAAAGTGAACAAGCTGCAGGCAAGCATAAAAGACAAAAAGATTCGATTTTTAAAGCTGACACTCATAGTATCCACATTTTTGTTCATATATTTCAAAGAGTGGCTCTGCTCTTTGGGATTAGTGGCCTGCAGCTGCAGCTCAGAACTCAGCTTACCCCATGAAGACGATGACGAAGTCCAATATGTTCCAACAGTTCCGTAAATAGGCCCCTTCGTGAAACACGAGACCATACGCCACAATCTTCAAGAAGCACTCCAAAGTAAAGATGATCAAGAAGATATACTCCAGACTCTCCTGCCGTAGGACAAACAATCCGAGCATTTCAAGTATAATGAAAAAGTCATACTTCTTGCAGACTTCCAATTTCCTTTTTTCCCTCCTAGTCAAGCATAATTTGTTTGTATTATTTTCAGTCTTTACTTGGATTTAAACAATATGTGAATTTAATATAATGAAAGAAACGAGAGGTAAGCTCTCCGGCGTTACCTTTCTGATGTTCAACAGGAAATTTAATGTTAGGTTTGACCCTTTTTTTCCTTTTGTCTTTGGATTAAATCAAATCTAACAAATATTAAATGTCCACACATATTGTATTTGCTTTGAGACTATAAATGGATTAAATTCAAATGTATTGTTCTTTCAGTAATCAACCCCATGAGATAACAAACACACATTTACCTTCCTTTCCTTTTTGAGATAAAATTACAAAAAAGGAAGCAAAACTTCAGATAATAATCAATAGAGAAGAAATACTCTTATGCATTCTGAATATTCTGTTCATGAAATGTAGTTTAACACTTTCAAAAAACAATCACGTTGAAAACTTTGACCCATTTAATCGATTAGAGTCCATCTGCTCCCCGGCAGCAGCCAAGTACATTTATTAAGACTGTAAGCCAATATGGCTGTCAAAATTACTCAATCGGTAAAATAAGAGCAAGCATCCCCGTCTTTCTGTAACAGGGCTGATCACACTGATACCATCTTGGCTGACCTACATCTGACAGCAACAGAACAGTGAACCCTCTCCTCTTTCAATTTCCCTTCGAAAGGAATGGACTGTAATGTGTAAGAAAGCATTAGGAGGGGCTGGTATCTTTTCTGAAGAAAACACTTCACAGGAATGGGGTTAGCTGCAGGTGATTATTTTGTCGGGGATGTTTATTAAATTCATCCTTCTTATCATTTTAAACTTTGTCATCTGTTAATGTTTTATGTAGAATAACATATATCTGCTGATAAGTAATTACTATAGAATTTCAAGACAGACAAAGACAGAAATCAAAATCAACAATTTGCTGCATAAGCAGTGACAGAGAGAAATGTAAAAGAATGCAACACAAACATATTTAGTAAAGACCCATGATCAGAATGTGCTGGAACCTTTGACAACAGCCTCAGTTTATGCAACTATGGCACACAAGCTCATTAATTGGTCAGATGCAAAAAATATATATATTTTATGAAATGTGTGCCTAAAAATGGGATTTAACCACAAGATTGCCAATGGATAGTTAGAGAAATGGTATGTAATGTAAAGTTATTAGATTTTTACATGGAAAAAAACCAATTTTACTGTTATAAAAGCAAGTTACTTAAACTATAGAGAACCTATATGTGGCAAATAATGGGGTTCCACCAGGACTAGTGAGCAGCTTCAAGAGAAGCTCCCGCATTAAAGTAACAGCCAAAACATTAGACATGATATATGTTAACAAGGACAAACAAAAAGCCACACAAACAGAAAGAAAAATGTGGGTTTCCTTGTGTGCTCCTTTCCAACCATTAATACAAATGTTTAGGAGGAGTCATTTTGGATGCCAGAATTCTCAGTTTAAAAGAAGAGCCATATCAAATCAAATCAAATCAAATCAAACTTTATTTCTATAGCACTTTTCCTATGAAGCATAACACAAAGTGCTTTACATTAAATTAAAACTGATTAAAAACAAGCACAACCATAAAAATGTAGACCCCCATCCCCACCCCCAACACACACATGCAATCCACCCAACCCCTTTCACAATTCCCACCCCCTTAGCTGATGGAACCCATTGGGAAACAGGCTGAGCAAGGAGAAAGTTGGTTGGTGGACCCATTATAGTTGGGTCCTCTTCCTCCGTGGACAACCACATAGCCAGTCTAATGCAGCATCACAGGCGAGGACCCAGCCCCATCACAGCAAGGTAGCGAGGCAGGTCCCCATCTTGAGCTGCAATAGCTGAACCGTAGCTGACCCAGAGGGAGAGGACCCAGCCGAGGAGGCACTGGATTTAAAAATAATAAAATATAAATCTAAAATTAAAATGGAACATTTGATAAAAGCAACAAGCAATAAAACATGAGAATAAAAAATATTCAAATAAGCTATAAATAATCCGACGTAAAATCATAAAACATGATAAAAATAATAAAAACAGGATAAATTAACATGATAAAAACTAACTAAAAGCTAATTTAAAAAGATAGGTCTTGAGCCTTTTCTTAAAAACCTCTATGTTCTCTGCGGTCCTCAGGTCCTCCGGCAGACTGTTCCATAAACGGGGGCCATAGTATTGAAAAGATGCCTCTCCATAGTTTTTGGTTTTCATAGTTGAAATGATCAATAGACCAGTGCCAAAGGATCTCAGGGTCCACGAGGGTTCATATTTAACTAAAAGATCAGATAAATAAGAAGGCGCAAGACCGTTCAGACATTTAAAAACCATTAAAAGTATCTTAAAATCAATCCTGAAGCAGATGGGGAGCCAATGCAGGGATTTTAAAATCGGGGTGATGTGAGCTCGCCTTCTGGTCTTGGTGAGAACTCTTGCAGCAGAATTTTGGAGAAGCCGAAGGTTCTTAATGCTATTTTTTGGAAGACCTGCTAGAAGGGCATTACAATAATCAACTCTACTAATTATAAAACCATGCATCAGCGTCTCCATATTAGCAAGAGAGAGAATTGGGCGGACCCTAGCCAAATTTCTAAGATGATAAAAACCAGTTTTAATCACCTGCTTGATATGTGGGATAAATGTTAGCTTGGAGTCAAAAATAGCGCCCAGGTTTCTGACTGTTTCAGAAAAATTGAATGAAAGTTCTTTAAGTTTCAGAAACTGTTTCTCTCTCTTGGCTTCAGGACCAATAACCAAAATTTCAGTTTTCTCCTGGTTGAGCTGCAGAAAATTTTTTTCCATCCATGATTTTACATCTAAAATACAATTAAAAAGTGCTTCTATTGGTCTTGTGTCATCAGGAGACATAGCTATGTACAGCTGGGTATCATCAGCATAGCTATGAAAGCTGATGTTGTGCTTCCTGATGACATTCCCCAGAGGAAGCATGTAGATGTTAAAAAGCAAGGGGCCAAGGATGGAACCTTGAGGCACACCACATTCAATTTTGTGGACCCCAGAAAAGTAAGCGTCCATGCTTACCATAAAGTTTCTCTCCGTGAGATAGGAAGTGAACCACTGGATAACAGTCCCTGAAAGGCCAAGACTTTTAAGTCTGTTTAACAGGATCAGGTGATCAACAGTGTCAAAAGCAGCACTTAGATCCAGTAGAACTAATACTGTGATCTGACCTGAATCCGAGGCACATCTAACATCATTAATGATCTTTAACAGGGCTGTCTCAGTACTGTGGTTCGTTCTAAAACCAGACTGGTTCACCTCAAATATGTTATTGTGTAAGAGAAACTCATTTAGCTGAATAAAAACATTTTTTCCAGAATCTTGCTTAAAAATGGCAAGTTGGACACTGGTCTGTAGTTATTAAAAACCGTAGGATCTACATTGCTTTTCTTTAGTAACGGTTTCACCACTGCAGTTTTAAAAGCAGTGGGAAAAATACCCGTTTGTAGAGAGGAATTTATGATGTTTAAAATCTCGCTCTCAAAAGACCCATAAAATGATTTAAAAAGTGATGTGGGGATGGGATCTAAAAAACAGGTCGTTGGTTTAACTTGGGAGAAAACTCGACCAAGTGTTGCAGCTTCAACCAGGTCAAAACTGTCCAGTGCTTCCTCGGGTAAGGTCAAGTCATCATTTTCATTACAATATGTTACATCATTAACCAAATCATGGGGAAAGTATATGGTTGCATCCCAACTGTATACCAGTATGTTTATGTTGAAAAACGCATGTCGTGCTAAATTCACAAAGGGTTCATTATTTATTGTTTTATTACATTACACCAGGCTTAGTAAAAGCCAACTGAAATGTTTTTCTATAATTATTCATTGTATATTAACAAGTTAAAACTTTTCTGATTTTTTTTTGTTACTGTTTTGTAAAACACAAATCATATTTCAAAACTAAACAAAACCATGACCAAAAATTGATGTTTGACCTGAATCATGCACTGCAAAAACGGAATCTTAAGAAATTAAAAAGAGCAAAAACAATTTTTGTTTCAGAAAACATGCCTTTTCCCAAAATCCTAAATCTTGGTAAGACTGTTATTTTTTTTACCCCATTGGCAGATTTTTTTTTTTCTTTTATAAAGGAAATCTACCAATGGGGTAGGAGTGTTTGACTTATTTCTAAGGGGGCTGTTTTTGCAGTGTGGGGAAAGTGAATTGTTGCATCAGTCATTTGGATGAAGAAAGGCATTTACATAACGATTTCGAACACGTTTGGATGAATCAAAGTCACAAGAGAAGTTCCATGAAACAGGTCTATTAATGGGATTATGCATAAGTCTTTGCTGTGAGCAAATGCGGAATGATGATTGATTCAAGCTTTTGTGCTAATCTACATTAATGAATATCAACCCTGGAAAATCTAGGAACAGTTTTTTTGCTAGGCTTTTAAGATTATTTTGACCTTTTTTTTTACTTGTTCATTTTGAGTAGCAGCTAATTAACAGTGGCAAAAAATAGAAAAAAATCAAAACATAAATAGGAAAAAAAATAGCAACCAAATTTGACCCCATGGATTCTTCTGTAGGGCTGAAATAAATGGTTTAAAGAAAATATCAATAACTGACATATTATATAAATAAAATGTATTCATTTACTCTGTCCATGGCCTGTTATTTTACAATAACAGATATGTATATAAATGTTACTTTTTATTATGTTTGGAGTTACTTCTTCCTGCAGGCACTTCATATTAAACCTCTACTAATTAACAGAATCTGACCACAAAAAACAAACCAACTAAAAACAATCCAGGTTGTTATTAAGGTATAAGGAGACATTTTATCACTACAGCCAAAGATTATGTTTGAACATTCCCCACTGTGTTTCATTTTAGCATAAAATTATGGAAATACTTTACTAAAAAATCATACTATCAATTTAATGAGGTGACTTTAGCATTTCCAAGTAAGGAAACTCATTCATTTTCCAATCCGCTTTATTCCTTTCGGGGTCACGGGGTTGCCGGAGCCTAACCCGGCTACTCATGGGCGAAGGCAGGGTACACCCCTGGACTGGTCGCCAGTCTGTCGCAGGGGCCACAATCACACACCCCTACACACTCACATTCACACCTAGGGACAATTTAGAGTAACCAATTAACCTATGAAGCATGTTTTTGGACGGTGGGAGGAAGCCGGAGTACCCGGAGAAAACCCACGCATGCACGGGGAGAACATGCAAACTCCACACAGAAAGGTCCCCCAGCCAGGACTTGAACCAGGAACCTTCTTGCTGTGAGGCAGGAGCGCTGACCACTGCGCCACCGTGCAGCCAAGTAAGGAAACTGATTTTAAAATATAACTTTTTTTGTTAGAGTTTTTTCTTTTTATTAATTTCGCCAGGAGTCTCAAACTCTAGGTCTCGAGGGCTGGCATCCTGCAGGTTTGTAAGAAATCCTGCATCATCTGCTGCGGATTACCTGGATCAGGTGTGTTTAGTCAATACGGAGCAGCAATGGCAGGTTAGTTGAAAAACACATAGGACACCGGCCGTCGAAGCCTGGAGTTTGAGACCTGTGATTAAGACAATTTTTGTTTCTACCACTGAAAAGGATGAACCCCAAACATTTATGGTCTTTCTGTGTCCTTAAATCAGGTCTCACTAAATATTCCAGATCATGTTTAGCTAGAAAAATTAAGCAACGTTTAACACATATCTTGTTGTTGTTTTTTTTGTTTTTTTTGATGTGGTATCATAATCCTTAGGTTTTTGTTCTATCTTGTAAACGAAAAGTCTTGGATAGAAACTGATGACATTTAATGTCTCATGAGCACCTCACCACAACAAAAAAAGTTTCAATGTATCAACATGTGCCAGACTACAAGTACAAATAGAAATCTTAAATAAGCACTAAGTTATGTTTGAAGGGATTTAAAAATGGCTTTCCACTAACACAAGTGAACAGCTGAAACTCTCAACTAGGCTTTGTCAACTATTAGCCATCACTGCACTCAGCAAATGATCATAGCTTTTTATATTGTCTGATCACTGCTTGACGTGGTTATAACGAACATGTGAATAATCAAGACTAAATGTGTCCTTTTTTCTTTGGGCTGTGGATTTTAATGTACCATCAGAATGTATGTCAGAGAGGAACAGCACTCGCACTTACCAAACTTGAGTTGGTGTTATTGCTATCTTCTTCAGGCATGGGCAGGAAAACTGCTAAAGCCACACAGTTTGCAAATATGGTCAGTAAGATGATGATCTCAAAAGTTCTGGACGGAAAAAGTCAAGTTCATTACATTACATGGCAAAAAAAAACCTAATAAATGAATTTACATGATTGTTAACATGTTGGTCGCATGAGACTTTGTTATTTTTGCATCATATAAACTACCTCAAATGAAAAGCATCACTTTAAATCCTGTCTAAAACATCATCCCTAAAAGTACCCACAGGGTAATGGACGATGTTTAGCTTGAAAAATTAAGCAACTTTGGACCCTTTTTTCAAATAATGTGACATTGAAATCCTTAGTTTTTTGTTCCTAAGTCTCAGGGAGTCTTGGACATAAACTGATGACATTTTACATCGTACGAGCACCTCACCACAACAGAAAAGTTTAAATGCATCAACATGTGCCAGACTAATGTAATCCTGTCTGCTCCACTTGACCATTCTCACCTGTAGGGGGCTCTCTTAAAGAATTCCCCTGCCAGGTCAGCATCATGTCTCTGTGATGATGAGAGACAGCTGCAGGACCCAAGAATATGACAAACCATTTAAACATGGCCTACCCATCAGGGAGATTTTACTCAGTTCAGCTGTAAGATATCTAATGTGCTTTTTTTGTCAACTCAAAGGAAGTTTGTTTTAGTGAACACCAGTTATGTTGTTTGTTACAGAAGCTAACCGCTGCAATAGAGCAGCAAAAATTAAAACGTTTCTTTCTATTATTCCCTATGGTTACACTAAAAATCATTTTGGAAACTTAAAAAAAATGTTTAACATATCGTTGCAACCTTCCAAAGAATGTTTAATTTTAACCCTTGTGTGGTGTTCGTATTTTTGCTGTATGTAATATATATGTGTAGGGTGGGTGTACAGTATGCGGTCAATGAAAATGTGTTTTGATTTATGTTCTTCACAGAAAATGAGCCAAAGCTAATGAATTTCAGGTTGTAAAAAAAATTAATTGTTTCATTTTTCTACAGATAAAAAAACTGAAAACGGGTCCCACAGACCCGAACACCATACAAGGGTTAAAGGGTGTAAGCTGAAAGGATTTAACTATTTTTTAAATGCCCCTATATACATGTGGTCAATCAAACCAATCTATTCTGATTTGGAAACTATGTTATGACCTTGTAATAATAAAATAAACAGGATTACCATTGGAAAATGTAATCCTTCATTTCACCAGCCAACTTATGCTTTGAAAATTTCTTCTAGATTGCCTGCCTAAGAGGAAAAGAGACTCCACCACTCCCAAACAGAGCTCAAGTTCAAAAACAACGAAACACTCCGTGGAACTTCACTGAAGTGTTAAACCTTCAATGATGGTCTAATCAGAACTTAAAATAGAACTTCAGTGATTTCCTCACAGATGAAACATGGCTAACAAGTACCTGCTCTGCAAAAATTCTGTCTGTAAGTAGGAATACATGTTGTACACGTGATTTAAGCTTATAAAGGATACTTCCACTCCACAATGTTGGTGCAAGCCTTACGGAAGGGATTTTTAAGGGAGAAGAGGAAAAGTGTTCTTGCAGGGCGAGGGTTTCCTCCTGTGGCCTGGAGCTTTTTCAGCTTCTCCCTCTGCTTCCTCTTCAGCTCCTCCTCGTTCATGATGAACGACTTGTCGCCTCCTGCGTTGGAAGCCATCCTGTGGCCTTAATCTGACACAAACTCCCAATTCCAAAAAAATGTATGAGCTCTCAGCGTAAAGTCCACAACACTGGTGCAGTTTTATTCCCTCCTTTCATTGGGGCTCTGATCCTTTGAGGCTGACCTACAGTTGGTTCCCCCACCCCTGCCTCCTGCTCCTCCTGGCTCCGTCTCCCTCACACAGAGCCACAGACCTCCCCTCCAGCCCAAGGAGCTCTGACAGAAAAGCTCATCTCGGTAGAGAGAAATATAACAGGGGCCCGGAGTGGCTGGAGGAGCAGTTGGCCCTGCTGTAGTTTAAATTTAGATTGGTAACCAGTGGCAGGCCATGCTTGGGGATGGATGAGGGGGCGAGGGGGGAAGAGAAATGACAGTTGAAAAAGCAGAGTGACAATTCCACTGAGATCTGCTGCAGGAAAAGAACTACAGGGAAGTTTAAACTGAAGCCCAAATTTAGGAAAACAAAAAAAAAAGCACAGAGAATCCAATGTTTGACAGGTATGTAGCCTTTTCTTAAAGGTGGAGAGAGCTAAACATAAAACATGAATACGACTAAAAGATGTTTTCCTTTTTGCAACCATCTCCACTAAAGAGCTTCCACTTAGAATTCAAAGACTGAGATATGATTTGGAAAATGTAAAGAGCAAACTTTATGTAAAGTACAACATTCAAATGTAATTTCCTTGCGTTAATATAACTGAAGCCCAGTGTTATTGAAAAAACATTAATGCAATTCTTGTTTAAGTTTGTTAAAAATTAAAATGTGTCAGGGAGCTCTTTTTGTATTCAATCATTGAACAACACTAAATAAGAATAAATATTTGCTTCTCATACCTCAATGAAACCATAAGATCTATTTGTAGCAAACTGCTGTCTAATTGCACCAATAAATATAAAGAAGATTTTACCAAAAAAAAAAAAAAAAAAAACTTTGCGGAAAGAAAGAAATCACAAAAATCGGACAGAATTCAACTTGTTGTTTTTCTTTATTTAGCATGGAGCTAAACATGGCAACTCGATCGGTAAAATTCTCATTTTTAGCTAAAGAGGATCGGTGAAAAATTAAAGGAAAAACCAACATAAGTCGCTTTAGAAAAGCATTAAGCCACTTTGAATACTCAAAACAGCCAGAGCGGATGTCTATACAATCCTACAAATGTCCAAAACATCTGTTTTCACATTAGTTCTTCAATTCCCCGAATGATTTGTAGGTTGACATTTGTTTTCTCCACTTTATCAAGTTAAATTTCAGATTTTCCTTTAATGTTCCCATCATCTGTGTACACAGAACTGCAAAAGCTAATCAATAACATTTAAACAGTAGAATTTACAAAGCATAGAACCCAGGATGTTGTATTTTCTCAGTTATAGGAAAAATTCCAAACTTCAACCTCTGATGCACAAAGTTAAAAAGTTCGGTTCTTTTTCAAAACTTAAATAAATACATTCCCAAAGTGACATTTTTGAATATATTATTTCATACAAGTGCAGAAACGAAAATTACATTAAATTAAAGAACAATAAAATGTTTTGGTGTTTTTGTGGCTTTAGAGTGCTGATATTTCAGTCACATCTTTTTTGTGTCCATTCAACACATTTTCCCTCACAGACAGAAGGGAAAAGGCACAGAATGAGATGAGAAAGATCAAAAAGGAACATACCGTACTGCAAACACAGAAGATCCTATTGTTTTTAGATCAACTATTTCATATTGATAAACTTGGAAAAAGAAACGCCTGGCAACTGTTTAAGCAGGCAATGAAACCAGTGTACCACTTGTGAGGTCAATTTCTAAATGGAGCAATAAGCGAAACTGCCAAATATTGTAATAGTTATTGAAACATCAGAAGATGTTCAAGTATGCAAAGTGTGCAAAACGCATTTTCATTTTTCCTTAAATGCACTCAGCTTATGTTACAGCTAAAAGCTCTTGGATGTTGGGACTGTTAGATGTTCATGCTAAAATGTTTTGTGTTGTGGAAATACTGATCAAGGGGATGCTGTGCTGGTTTGTGTTAGTGTCACTGGTCTGAGTTTAAAGAGGTTATCTGCACTAAACCTGCTTTTAAGCTCAGTGGGATGGTTTAACTTAGCATTTTGTGTCGATCAAAAACGGTCTTTCGCTGCTCCTGGACCTGCTTCTTCCAGCGCTGCTGTGCTCCTTCAACCCGCTCCAACACTGTGTTTCCTCTGGCCTGCCCGCTTTCTGCCTGCGGACGCATCTCCTGCAAACAAAGACGTATTAAAACCTGCAGGGTTCATAATGCACACCAATGCATGTGTTGTTACTTTGCATGATTACCTCGCTGTCTTCCTCGTTGTGCAGAGGCTGAGTGTAGGGGTCATGTTTGCGGATGAGAGGATCAACAAGGAGCAGGAACAGCATGTAGAGCAGCAATGCGCTCACAACTGACAGATAAATGATGATGGTTACCTGGAACATTTAGTAAAGGGTTACATTAGAATGTCATTTTACAACATATTACATAAACAGGAATTAATGTTAAACTAGGCAATTCATTTCTTTTTAATAGAGGCATCTTTCCTAATCTCATAATTCAACACAAATAGTAAATTGTCCACAAATAGATACATAGAAGATTCTGCTAACTTTGCAGCAATAAAATACAGTTTTTAAGTTAATAAGTTTTTCACCTAAATTATACAATCTAAATATGTATTAATCATTTGGCATTCAAAACTATAAATGTAAATGTCTTTAACAGATAAACCTTTTTTCTCTGTTACTGGCACTTTTTATTTTAGGCAACAAAAACAAAATTTTGCTTCAAATATAAAACCTGATAAATTGGATCTTTTAGACTGTTTTGTTCTTTGTGGTTAAAAAGTGTGTCATTTTAATTTACTCAGGTATTATTTGAAATGCTGTAGAAAAAAAGGGTTATGTTAGTGCACACAACACACATCCCTCACTGTGGTTCCCCTTTAGCCAATTGTAATTGACCAGACTTGGTAGACACAAGCTTGTGATTGGATGTCTTTTTGTTTGCATCACACGTTCATAAAAGAAAAATAATGTGTACAAATTCTCTTACTAATCCCCAACTGCTAAAAAAGTATATAGTGCAGGACTATCTAGGGCCCTGGATTTTAAAAGCAGGTTGGACATCATGCTCACTGCTTTTTTTTTTTAAACAGCAAGTATATTGTTGCTGATTGCACAAATTATAATCAAAAAAATCAATTTATGTCTTTTCATGGATCTACAGTGTTCTAATGATGAAAACGATGTTTTATTTAAAAATTACGCAATGCATTGTGGTCCATATTCACCAATTTTGTGAGCATCGATGCACACTGGTTTTTCGCAAAGACTTCTGGGAAATTTCTAGGGCACTCAATTTTGGAATTGTAGATTCAGACAGCTCTACAAATAGCGTAGTCTATGCACTATATAGTGCACTTTTTAGTGAGTAGTGAAGAAATTCAGACATAACCAAAGACAGTAGAGACACATCCATTTTTGATATGTGTATGTATCCTTTACATCCATAATTTTTACGTTTTAGCAAATTATTTTAGGAACTATTAACATTATTTTTATTATCTGTAACTACATGGGATAAAACTCAAAAGTTCTTGAGCCTGAAACAACTTCTTGTGAAGTCTCCTATTTTTGGGATGTTGAAGGATGTTTTCTCACCAAGTTCCATATTAAAAGTGGTCGGTAAATCCTCAATTCCATTTAATCAAATCATGGTGCACTGCACTGTGTTATCTAATGATGCACTGGCGTCTCTCCTTGCCTTCCTGAATGGTGAAATTAGGGTTGAACTTTTGAGTGCCAAAGATCTGCCCACTCTGCTCCCAATGTACTTTGAGTGGTGATGACTCAGTGTACAAAAATAAATTAAAGGAATTTTGGAACACATAAGCTTTGAGCAATGATACTGTGAGGGGACAAACCACCAAAATCCAATGAAAGCTTGTAGTACCTTGATGGTGTTGCTGCTTCGCTCCTCATACTTGCACTCACACAACAGACAGTAAGCTTCTACATCATATCCAGGAACCGGCATGGGCTCAACAACATGGAGACAGGTACTGCAATGAAAGCAAATGTTTACTTTTAACGGTTAAACTAGCAGGGTAAAATCTATTTAAAAGTGTACAAGAGAATCTTTTAAAAATGCAGACAAAAAGTCTTTGTATCAATTCAGTGGAAAATAAATAAACCAATCCCCAAGTTCTTTCAGAATCGAATTTATTCAAATAACAGAAAAAAACATTTTAACAAAATGATCTTACCAATCTTTCTGAGTGACATTTTTGTTATAAATGTTGCCACTGATGTTTCTGTACGGTGGGCAGATGCACTTGCAGCGAACATCTTCAAAGTTCTGCAAAATCAAAAATTGGGTCAAAGTAGTTTCTTTTATTGATAAAATGTTGGGCAGTAAATGGAGGTATTCTATATATTTCCTTGTTCCAGCATGCACGTGATTCAGGTAATCAGGTCTTTGTGTTTCAAGCCTGATAAAACAGTCGGAAAATGGGACTTTGAAACAAGCCACGTGGGTTTATTACATTACAAAAAAAAAGTGCCCATTATTTCATTAGACAAATTAGTTTAAGTAGTGAGGATCACTTAAATGTTTACGATAAAAATAAAAATATAGATGTACTTTGCAAACACATGTACCCAGGATGATTGTAATGATTTACAGCTAAAATACCAACCATTTCCCCTTTTACCTTAGCGTCTGCAACAGCAGCAGCATCCAGAAGAAACACAGTCACGACTGTTGCTGCTACGAAGCTCAAGGGTCCGTATTTGCCAAACATCCTGCTGGATCGGAAAGTTCTCCACTGACGCTCTATCAAAACACCAGAATGGCAGTTAGCAAAGCTAGCATCTGGCTACACTGTAAACAACCATAGAAACGCTCGGCGGGGGCTAGCAACCGTTTTTTTCTTCTTCTAGGAAATAAAACACCCCAAAAAACTTTAGTCTGTTTTAAAACGACACCGTTAACTTACGTGTTCACAGCTCGTTCGTGACGTGTTTATGTTGTGCATCCAGGACGCAGCAATAGCATGAATCGCAAAGCCTGGAGAAAAAAAGCAGTAATCGCTGAATTGAGTTGTTCTTCCTGGATCCGGACTGTCGTCACGAAACTGTGAAACTGGAACGGCAGCGCCATCTGCTGGACATATATGGAAGGTTCAAATGTCCGAGTAATTCAGAATTACCCGTCATGTTCCACATTTAGTTTCTCTCCTGTTTTAAGCAACTAGCAAATTGATCATTATTCATTCATTCATTTTCTAAACCCACTTGGTCCCTTTCGGGGTCATGGGGGTGCCGGAGCCTAACCAGGCCATTTGTGGGCTAAGGCAGGGTACACCCTGGACAGGTCGCCAGTCTGTTGCAGGGCCACAATCACCTAGGTACAATTTAGAGTAATCAATTTAACTATGAAGCATTTTTTTTGGACTGTGGGAGGAAGCAGGAGTCCCTGGAGAAAACCCACGCATGCAAGTGTATGCACGCACGCATGAAAAACTCCACACAGAAAGGTCCCCCAGTGGTGATGCTGTTTCAGGTTCCCCAGCCGAGACTTGAACCGGGGGCCTTCTTTCTTTAAGGAAAGCCTATGACTCAATGGCACATAAGTGGATCACTGAATGCTTGGAGCTAAACAACATCAAGCCACTTGCATAAGTGTCCATCAAATGTGGCAAACACAGAGGAGACACTCTGTCCCCACTGCTGTTCTGCATAGGTCTGAACCCCCTCAGCCAAATAATCAACAAGACTGGCTATGGATACCGACTCAGGAATGGGGCAACCATATATAAAAAACATCTCTCTCACCCTCCGTGGGTGGTACCGCTACCAAAGCTCGGGTCCTCTACCAGAAGCCTAGGAGCTTGAGAGTCCTGTGCAGTATTCTTAGCTGCACTGCCCTTTTCTGGACTCAAATGTCTGAGATCTTTCCAGGGATCTGCTGTTTGAAGGTTACAGCCCCGAGTGCTCCAATCCATCCTGTCAGTCTATATCTGGAAGTCCCACAGGATCTCTCTCTCTCCCTCTGTCCGTCCCATCCATCCATCCATCCATCCATCCATCCATCCATCCATCCATCCA
>BSAI01000015.1:10400631-10539972 GCA_036245035.1 Adrianichthys oophorus
ATCTATCTATCTATCTATCTATCTATCTATCTATCTATCTATCTATCTATCTATCTATCTATCTATCTATCTATCTATCTATCAACTAAATCGACTTGCTATTTTTATGCATTTTTTTTGCTAATCTTTGATGGTAATCATTTGATTAATTAATCTGATATGCTGTCAATGTTTAATTGACTTAATAAAACTCAGCATTCTTTGAGTAGGTTAAGAAAGTAGGAGTGAGTGATTCGTTTTTATATCGTTAATTGTGGTAGGTTCATTTTAAACAACCCGATTTGATCATGTTCAATGATCTAAAATTGATCCAGGACATCTTTAGCCAAAAATTCAACCAGTGTGACTCATATAAATGCCTGGTACTGAACAGTGCAGGTTTTCCAGATTCCTTGTGTTTCTTGCAACAAAATCAAGTGTAAATTAAATATGTGTACCAACAAGTAAACAAGAATTAATGGTAAATCCATTCACATTTTAGTTTCATAAAGTTCAGCCCACACTTTATTTCTTTACTTCATAAACTGAACATTATTAGAACATTATACCACACTGTATGGTCATGTCTTTGCAAAATTTCTGCTGTGATGACACTTGGTCATTTTTGTGTTATAGTAACATAAACCTACTATGTCTCAATCCAAATGGTATCTTCCAACATCGATTATTAATTTATCCCATTTTAAAATAATTTGTTTATGGTTTATGTCAATTATCTTTGGTTATTATTCCATCCATCCATCCATCCATCTTCTTCCGCTTATCCGTTTCGAATTATTAACTTGCCTCAAAAAAAAGATGAGCCTGGTTGGACTGTATGAACAGAAATCAATTAATCGATTCATCAATTAATCGTTACAGCCTTACAAAAGGACGTTTATCATGTGGCAACATAAAGTAAATTGCTACTAGATACAACGTTTTTTGTTTTTTTTTTCACAATTGAGATAATTCTCATTCCCAATAAATGTTTTTGTTTTTTTTTGTCTTGTTGCAATCAATGTTCCCATTTCCGGGTAATCCTGCCTTTACGTCTCTGTGTATAGTAGGATACTCGTAGCGTTAATAAACCGTGTAAATCAATGAGTTGCAAGATCAACCTGAACCATTTGGACCTGTTCCCATGCAGATCGATTAAAAAAAAAACTATGACATCCCACCCCCTCACCCCCTACAAGAAATGATATCTGCACAAATAACAGCGCACAGACAGACCTGTACTACCAAAAAGGCATGCAGTCTTCAAAACAACCATGGAAAAACTTCAGTAAGTTGGTATGAAATAATGCGCTTTTTATTGTACAGAAAAATTTAAGGAGAAAATAATCCAAACCTTTAATCAGGATGAGATTTGAATTTACACATATGCGCATTTGCTTTTGGAAGCAATTTATTAAACAGTGGAAGACCATGAATACAACTCATGGAGAAATAGACCAAACACTTCACAGGGACCAGGTTAGTTGTTGTGTGTCAAATTCCTCCTTTTTAGTTTTCAGCATTTTTCTTTCTTTTTTTGTGTGTGTGAGCCTACAATACTTAAAGAGGATGTACAGATTTTGACCTTTAATTTAGCTGACTAACTGACAAAAGGAGTCTGAATTAATCTGATTTTTTAAACTTTCTAAGTCCCTTTTGAGGTCATGGGGTTGCTGGAGCCTGTCCCAGCTACACCGCTACACCATGACCAGGTTGCCACTCAGTGGCAGAGCCCTTCAGCCACACACACCTAAGGATAGTTTCGAATAATAATATTTTGGATCAAATATATATATATACAACACATTTGTTTTTTTTTTCAAACACACGCACAATTGACAGCGTATTTGTTTAAAATGTGAAGTTATGAGGATGCCAGTCACTTAATAAATGCAAAATGTTAAACAATTTAGTTTGTTTTGTTAAACAAAAAATTGTCCATAATTTTTGACATGTTTCAGCAGGATTTTTCATACTAATTTTAATCAGCAGTAAATACCTTTTCTCAACTGTGTCACGTTAAGGTAACCACTTCTCAGGTATTTACAGAATAAAGCTGCCCTATAAACCCCACAACCAATTACAGAATAAAAAACACTGACCAGCGGTCAGTGACTGATCATCCCTTTCAATTTCAAAGGTGATCATATCATTTTGGAAAAAACGTATTGGTACCTTGGAAAAATGTTTGACAGAGGGAGAGAAGGAAAACTGTTCAAAAATTGTTGAAAATTAAACAAAAATTCCTGCATTGATTCAAACTACAAGTTTCACAAAATCTCAGAAACACCCAGGAGAAATGTGTTAACATGCAAACTTTAACACAAAAATCTTTTCCTTTCAGGTTTTTGTTAAAATGCCTGCCAACACAGAGAATTATTCCTTTTTGTTTTGAAAACAATGAAGCTGTATGTCCACTAGGAGATGCTATAAGGCCCAATGTGAAACAATAAGTCCAACCAACAAATATGGTCGAAAGACACAATTTGATGGATAAAATAATAATAAAAAAAAATAAAAACTTCTATATCAAAATAACATATAATATAATTTCACAAATTTTGAAATATTATAAAAATAGCAGAAAAACTGATTAGAAGCTTGTCACATAACAAAGAGGCTTCCTGTATCCGTACAACCGATTTGCTACATTTTCTTAGAACTTCAGCTGAATAAAGTGTATTGTGTGACCCGCTGTGCCTTGATACCAGTTTGCATCTTAATTTTCATGTTTTTTAATGAAGCAAGTGTTGCAGCAAGCTTCTTTTTGACCTTTATCTAATCATTTCCAATGTCTCACTGCACACTTCTTGTGTATCACGCTTTGGGAGAGTACGCTGTTTGAATAACAACACCATCTTGAGGGAGGTGATTCTTATCCTTTCTTCTCCTCTCCTCTCCGTTACTCTTCTCTCTGCTGAGGTGATACATTGTGGGCAACAGAACTATTCTACTAGACACACATGGTAATTACAGTTGTGGGAGGTAGCAGACAGTAGTGGTCCGAAGGACAGCACAAAACTATAAATCACAACTCCAGCTTCTGCCCTCCTGAGTGTAGCCGATCACGCTCAACCAAAAAGCAATTCTGCCAACATGTGTTTGTGCATTTGTCTTCATCAGCCGCTGGCTTGTTTTGGGCCCCTTAGCCTCAGTTTTTCTTTCCCATGGTAATCAAACAAGGACTACTTCTCAAGTCTAAGAGTCAAAGTCTTCCACATTATGCTTGAAATACTTGTATCTTGAGCTGCTCCACAAATATGTGAAGTTTACTGTGAACACAAGAAAGATATAAAACAGCAAGGCTTTGGAACCACAACAGACATTAGTTTAAGCAATGCTTTTTTTTCTTTATAACTTTGGACGCCTCAGTGGAAGGTGTTGAAACCAAAGGGGGGTGTCAGTGGCAAAGGTGTTAAAACAGTAGTGATGGTGATACAAGAGTACAGTGTGTGTCCTGTTCCCCTTTATAAGTACGGACAGCTGCCTGTCAGCCAGCTGAGCCTGTTCAGAGGAAAGGTGCCTGCTGAGAAGCTCCCGTCAGTGAAGGTGAGAGAAAAACCCAGCAAGTTGAGCTGAAATGGAGGCAGCGTGTCCTTCCTTGGAGAGTCGCAGATTCTAAGCAAGTCATATGAGCTGCTGGGGCAGGGAGACTGAGCTCGACAGAACATGGAAACCGAAGGCAGCCATGACACATGACAAGAAATGCAAGAAGAGAGCCTTCACATCTCAGAATACATCCTTACTTAAACTTTCCTTCACGTGTGCACAAAAACACAGGAAAAACAAGAAAAGCAAAGGGAAACAGTACCTATGCTTCCGTAACTTGACCTTTGGTTCATCGCAGTGCTTTTTTGTGCTGCAAAGTATTTCTTCAGAGAAGCCCAAAACAATAAAAACAGCTTCTTAGCTGTCATTGGTAAAAAAAACAAAACAAAAACAAATGAAAATATCCTAAAGCTGGCAGAAATCTATATACATTTTCAAAGGAGACCGGGGCAGACAAGCAATAAACAACAGGAAGAAATTAAAGGTGATATAAACTGAAAGGTAAAATGCTTCAGGAGAGGGAATTTAGTTTGTTGTTGGACTGAAAGAATTCAACAGGCTTTAGTCTCCAAAAAGCCTCAAGTTTGTTTAACGTGACCTGGCAGACCAGTCAACAGATGTCAGCCGTTAATGTCTGTGTGACTCTAGAATCCAGTCTAATTTATGCATTCAGTTATGTCAATCATACTTGAGAATAAAAACGCTGGACAAAAAGCACAAATCAAGTGAGTGAGCAAAGTGGAGCACACCTCTTCTTTATCAACTTGTAATATAGTAAAGAAGCAGATAAAGACTAAATCTGATGAAAATTCTGCTTTTTGGTGTTTTTAGCATGCACTTGTGGAAATGTTCTCATGATGTAGGACAAATGTAAAGAAAATTAAGCTTTAAATAGCATTTCTTAGTATTTCTTTATTCAAAATGTTGTGAATCAGGAGCAGACACAAAAATGTTGTTGGTAAAAGCTTGTAGGAGTGAAGTAGAAGCTACGGCAACCCACTAGTTCACTGTTACTCTCTATTCAGATGCATTCACTTGCAGACAAATCGATCCATTAACGTCTTCGTCTTCCTCGCCTGAGCTGGCGTTTGGCTCAAAATGGCGAGCAATATTTGAGCTATCCTGCCATACAGGATAGCTCAAATATTGCTCGCCGTTTTTGCTGCACCGGTAATTTTAGTCAGACAGGTTAAAACATTTCTTTAATAAACAAGTTTGGAGCAAACATTTGATTACTCCCCCAATTTACTATTTTTAAAATGGAAGTAATGCAGAAAACATTTAAATGTGCTTTGATAATTACCACCTTGACATTTTCTTAAGGTGATCTAAAGCTCAACTCTTTCAGAAGCAGTTCCACTTATCTTTCTATGAAGATATAGGATGGTAGATTTCTGATATATGTCAGAAAACACAAGATACAACAATGTGGATCTTGGGAAGAATGTGTTAAGTAGAGGACAGAAAACTGTTTATATCTGACTGGCAGTTAGACAGGAGGTAAATTTGTTTTGTAAGAAACTTTGGAAATGATCTTTAGGAGTCAAGTTTCAGTTTGTGGGGTCTTCTTGAGTCATCCTGATCGAGTCAGTGTCACCTCCTCTCGCCGTCTCGAGCAGTTCCCTTGTTGTGGCAGTCTCTGATCCACCTGCCCCAGCTTCAGGCGTGATGGACTCTGTCCGCAGGGGCCGCCCTCACCAAATGCCAGGGAGACTCAGTCTTCTCTGTTTTGGCATTTGCTGGAATCTGACATGGCAGCTTAGTGGTGTGCCCCGATGGACCGCCTCTGGCACTTTAACAAACACAACCCTGAACCAAAGGATGTAAATGTTGAGGAAAACAAAACACCTCCCCAATGAAACAAATGTGAGGAAACAGTGATGGTTTTAGTTGTCAATTTCTCTATTTTCTTGAAGCTTGCAGTGATGCAGATACAAAGAGGGGGATATGAAAACAAACATCTTACAACAATCATCTTACAGTATCAGAAATCAATGATGTCTCCTCAGAATGCATGTAGGGCAAGCTTGAGCTGATGTTGAAACTGAGGAAACAGAAAAAAAGAGGCTATGGTAAAGGCATAGAAAACTAAAATAAAATAGGATATAAGAGCTTAAATTAAAAAAAAAAAAAAAAAGTTATCTTTCTCTAAAATATGTTATGTTTTTTTCTTTTTTTCACAGTATAGACCTAAATACATTTGGTGGATCATTTAATCTATTTATAAAAAAAAAAAGATATAGAAACAGACATGCTGCATTAAAAACATATTTCTTTTTTTTTTGCCTGCAGCATCCTAAAAGTGACAAAAATCCTCCCGAATCATGGTTAAAAAAAAAAAAACCTCCCCTTTGGGATAAATATTTTGTATCAAACTGTGATACTCTCCCAATGTCACAACTGCCACCTCTTTTAAACTCAGCATACCTGGAATTCATTTTCCATGTGTTTAGCTTGCATTCTTCAGACCAAACATCCTCCCTGCTGGAGCCACAAGCAATCTTGTATATATTTTACATCTAAAATTAGTAACCTTTACCTCTTCGATCATATTTTGTTCTATTTTAAAGGCTTTCCCTGTGGTCTTTTAATTATGAATCTGCCTTTTAGTCAGAACATAAAAACCTATGTCGTTTTCTAGCACTTATCTGCAGAGCGGCAGTAGTTCATCAGAAATTCATCTCCTAAGTTGTGAGCGGGACTGTTAGCACAGAGTAAGCCTGCCTCCATTTCCCATCATCCCTTTGTTTACACTCTCTCCAGGTTGGCTTGCATATCCCACAGCTGCACAATTTTGAGCCAAATGCCAGTTTTGGACTTGTATTCATTTTATTTGTCTGCAAGCATGGAGCTTGTGGCTTGTTGTAGCTTCCACATTACCCCTACAATCTTTTTCAAAGTGCATATTTTTGTCTGCAGCTGATTCATAATGATTTGAATAAATAAATAATCTGAAATCCAATTTTAAGCTTTTTTTGTTGTTTTTTTTTTTTTATAAATATGCACTCCATCGTGTGAAAAATGCTACAAGAACATCTTAATAACACCAAAAACAACATTTTCATCAGAGTGGGATTTTAATTAGTTATTATTACCAGGTATTGTAGAGTTTTGCAGTCATGCAACCTGAAAGGACATGCTGTGTAACAAACATCTTTTCTGATCTCCATCTGTAAGTTTGCATTGTGTTTCCCTTCTGCTACTGAAATTATTTTTTTTAAATAAATCCGATTGATTCACTTCCTCTCTCCCTCTGTTCTGAATCTTAAGATTGTTTCAAACTAACCCAGACATGTTTCTGGCACGTTTTGCTCCAGCTCAGGGCTTCATCGAAAGGGTTCTCCATTTCAGGACAAAGAGAGGGGCAGTTGGACAAACCCAGAAGCAAAGGAAAAAGCAACTATTTGTGAAAAGACAAAAGACGCAAAGCAAGAGAGATGTGCAGATTGAGAGAACAATCTAGAAAGAGAGAAAGAAAAGATAAAATGTGAAGAGGTGGAGTTGGAGGGAGACGCTCCACTGCCCTGCTGACAAACAGAGTCCCTCTAGAGCCAGGCAGATGAGAGGAGGAGGAGGAGGAGGAGGAGAGGAGTGAGAAAAAGGAGGGGAGTTTGATGTGGGCAGTCAAGCCCACCATCCTCTACAGCCCCCTCTCTTCTTCTGACCCCCCACCCTCGTGCAGAAAATCTATCCTTGCTCTCTTAGTATTCCTTCCGTCTCTTTTGTGGGCTCTGCAGAGGGTGGACAGAGAGGCTAGTGAGACCCTGTGTGATGCTATCTGAGAGATTTCCCCTCCCTCCTTCTTCAGATAGGATGTTTGTTTCTATTTGACAGGACTATTGGAGAACCTCCACCGGGGTGCTGAACCGGACATCCTCTTCATGCCCCCCCCCCAATAAATAAATAAAAATGCAAGAATTTTTAGCTACAACCATGTTGCTTCTGTGCTTTGTTTTTTTTAGCATTCAGTTTAAAGTGGTGCAGTGACCAAGCACAGCCAGATTTTTCCTCTGATCTGGTTCTGCTTTGGTGGACAAGGGGCATCAGAGCTTCGACTGGAGACTGCGAACATGCATTCCTACACAAACAAGATTTTTTAGCTGTTTATAACAAAACTGACATAAAAACAATGTGTAAAAAAAGGAAAAAGCAAGACAGCAACAACAACAACATAAAAAGTTGCATGAAGTGGTGGGCAGGAATTCTGTTTTAAAGCAAATGTTCTGTTTGGAGCTTTTGGTGCACACATGTCTATTTTAGTTGTTTAGACTTCTTTTTGCAGTAAACGTTTGATTGCTACCAGGTTGTCTTCAAGAGTGAGTGCAGTCATGATTGTTTGTCTCTCACAGCAGTAGATTGGCTCTTGCTTGCTATTTTCCATGTATGTTTTACCCAGGGGCGAGGCATCGGGGAGGCTAGGGGAGGCAGCTGCCCCCCAGCAAAAAGCTTTGTCATCCCACTTACCCACCCCAATTTTTGAGTCCATGTTAGTTCCATTGACAAAGATAAGGAAATCAATACAAGCTTCTTCAAACATTGTATTAATAACAAAAGCAATGTTTTTAAATGAATTATTTCAATATTTCAAGCTCCTTCAAGAATTTCTGCACATTTTTTTCAACTGCTTTACATTAGTATTAGCACCTCAGCTAAAATAACTGCTGTTTTAATATTAAAAACACTAACATTAATAAAACAGTTTGACATATGTACTTATGATCATTTCATGTGTAATGGCCTTCCACTTTGCTGTTTTCATTTGCCACCGTTCTGCCCCCACATAAAATGTTCTAGCACCAACATCCAGCTTGAGTTTGACAAAAACAAGCAGAAAAATGCTGATCAATTGTGCTGAATCCTTTTTCTATTTGAAGAAGATCACAATTTTTTTTTATTCTGAAAATAAAATAAAATAAAAATTCAAAATTAAATGTGAATTCATTTAAGTACATACAATTTAGATAGACGAAACCCTAATTTGGTTATTTTATTTGTTATAAATGAAATGAAATTTCTTTTTCTTCTATCTCACTTGAAGAGTTTGGAAGTATACCTGGATTGTGGTGTATTGCTTTTACTCAAAATGATTTTTGATGTAAGTGTGAGCAATATCTTAGAGAAAACACAGGGATAAGAGAAAATATATTTTACGATTCAGAAAGAAATAAACGTTCCAAATACTTGCGTTTACTGTTGCCAATTCTTCAGAAACACAACTGTCAAAAATAAATATCTATATCAGGAATGGGTGCCTTTTATTTTACCCAGACATGCTTAGGAAAAATATTACTTAGCAAGCAGGGAAAACAAAAAGAGGTGCTAAAAATTTTATATTGCTGCTTTAGCATTGGGTTATCAGACCGTTGGTAGAAAATGACATTTTCTGGTTTTAAGTTACCAGAAATGATGGAAATGGAGGGATGTAATGCCCTCTCACCCTTCAAAAAGGCAAACAATCCAGAGCAATTGAATGGCAAACAATATAAGAGTGGTTGAGTGTGTGTGAACAGCAGAACTCATTAGCGGCATGTGAAGCCGAATATGTGCACTGCAGCCGAAAACGCATTTACGCAGTATGTCATGGTTCTCTACCATAAATTAAAGAGTTATTGATTATTTTTGTAGACATGATCTCCATCACCAAACCCACATCCTGGCTGCTTAACTGCAGATATGTGGAATTTATCCATATCTTCCTCCTAAATAGCCCGTTTCTCTGTCACCTTGAGCCTGCTTTGTCATGCTTGTGTGGTTGCTCTAAAGGTCACAGCTTGTAGCTACTGTCATTAGCTGTCATTCTTGCACACTTCCTCCTATTTCCCCACTCCTCCTCTCCTTTAAGTCTCTCTCTGTCTCATGTTTCTTTCTTTGGCTCTGAAGCAGGGATCCAAGTTGTATTTTCTGGACTGTCAAAGGTTAAATAAGAGAAAAAACAATTCAGATGCAGAATGGACATTTTTTTTGGCTCCCATTTGTTTGTGTTAAACCTGAAATGTAGATGGAGTAAGTGAAGTCAAGTTAGGACAGAAACTTTTCAGTTACATTGTATCCGACAGTTTGTCTATTTGCTTTTTAAGGCAAGATCTATCAAGTCAACCAGAGGCTACACAATCTGCTTCAATTTAAGATTAACTAATTAACAAGGTTTGAAATTTCAGTTAGAATGAATGAACTCCTTAAGGAAGAAGGAAAACAAGAGTAAATGTTGTCTATTTTTCAAATTTCCCTTTAATATATTCAGCAGAGCTCATAAAGAAGATTTGGAGTGTCCTTATGAGACAGGATAAATACAAAAAAAGTGGTGCATTTCACCACATAACGACAGTGGCCATACATGATTGCACGGCACAGGTTTGAGTGAAAGGAAAGACAAAGAGAAGACTTACTAAAGAGACAGCAAACACAGGTGTGGCGTTTAATCTGTTGGGGAGGTGAGGGGTAATCATGGCAAACTTTAATCAGTTAAGATCAATTATTCATGGTCAGGGGCATAGCAAGCTGATTTCTAAAATGCCCCTTATCACTTTCTCCCTCTCGTCCTCTGACAGCCCTGTATGAATTATTCAAGCTGCATTTACACAAAAAACTCTAGCGCTGATACCTGATCAGTCAGTTAGAAACATTATGCAACAGGGATTGTCAATTAAAAAACTAGTGGAAAGGATTTCTTAGTTTGTAAACAATAAAACGGAAAATAAAGCCTCAAACAGAAAAGAGATGGGAAAACCACAAAAATGTGCTTCAATAAGCAAAGAATCCTCAGTCTACTGGGATTAGTCGGGATCATAATTGGTGTACGTCAGCATGTCATCTCATCATCCATCTATCTCTCTTTTTTACTAAGTGAGCCAAACGCATGGTGTGCTGGATCAGAGAAGGACTTTAACCACTGCAATTCTGTTCTCCTGTGATATTCAAGTCATTTCTTGATAGAACAACAAATTATTCAGAAAGTCTAGCTTTCATTTCTTTGTTGTATCTTTTTTGTTCGCTGCTCCATCACAGGGTGCAGCAAAAGTATTTACTGTTGTATTAAATCTTCAAAGCGCTATTAAAGGCCTCTGAATCCGTGACTGAAGATAAAGACAGTACCTAATCTGACAAAAGATGGAATCTGACAATTACTGGACATAAACACTGATTTCTGCTTTGAATTCTATAAATATTGCATCAAAATAAACCATGTTTCCATTTTATGTGTTAATACACATTATGACTTGTTGTTTGTCCTCTGTTTGAATGCATTACCTCCACAGTTTATAGTCCTATCTGGTCAAAGAAAAGAAACATTAATATTTTAGACATGCCTGCATGTGACCAAAAATTCATCACCAATTTCACATCTTAAGTTCACAGATCATTTTGAGTCCTCCAGCTTTTTTTTTTGCAGGATCCATGAGATCTCACAGAATCTTAAAGATAGAAATCACCAAGGGAAAAGTCCCAATTTTTCAAAAACTGTAATGTCTATGTATAAAAAACCCCACAAATAATAGCTTTTTACAAAAGCTTTGTGCATTTTGTGGTTAAAAATCAAATCCTCATTAAGTGAGGACCATGAAAAGCACTGAAGCTTTCAGTAGATCTCGTCTTTTCTAAGCCAGAATGTGTTTTTTTGCACATTGCTTTGTGAAATAATCTGCAAAACAGACAAAAGCCAAAACGTGCCATTGTGTTGTTTTAGAATTATGAACCAAATTATTGCAAATTTTGCATTAATCTTTGGGATTTTTGATTGGGTTTGATTTGATTTGATTTATTAATCAGGAAAAGATTACAAAATAATCTGGCCTGTTGCCTCAGTTTGAAAATTGCAGGGTCCTGCTCTGAAGTACATAAGACTCAGACATACATGGCATGACAGGACAGAGGGACAATCATAACAGTACAAACAAAGCATATAAGCCTATAAGGGGGACTTGATTATTAGGGGACATTGCTCTGTTCCTTTGACCAGGTAAAACCAGTGAAGATAAAATGATATTTTATTAAGTAGTTACTTGGCCAAAAAGGCAAATATATTTTTAAAATGTTGGTCCACATCATTATTTAAAAGAAAAAACAAACGGTCAGACTAATTTTTCTTTACTAGGACTAATAAGATCAAAGACATCTGGAATTGTTCTTTTTGCAAATTGGGAAATTTTTAAATGCCAAGGTTGTACTTTGCCCTGTCACAAAGCCCTACATGCTTCCAAGACCTATGGGCTTTGTGCTCATTGAAACCATGACTTGGGTTGACATGAACCACAACAACCTATTTCTCAAAAGTGGCACCTTTTAATGGAAATTGATTACCTACATTTGAGGTTGTTTAAGGACTCCAAATAGAAGAAATGTAGGAGATTTAGCCATTAGGGCAACTGAAATAAGAATATAAATGTTATTCAACTATTAAACCGAGAAGGAAGATTTAACAACCAGTTTACGTCTTTGTTGTAAAAAAAAAAAAAAAATTTTAAACTGTGAAAGAAAAAAATTATGAATTGTATTTTTCTATTTATTAGTTTATGTTTATGGGATATTGCATATTAAAAATATAACATATCTGCAAATGTACCAGATTTTGCCAAAAGACTAATTTTCATCTGTAGTCCCTGGACAAGATGGCAAATTTGTCTCCCTAAAAACTATGTGAAATTAACAGCAATGATACAGCATAAACATTAATGAGGATTAGAGTTCATAACAATATTGTAAAAGGGTAAAAATACAACATAAATATAAATGAGCAATAGGAACACTATCAAAGGTAAAAAAGAAACTTAATGTAAATAAAAGAGATCAGTAAGTGGTAAAAAATACAGTGAAAAAGTAAAGGCAGCGGAGAAACACTGATAAAAAAAAACCTTCGTATAGCAGAATATGCTGACACACTCCAACAACAGGAGGTCTAGCATTGTCTTGCATTGGGAGGCACCCTGGGCCAATCCAACCAGCACTTGGATCATCAGAGTAGATCTAGTTTGTGATGGCAGTTCTCTGGTGGTTTAAGAAAAAGAATTATATGACTGTACAGCTGTTACTGAGAAAGTTCTGTTACCAAATGAATGGTTTATTATGTCTAACATTATATAATTAATTTGCATCAGGATATTTCATCTCCAGTCAATAAAAAGAATACATTAGTTTTATTTTTATGTTGTTTTATGTCTTTCTCTTCACAATACAAGAATTAAACAATAACATTTGTCACAAAATAGGGTTCAGGAGGGTAAGCAAGAGAGAGGCTTAAAAGATGAATACATTAAATAAAATGAATATACTTTTTTAAAATTAAAAATAAAATATATTTTTTTAGACATGCCTCCTCTACGATTACCTTTTTCTGTGTGGGGTTTTCTGCGAGACAGTGGTGGGTGAGGCAGCAGCAGCCAGTGCCTCCGCAGTGCCGCACAGACGCATGCGTTTTACTAATTCGGTCTTTTTTATCATCATAACAGATGCTTTATTTTAAAATTACCTAATTTGTTTACATCTCACCATCGGTCTGCTTACTTTGGTGCCAGTTTGTGAACCATTTAGTCCTTTGTTCCACTGAAAATGCGCTTTAGAAATAGACTAGGTTAGGCAAACGTACTGCCTGCCTCACCGCAGTGCACATGGCACACGGCAGATGGCGCTGTTGAGCCTGCACAATGTGACACTGCAGCTATAGAATAACAGAATTAGCGATATCAAGTCAAATGAAGTGTCCAGTTACTTTTCATAATGTTTAGCATCATTTTCTAAATGGAGGAATACGTTTTTAAACCCCTAAACTCACTGGTAGTGATCTTCACTGAGACAGAAAGACTTTTAAAACCGAAGAAAGAAAAGGAAGATTTCAAAAAACAGGTTATTAATGCATTTCTTCAGAAGAAGCGACCATAGACATAAAACAAGGGAGCGGCACACGGACTTCATTTATAAGTAAGTCAATGATAAAAATGTTTTTTTTTTCTTTGTTACAGTTTGTAAACGAAAGAAAAATGAAATGAAATGTTAAACAACACACTTAAACTGCAGCCAATCAAATGGTGAATAAGCCACTCTGTAGGGTTCATAGGTTTGTAAATCTCATCAGCCATGAACCTCACCACACGTCACTGACTAGGGCTGTTAACACGTGCGATAAATTTTTAAAAATTAACCGTTAATATTTATTAATGCAAATGAATTAGACAGAAGCGTTTAGGAACGATTAATCGTGATTAATCATAATCCAAAAGTGTGATTAATCTGATTATTTTTTTGATCGATTGACAGCACTAGAAAATACATAAAGTAAACTGGTGCAATTTTAAATGTTAAGTGTATTATATCTTCTACAAGTACAACATATGAATGAGATGTATTAGCCTGTCCACACGTTCCTACCTTCCAAACCTCATGGACAACCAGTTAAAAGACTGATACTGACATTGTAGCTGGCTGACATGTTCTTACACCTTCCTTATTATAGAACTGCTGAAGGCAACCCTTAAAAGTCCGCCTGAAAACTCACTAGTGCCAGAAAAGGCGAGAAAATTGAATAAGTGTTCAATAGAGAGTCTGGTCAAGCAAAAAGAGATAGATAAACACACAGTGGAGGAATGAGAACGTGTAATACATGCTCTGTACATTTCATCAATCTGCAGCAGACAACCACCAACCATATTTCACCAAATGATCACTCACAACCATCAGAGGGATTTCTTGTGTCCTCCCCTCCCTTTCCCTGCCCTTGAAAAACTCTCTGAAGGCTTGAGGTCAAACCACATGTCCGCTGACTCCTGAAGTTCTTGATGATTGCAGTTTTACCAAACAGCAATTAACTGACCAATTGAATAAATGGACAGAAAGAGGAGAAAAAAATTGTGTCTCTTAGTGACCCAGGATTGGGTTACAATTTACTTCTCCATAAAAATCTCCTTTTGCTCTGCAAATGCACAATTCCAACTCAGACTTTCATTCTCGTGTTCTTACAGTGGTTTTTATCTTTGGAGTTTGTGCTTTTTGTACTCGCATTGTGTCATCAAATTGGAAAAGTAATACCAAATAGGTTGGTTGATAAAACTTCTGCAGAGTAAAACAAATTTACAGATACACAGGTAGACAAATTAATAATTTAAACTCAATATTTCTGGATGTGTGAAAAAGCTGAAATATAATTGAAGTGAGGGAGGAACTGAAGGACCCTGAAAGAAAATATGAGCCAGATAAATGTATAATCTCAAGCACGGCATATGTGTTTTGGTTGGGATAGCCAGACAATCCATTCGTCCTTGTCATGTTGCTGTCACAACCACACGGCAGACGAGTGATGACCACCCTTGTCAGACCAAGTGCAGTCAGTCCCTCTCTGAATGATGGAAATGTACCGATGGAGGGATCAATTCCTTTCACTCTGTCCTCTTCTTCTCACTTTTTTTTTTTTTTTTAAATGACAGTGATATCTCCTTCTTTAGGAGATTAGTGTGGGATTTTGCTATTATCTAAATCTTGATCCATACATTGGTGAAGTTTTCAAACTGACACCTGTCTGTCCTGTGCGTCACTGCTCAACCTTTTATCTGTGTAAGTGTCCATCATCTCATTTGTTTGTCTGATCATGTGTGCTATACTGTTCTTTCACAGTATAGCACAGGAGAGCATCGTCTGCAGCTTGGGGATGCTCTGAAAATGTCATTGTTTGATTGTGCTTTATGGCACAGTTTATACAGCGCCAATGATTTCTCTCCCCCAGCGTAGGCCTCCTGCTTTGTCTTCCTGGAATCATGAACGGTAAATAAGTGGTAATGGGAGTGCATGTGAGGAGAAGTCAGCAGACATCTTTCTGTCATCACTTTAGAAGGTTGTGACCCTAAAGCATGGTGGCACAGAGCTACTAAATTATTCAGACTGTGTCTCAAGCCCCGATCTCTGGAGAAGACGGGCCTCTGATTGCTGTGAGTGAACTGACTGACATTTGCACATGAAAATCGCCTTTGCTTCCCCCCCAAACACCAGTTCTGCTGGAAGAAAACAGTGGAGGGACCCCAGCTGAGAGCTGTGAAAAACTATTGCACAGCAGTGGAGACACCGTTTTTTAATGATAAACTAGAGACAAAAAAATCTTTGCATAAATAAAACCTTTTATAGAATCAAACGTTAGTAAATCAATATTTAAAAAAAAGCATTGTGACAAGAATAAATGTTAGACATGGAAATACAGACCAAGACTATGATGATTGGCTGAATATTTAATCAAATTTCTATGTAGATCATAGGTCTTATCAGTGTATGACAATCAAGCTAGTTTTCTTTTTTGTGCTTTTTTTCCATTTCTGGTCTGTGCTCATTTTGGGCAATACTGCCCCCAGTCGAGATGTTGCTGTAACTGCATGATGTTTGTGTTGTGGTAAAACAACAAAAAATTGATTTGACATTCATCTGCATGCTACATCTGCTAAAACTAGTTGTACTGAGTGTTCTAGAATAAAATCACTTGTACATGACGGCATTTGTTTTTAAGGAAAGAATCTGCATGCTCCTGACAATCTCTGAAAACTATCTCACCGAAATGCGAAACTCACTCTTAGTTTGGATTTGATGTTAAGTGCTACAGCTAACAAAACAGTGAACATAATCCAGGCTGTTAATAGTTATTTTAGCACATTAATGCTGGAGAGCTTTCATTAATCAGTCTTTCCATAGTCCAACTCAAGTATAAGCGTGAATAGAGAAACATCTCTGTGTGCTGAACCACATCTCTTGGCTTAGCACGGATGAGGCCTGCATTGTGGTGGGAGGAGGTGGAGGTAGAAAGGTGCAGAGGGATAACAGATCCTGTGGGGAAGAAGGAGGAGAACAAAAAAACAGGGAAGGAAAAGGAGAAAGAGAGAGGAAGAGGGTGAGCAAAGGAGAGGAGGAGAGGTTTGAGCGTCAGACAGATGACAAATTGTGATTAATAAATGTGGTTCAGGACGGCAGTGTAGAGGGTTGTTATTAATAGAGAGAATTAGAGTGGCTGTGCAACTCAATCTGCACACTGTCACTCTGCATCAGGCCCCATAATCAGAGCCTAATGAAACAGCACCGCACCAGGATGTAGACACATTCACTTGTGTAGTCCACATATAAATCTGTACCCGACGATACAGTAAACACACACCCTCAAATAAAATGAAAGTAATGCATTTCTTATCAGAGTGTGAAGAATTTCCATAAGTATATTAAAAAAGAAGGTACAAACTTTTTTACAGTGAGTATTAAAGAAATTATTTTGAAGTCCCACTCCAAAGATCTTTGGATCTATTGTGAAATCGTTCTCAGTGCTCTTTAAATTATGATCATATCCTTTTTATCCAAAAACAAAAACATGTGTCCTTTTCTAGAACATAGTTTCTGCAGAGCGGCAGGAGTTCAGTAGAAAATTGTCTGAGATGTGGACAGAACTGTTGGCATGAATTAACCCCTCCTCCATTTCCCATATGTTTCTATGCTCTTCCGCTGGTCTACACCTGCTTAAGACCCCAACATAACATTACAGGTGCAACAAAAATGGCGTGCGATGATGTGCCAAATGCCAGCTTGGATGAGGAAAACAAAGACTGTTGGTTATGGCACCTACGTCACAACTACAACCTTTTTCCAAGTAAATGTTTTCGTCTGCTCCTGATTCACAACAGTTTGAATGAAGAAATATTTAATAAAAATAATAATGATAAAAAAAAAAAAAATCATATTTTGATCTTAATTTGCTTTATATGTCCTTCATCATGAGAAAAATGGAACAAGAGCATGTTAAAAACACCAAAAACACGATTTCATCGAAGTGGGTCCTTTGTAAATATTGTATAAATAATCGCACAGATTTAAATCTAATGTGGCCCACACAATGCATTGCTTCTAATTGTAGCATTTAGTTTGTTTGAATGGCTCTCTCTGTAAATGCTGCTATGATGGCTGACCTGAAGAAAATGTGGTTTAAAAGGACCGTGTAGGCAAAACAGTCATAGCACAAGAGAAAAATGGTAGGAGTAATACAGTCATAAATAAGCTTGTGTTTGTCTTTTGCCTGTTCGAACAAAAGACAGGAGAGAAAAGCTAGAGCTAAAATTATGCAACCATGCACACAAGAGATTTATTCTCGGTCTAATGTGCTACATCAAATTGTTTTTTATCAAAACTAATAACTCAAAAAGTTTAACGCCGCCCATTTACCATAGCCTGATTCATTCACACTGTTGCTACTCGATACTAACACATGCACTCACAGTTGGAAGAAGCTTTGTGCGAAATGTCAAAGCAGTGCAAATCTCGCAAATCTTGTTCCAGAATGCAAACAAGATACATTTCATGATCACAACACAACATATTTCAATGCAGGTAAACGTGTGAATTTTCTAAGGGAAAAAAATCCAGAAGTAGATGGGAGGCTAAGAAAGCCAGACAGGTGAAAGATATAAGCGATTTCAATATTAATCACCTCAGTAATATTTAAATAGGCTCTAAAAATTCAATCCTGAGCATATTGCCTGTGATGGTTTGCAGTAATTATCTGACCTGTGTTTTAAGAACCTCTGGAAACTACTTTAGTGAGCCAGATTAAAAATCTACAAACTGGGGCTAACACAGATTTCAATTTTTTTTTGTTTTGTGATGAGCTACTACTCAAACTACACGCTCTTTGATCATCTGACTAGTGGAATTTTTGAAGCCCTTGGAAAGCCACAGTAAAGAATGGCAAGTATCTGCCTCTTTGAGTCTTTAGGGATTACTTTGGATGATTGCTACACTACCAGACGGTGATCATCATAAATGACGAGAGAGGTCAAGAGGGAGGTGGATAATAAAAAGGGAATCATTAATATTGTATGGAGAACCTCCCCTTTGCTATTGTTATTAAACTTTAACACTCCAAATCTGCCATTTTGACAGTTAGAACAGGTGGTGTGAAACTCTACAGACTAAAGTATTTCAATGATTTGAAACCTTGGTTAATATGAAGTTAGGTTTTGTTCCTTCTCACTCATGTTAGGGTACTTCTATAGGTTTTGGTCTACTGTAGAGTCAAGTGTTTCCTTATTCCTTGATCAGCTTAAGCCATTTACAATATCGACTTCTACAAAAGTATTGCAAAGGTTATGCATGAAGAGCACGGCCCCAATATGTACATTTTGTTACACCTTGACGTTTTGGTTTTGTGGTCCTGCTTGTATATATTTTTTTCCCCTCAGTTGGCACATGTGTTTTCTCGTCCCCTTCACCCTCTGTCACCAGAGGGTCCCAGACACCTCTCGAAAGGGTCAATGCACTCCTCAGACGGACTTTTAACAATGAGATATGACTGATCTTGGACCTCGGTTGCAGTAACACCGTGATCCGAACACTCCTCATCACTCTCCAGATCCCTTTCCTCTTCATATCAAAAGGTTGGCATACATGCTTTTTCTTTTCCAGCATCAGGCTCTTTCTGTTTTACCTGATCCTATACCAACCCTGAAAACAGCCCAATGCCCAATGCTACACACACACACCGAGCATGTGATGCGCATTCAAGTACGCGATTTCTTGAACACGCTCTTAGCACACGGTGTTCACGCTGGACTGTTGCTACTCGATACTAACACATGCACTCACAGTTGGAAGAAGCTTTGTGCGAAATGTCAAAGCAGTGCAAATCTCGCAAATCTTGTTCCAGACTTTTTTTTTCATAGCTCTATTCCGATATATGAAAGACTTGGTGTCATATAATTCTGTCCGGGCACAAACCACACATATCAATTTCTCCTTCATGATTAATTTCCAAACAGTTGGTATGTCTGTGAATTAAAAAGGACGCTACCCATACGTCACTACCAAGTCCAAGTTGCTGAGTGGCCAAAGTTTAACTGGTTTAAGTGTCAACGCCGGTTCAATGGATTCATGTTTTGTGTTTAGAGCCTGAAAACAATCTTGCATAGCTATGCGTGAACGTGAGACTTATGAATGGCCGGTGTGAATGAAGCATCACAGCTACCTGAGTAGATCTGTCTGGCAAGCAGAGGTGCTGCTTTGTAACGTACTGTTTGGTGAAATTAATGTGGATCTCAAATCAGAGATAGTCCCCTTAATGGCTGACCTACTGCATCAATGATGAATAAAAAAAAAACTTTTAGAGTTACCAATTTACACTTTTTGGGAGTGTTAGATTTTTGTTTTTTGAGGGTAATAAAAAGTGGCCGGAGAGGTCTTTTTTTCCAACGTCGTTTCAGCTCCCGAGGTTGTAGCAATGCCTGCTGGCAGATTAGTCTCTTTTTCCATTGCCATAATATTTTTCCAGCCTAAACATTAAACGTGCCTGTTTACAGATGCCTGTCCATCTCTAAAAATATCCTTTTTGCTTTTGAAAATTCTAACAAAACTAACAAGACCCAAATTTTTGCATAAAAATGGAAAATTCAAACCCTGACATCATTACAAATCCCCTAAAATCAAGCTGATGTAAGGAATTTG
Organism: Adrianichthys oophorus; assembly: GCA_036245035.1. Classification (NCBI taxonomy): domain Eukaryota; kingdom Metazoa; phylum Chordata; class Actinopteri; order Beloniformes; family Adrianichthyidae; genus Adrianichthys; species Adrianichthys oophorus. Next base: position 10,420,600 of record BSAI01000015.1, read on the forward strand.
AAATTTTCACCACCACGAGTCACAGTTGCATGTCCTTTCTCACCTAATGGTCTGTCTAACACAACTGTGCATGCATGTGTGTTTGCTTGTGTGTGGGATTTTTAGGTGAAGAAACAAAAAGAGCTGCACAATGTCTGGAGCAGGGTGTCTCACTAATGAGGCTTTATAGCTGTGGGATGCGAGTCACACACAGAATATGGTCTGGGGAACATTTAGCATCTCCTCTCCATTCCTCACACATCATGCCAAGGAAGCTTTTACTTAGAAACCCTTCTATGTCCTCCCCAGCCCGGCATGCAGAAGATGAAAACAAAAAAAATTCTGTCTCCGTCTCACAATACGGAATCAAACATTTGGCTTTCTGGGAGTTTGTCTCTAACAACAGGTTGAATGTCAGGCTAACGAGACCCAGATAGGAGTCATCTGTGAATTTCAGCCATTAGTTTTCTCAGAAATGATTGCAAAAGCAAAACTTATTAACTCAAAAACTAATGAAGTGATTAAAGCAACAGCAGACAGAAAAAAGAGGTGCTAAATTGTGGGTTAAAGATTGAAGGGGGAAAATATAAGTACTGATATGACAGAGTGAAATGGAGAGACAGAGGAGGGAGGGAGGGTGGAGGGGGTGGAGAGATCTAACAGGTGTAGACCGCGGGCGCGCGCGCGGACCAAACGCTTGGAAAAGCGGAACAGCGGACAGACGCGTCCTGGACTGCCGCGCCTTTCTTTCCGGAATCGAATCCAAAAGTGCTTCCTCTCGTTTATTCTCCTTCATTCCTCGGAAATTAAAAACGTTGAGACTTTATTTTCTTTGCATAAAAACGATAAAGTAGGCTGGAAAAATGCAGCGCATTGCGCTCTGATTAGGGAAAACTCGCATCACTTTCTTGGCAACTCTTGCGCGTCCTGTTTGGTCTCTTCAGTCGTTTTAGTGGAACGTGGAAAAGCACGAGTTAGTCCTTTTTGGATTATAATTTCACATGGTAAGTTTTTTTTCCCCCCCTTTCTCAGATTTTTACTCGTTTATAAAGTTACAATGAAATTAAAATTTGAGATTAAATCATATGTTTGTGTCATTAAAAACATATAAATAAGTCGTTTGATGAAATAAAATTATGTATCTTTTGAGTGTTTATAAGTTTAAAAAAATACATAAATTAATCCATCTATACCTTTTTGCCATCCTTTTCAGATTCTCTGGCCCAGGAGGACTTTTTCAGAATCACAGTCAAGTTGAAAAACCTTTTTAAAAGACAAAAGCAAGACGACCGCCGATGATTCTGTCAGGAAAGATTTCTGCAATTCCTTTTTTTTTGCACGGTCACAGTACAATTTGAGACACTTTTATTTAATGACATTGGGGGCTCTATCGTGGGGCCTAAAAGAGATTTTAATTTGAAAAAAGCAAACAGACAAAACATTTGTTTGTAGGGCTGAACTGAATCAGGTCTAACTTCAAAATATATTCACTAAAAGTTTTATTCTGAAACTTTACATGCGAGTATAAGACTGCAAAACAAAGACAAAACCTTGGAAATACAGTTTTTGCTGTAGGTTTTTCATGAAACTTTTTTCTGATTACATTCATTTAGATTATATGAAACTATTTTTAATTTATTTTGGACCTATTGGACTTCTTCTTTTTTTTAAAACTGACTCTTGGATCTTCTCGTCCATTTATTCTGGCCATTTGCCCTTTTCTTCCGCTCTTGTTCAAGAATCCTGTTGATCATCCCCATACTTCTTGTCAGATTCTCATAACAAACTGATTCCGTGAGAGGCTTCATCCTGGCCGGCAGTATTCCAGTCAAGGGGGAAGAGGACTTCCTCACGCTGGCCGTGTCGCGGCTCAGCCAAAGGAAACGTGTCATAGGAGCTGCTGTAGGTGTAGCCATGGTTCTAATACTGTTGGTGGCCATTCCTCTGCTGGTCCACACAACCAAAGGGGGTACCGGAGGAAGTTCAGGGAGCCATTACAAAATGCTTGGAGACTGCAGGATGGTGTGTGATGCTTACCCTACATTTCAGCCAGGTCAGGAGCTGACGGCTGTGTCTCCAGCTCCGCAGGATTACTCTGGAAAAAAAATAAGGTCCGGGCTTCGGGGGCCTCCAGGCATCCCCGGCCCACCAGGAGAACGTGGACCCCCTGGAGAGCCAGGCAAACCAGGGCCACAGGGGCCCCCAGGTCCAGGCCCTGGTGGCTATTCTCCCTCAGTCTACACCCCCAAAATTGCTTTTTATGCAGGGCTACGAAAGCAGCACGAAGGCAATGAAGTACTGAAATTTGATGATGTGGTGACCAATGTAGGTAACTACTACGAACCGAGCACTGGAAAGTTCACCTGCCCATTGCCTGGCATCTATTTCTTCACCTACCATGTTCTTATGAGAGGTGGGGATGGGACTAGCATGTGGGCAGACCTGAGGAAGAATGGACTGGTTAGTAAAAAGTGAATGTTTGTGAGTGCATGCATGAACGTCCATGTAAAATACCAGGTGTGTCAGCACACTAAAACAAACTAACCCATGTGGCCGTGCAACAGATTTTTGTCAAAGTTGACCATTCTGTCTCTCCATTGACTCACCTCTCCCAAGTCAGAGTCTTTGTATTCATAGCACATTCAGCCTCAAGGGTGGCAACATGACTAAAGAATGAAACAGCCGCCCTTTTGTTCATTAAAGGAAATTCATGCTATATAGACCAAAACTGCAGCAACAGATATTTGCATTCCCACATGCACTGTGGCTTCATGACAAGTGGCAGAACACAGACATAGACGCAAAAAAAAATAAATAAAGAGTGGTCTAATTAGTAAGTATCATACACCCAGTTTGATTATCGCCTCAACAGAAGTGCAAAAGAGCACAGTAGAAAGTGTCTGTCAGAATCTCAAGGAGTCAGTTTACACTTCAGCTAAATAAATAATGAATTCATTTTGACAATCCACTCATCCACTCTCTCAATCCCCAGACACTAATTAAAGACAGAGGGGCTGCTGGTCGAAAGAGGAATGAAGAGGTGTGGTAAATCACAGGGATTTCATCAGAGGAGCCCAAATTCACCAGACATGCTTCCAGTCCTTTTTTACACTCATTCATTCATCAAGGTCTCAAAATGCAAATGCTATCGGCTCAGATCTCACTTTTCGGCCATGCTGAGTGTGGGAATGCGCTCACAAATCTAACTTAGACTTATGTAGTTAATCACCTCTGTTACACAGAAACAGCAAAATTCAAGAAATGATTGTTTTATTGTTGATAAGACATCATCATAGCATGCACATGTAAGGCTCCTGCCTTTTGTGCTGTGTTGTCATTCAAGTCAATTTTATCCTGCTAAATAATTTATTCATCTTAAATTGGATGCCCCGGATACTCGTGATACTTTCCTATCCAAACCCCATCCTAGCTTGTTCATTGATTCTCCATTAATTATATTTTTCCCTCTGCTCAATTATTCAGTTTCATCTCGGTCCATATGACATCCGTCATGCAGCCCCTTTGAACACCTCTGTTAAATAGAACGCCCACTTTAAAGGGATCTATTTAAACAGAGGTGCTGGTTGATGAAAATGAGTGTAAATTAAATTCTGCAGAATGCCTGATCATGTTTGGAGTTATTGAAGCCCTAAGGCAGACAGGTACTCTGCATGAGGCTAGTCAGTGGCTTGGGTTTACTAAATGAGGACTACGGTTGCATTTTTGACCAAAGAATCAAATAGACTTTCTTTTTTTCTTTAATCATCGCCGTAGGTGCTCACTCTTTATCAGATAGTTTGTCCCCAAGCAGTGCTTTAAAAAAAACAAAACAAACACATTAAAAGGGTCACCAAAGGATAAAAAATAAAATAGTCCTCTGACCCCTTTTTCTCTGTTGTTAAATAGTTATTTTTTTTAAAACTTAAACAATGAATTTAAAACACTGTTTAAGGAGAAAAAAGTTATTTTGGTAAAAAGTATTCAGCAAAAAAATATTCCACAGATATATGCAAAAATGTTCTGCTGAAGGCAGAGCACTACAGGAGGACTGAGATTATTTCAAGATTGGGGTGGGGCAGAAGAAGACAGATGACTTAATGGAGGTTTGGAGGCAGTGGGCTGGTGGACGAAGCACCTGGGAGGCTGGCGTTGAAGGCTGGGATGAAAATGGGCAGGTCTTGGCTTGACAAATGATCAAGGTCAACTAGAAAAAAAGACTTTTTAAAAAAATAAATTTTCCATTCATCTGTTGAGCGAACAAAGGGGCTTCCTGAAGGCATCTTAAAAGCAGCTGACTTATTTGAAACAAAATCTTTGTTTTAGCATCGTTGATGTAGCGTTTTTCATTCATTCATCATTCATTCATTTTCCAAGCCGCTTTATCCCTTTCGGGGTCACGGGGTTGCCGGAGCCTAACCCGGCTACTCATGGGCGAAGGCAGGGGACACCCCTGGACTGGTCGCCAGTCTGTCGCAGGGGCCACAATCACACACCCACACACACTCACATTCACACCTACGGACAATTTAGAGTGACCAATTAACCTATGAAGCATGTTTTTGGACGGTGGGAGGAAGCCGGAGTACCCGGAGAAAACCCACGCATGCACGGAGAGAACATGCAAACTCCACACAGAAAGGTCCCCCAGCCAGGACTTGAACCGGGAACCTTCTTGCTGTGAGGCAAGAGCGCTAACCGCTGCGCCACCGTGCAGCCCTGTAGCGTTTTTTTCTCTCTAAATTTCTTCCGCTGTGGCGCGAGCTGAGCCAAGATCTCAGGAGGAGGTGCTAACAACGACAAAGCTTCCCTTCTTATGGATCCAACATCCATTACTGACACCAAATCCCCACTTTGTAAAGCCCACCTTCTACACCTCAATCTAATGTTCACAAATCATTGCAGCACAGTGTCGTACCAGAGCCTGGGGAGTCGTGATTGAAGGCTGTTGCACTTCAGCTCTTTCCATGTTTATAATTGAGCTGTAGCAGTTTGATTGACATTCACATGATCATCTTTGGCAGATTAACCACCTGTGTTACCTGCATTGAACGTGCACCACTGTACTTGTAACCCAAATTGAAAAATTTCTGTATATATTTTTGTTTTCTTTCTTCATGATTCCTGATGACTGAGTGTTCATTTAGCCCTCCTTAAAATCAATCATTAGAAATTCCTTTTGCCATAATTGCCATTATGAATGCATTTACCCACTGCATGCATCTTTTGCAGTCATAGATATATGTTTTGTGCACGGCTTCATGTAGCAGTTGTTATTATGGCAATGCTGGCCTACATCTCTGCCTTTGAAGAGAGGTGATATGTCAGGTGTATCTTTTTCCGTAGATCATCTCCTGTAACTCTCATTAACTCGTCATCACGCTGCTCATCCACTCATTTACATTTCTACCATGCTCCTATGTGTGCTTACATTAGGCATTCTCAATGCAGCATTCTATGTAGACGTATAGACTCAGCCTCAGCTCTCTTTAATCTCTCCCATGATTCCTCACCTGTCCAAGTCTCTTTTAATAGCTCAGTAAAAGGTTAAGTTATTTCACACAGTAATGTTAAAATGTCATCACTTGCTGTAATGACCTGTATTAACTTTCCCAGGAAGAAGACATACTGTAGATGTGCTGCAGGTGAGATATTAGTATTCCTCAGAAAGGTAAAATGTTAGATACACAGCAGACCAGTAGGAACCAGAATATTTTTTCTTTTTTAAAGGATTCAGGAAAGATGTAAATAAAAATGTGGCTGTTATTTTAGATTATAAGAGACACTAGTCTCTTATTGTTGTGCACAGGTGCCATAGGCAGCAGGCTTTAACAATGAGTGTCAGGTAATAGCAATCTCAGGCACGGTTCAATGCTTAAGCTGGTGTTGCCATGTAATCCCTGGGCTCCCGAAGGAGAGGGAAAACCTATTCAATAAATATTCTATTTCCACAACATCCCCCCCCACCCTTTCCCCACCCTCCTGCCATGTGCTGGAGTCCCTTAGGTAAGTTTAACAGCTACTTTTCTATTGTCTCCACTCTAAGAGGTCAGTACATCACAGTGAATGAATCCTGTCAGTTTTATTACCACTGGAGCAAAGCACCCCAGATAAAAACAAGACTTCATATACCCCCACATCTCCCAGGTCTCACAAAATAGCTTCGCTTGATCAGTCTGTTACACTGCCCCCCCATCCCTTTCTTCAACTCTTCCACTCCTGTTTACCCTCCCTTTTCTTCATCTTGTCTCCCCATGTCTGTCTTTTACGCTACAGCTTCGCATGTAGACTAAACGACACAGCAGCTGCACCTCACACCGCTCTCCTCCGCTTCTTGATTCTCCTCGCCTGTGCCCCTCTTCTCCCAGGATTGTGAACAGGGGGCTGTATAATGAAAGGGCTAGGCAGAGACAGAGACAGCCACAGGCAAGCCCTGGGGGCCCAAGCCACACGTCTCACAACCCTTTCCAACTGCAGGATCAGCTCTGTGTGCTGCCTGGTTCATGCGGATCAGTCAGTGTCCTCCAGCCGTATCCGTCTCCTCTGTCTGCTTCCTGTCCTAATCCCGCCACGGCTCCCTCATGCTTCTCTGTCTGCTATCCGCATTAATGGATTGCTAGAATTATTTCTTCAAGCACGCAAAGATCAGCCCAAGCATCAATTTATTTGCCATACAAAGAAAAACAGGAATGCTAAGAGGGAAACTTTTATTTCACTGCGTCGAATTAAAAGCATTTTTGAGAAGGCGGATTTTCTCATATCTCTGTGGAGTTTGCTTAAAAATAATGAGTAGAGGATGTGTCCATGCTGTCAATAAACAGTCACAACAACAACTTCTCTGTCAGAAGCAGCCAAAGATGTAAATGTGATATTAGCTGTCACTACACATGACAAGGACAACAATGTAACATTTGCAGAAGGCAGGGCTCTGGGAATCTTCCTCAGAAAATTGCTTTTCAGCTGAATAACAAAAGAGTAAAATAATTAATTTAAAATAGCAAAACAAACTACAAAGTTTTTTTTAAACAAATGTTCACCTTTAACTAAAGTTATTAATAATTAAAAAAAAGAAAGTTAGAAGCAATGCTCAAACTATCAATTTTATCTGACAATTTTCTCAATGAAATCCTTTTTTTTCATTGGTTGTTTATAAACTAAAGTAGAGGCGTCAATATACAAAAGTTATAGATGTGAAAAAAATTGGGGGTCATACTATAACAAGTTAGCTCTTGATAGGGGTCAAAAAACAGCTAATTCCTTTTTTTTGTCATCAATGTTTAGGAAGGAAAATTTGGAAAATTTGTCACAATATTGAACCAAAATTTACACTAAACAGCAGCAAGCTCACTGTTGTAAAAAGACATATTAAAACATAAAGTTAATTTAATGTATCAACAATTCAGTTTTTAGTGTCCTCACTCTAAATATGAAAAAAATTCATGAGACCAAGCATAATCAAAAACAGCAAGCAAAAGTATATTATTTAATCATGAAATTCGACGGAGGAATGTTCAATAACAAAAACAGCCAGTTGCAGCAGTGCAATAAAAGTTGTGGTCAGTTTAATCGAGTTGCTTTTAAGCTTTTTACCCCTCAGAGACCTCATTCTGTATTCTTAATTAAATGGGTAAGATGTGGAGAGAACTCCAGCATGCCTAAACAATGGGTCACTATCAAGGTGTGCACGTTAGAAACGGCAACCAGTATTTGCATCTAAAATACCTGGAGTATCGTCTAGACAAAACAAATAAATATATAAAAAGATGGAGGGTGGGGTAAATAAATGGTAGAACGATATGTCCAGACAAGGTAAAATGACTTTGCCTGGAGGGCGGGTGAGCAAATTTTTTAGTTACAGTAATTCATGCTCTGCTGCTCAGCAATTGGCATTTTCAAATTGATGCACGCTCATTGGGGAGAAAGGCTTGTCAGTGATGGGACTGACATGATGGTGGTTGAGTTGCAGATCATATTCAGTGGCTGTCATGGAGAAGTGGCGGCCTGCTCGAGTGCTGACATAGATTGAGTGTTCCTAGCGTGAACGGACAGAGCCAGACACAAGGCCACTGATGGCTGACATATGTATAATGATTGGAGCTGCTCCACCAGAATTATTGGCACATCAGATTCATTATTGTTTTTGCTGTTTATTCATATTATTAAAGTAATGTTACTTTCTTTTAATAAGTTGTTAGATTTTCAAATCTACAACTTAAGCAATTGAAATTCCTGTTTTGTTTGAAAGCAAACTCAGTTTAATTATATCCACTCTGCAGAATCACAATTAAAAACATAAACAAGTAAAGATTTAGTGCTGTTGAGTCAATACAACCACACTTACGCAGAGCATGCATAAGTGAAACTGTCTTACTGTGGCACAGCCACTTAATATCATGCATATTGAGTTGGCTCAGCACCACAGGCAACAGGTCGATGGGTGAGGTGGGTAGTGATGTTGCTTCTTGGCTGAGCTCTCTAACCTGTTGTCCTTTGGGAACCTGCTTATCTCTACAAACCAATCAGGTTCTCCACGCTCCCGCCTCATCTCATCCTTAGCTGACCAGTGAGAACATGACTTGCTGAAGTAGTTTTCTTCATCACAGGGGTCGCATCTCCAGTTTATGAGTTTAATTTGGTCGTGTGGAGGAGTTTCTTACTAATTAATGCTTTTGAAGCATCCAGCAAAACAATAGCTTTCTTACGAAATATTAAATGTGGAAAAATATATACAATAAATCCATTTTCAGTTAAAGGACTGTAATTTTGCAATTTCCCTGTTTTTCTTACAGTGTTTGTCCTCTCTTGGTGACAGGTACGAGCAAGTGCTATCGCTCAGGATGCTGATCAGAATTACGATTATGCCTCCAACAGTGTAATCCTGCATTTGGACGTAGGGGATGAGGTGTGTGTGCAGCTGGACGGAGGAAAGGTCCACGGAGGAAACAAAAACAAGTACAGCACCTTCTCCGGATTCCTCATCTACCCTGACTGAAATGGAAAAATAAGAGAAAAAGAAAAAAACAATGTTTGTATGCAAAACACTGCTCATTTTCAAATGTGCAATCTATACAGAAAAACATCATCACACTGGCATGCAAGCAAACGTACAAACTACATTGTGACATCTCAATAAATTGCTAAAATATCAAGTAAAAACTGAGTAATACTGTATGATATTAAGCCAAACCTTATGTACAAGTCTGAATTTAATAATTGTACACTGTAACAGCAAATAATGACTTGTCAAGGCTCTAAAATGTTTGAAGTATTATCCATTTCATCTTAATTGAAATTGTTATCCCAAGAGTATCAGACGTGGCACAAACTTTAATGCTTTTATCCAATCGATCGTTACACATTCATGCACATGGAAGACAAAAATGGCAATTTACTCCTCACGTCACCTGCTTATATTTTTATCTTACAATGGCCTGCTGCTCTTCTGCAATTCATTACGCGACACGTGACAGTTACAATGCAAAATCACACTGTGTTTGATGGATGACATTTGTTTAATGATTGTTATTTGTCACTTAGGTGTGTGTGTGTGAATGAGTGTGTAAACACAAAAACTGTATGATACTGGAGGAATAAAACTAAAGTATTACACATTTAAAATAGCTTTTTAGTTAGTTGCCTGAGAAATATTGTACATTACTGACATTTTACAACAATTTTCACTGCCATGTGTACAGTATGTTTATTTTTGAAGGACCCCGGCAAAGTGTCGTAATGTGAAAAACCAGCAACTATGAAAAGGGTTGTCTGGCGTACAAAAAATGGCTGAGTGGCAACATTATTATTAAAACATCTACAATATACCAATGCTACTTGTGTTCTATTCTGTTGTTTTAAGACAGTGAAGGTCATTGCTGAACACATGGGAAAGAAGTTTAATTGAAAGAACCACACGCAGACCCCAGGTTCTGTTTTATTTGACCACTTGAAGTGACGGGTGCATCGGATATCAGACACTCTGTAAGGTGAATGCACAGCTGAGATCGAAGATGACTGCAGCCACCGCCTGATACAACATGGATTTCCAATATTTCTCAGTGTCCCAGAAAAAAAAAGAAGAAAAATCAATAATATGGCTATGTTGAACTCCAATTTCAAACTAATTTGTAAAATATTAGCTAAAGCCAGACATTGTGTTTTAGGATAGTTTTTAAAAATATATATAAGAGGAAAAAAGTACTAATTTTGAAAGACTAAAGGGCTCAAATATGACAAATTAGCAACTAAATAATGCAAAACATTATTGAAACCAAAATCTATTAGCCACTTGACACCCGAGTTCATTCCCAGCTATGGGGGGGGGGGGGGGGGGGGGATCATTTGTTTTTGTTTTAAAGTATATGCTAATTTTGGAGCCAAAGTGGTTGAAAGAATATATGCCTCAACAACCAACAAGGGGTTAAAAAGAAAAAAAGATTGCAAAATACATTTTGGATTTGTTGTTTTTCTTTACAATATTACAATTTAAAATGTATACATTATTTTGGCTTTTGCTAGTAAAGGATACTTGTGATTGTTTTTGCAATAAAGTACCAAGTTGAAGGGCTTGCGTCATTCCAGATGTAAAGGATTGCTCCTGCGCAGAAAAAGAGCAGAGAAGCTGCATGGTAGTCGGGCCAGCCTAAGGCTTTCTCTCCTGGCAGATTCTAGTTGAAAGTTAATTGGACGGGGAGAGGTCTGAGACGGGATGCGTTGAGGCCCATTAGCGATTCCCCTGTCGAATGCAGAGCCACGAGGATCACAGACTCACAAATAGCAGGATTAAAATAATCAATAGCCTTGACATCTATCGACCACACACATATACACACACCCAGTAATTAGTGGACAACCTATTCAGGAGTGGACTACAACACCTTCCTGAACCCTACCTCACACATAAGCTCCACACTCCAATAGCTGAGGTGCCTAATGAGGGAAAATAGTTGTGACTGGTTGAGAGGAAAACGAAGATAAAGGTCAGGAAGCCGCTAAGCAGCCCTTTACAGCATCCATGTCAATGCTTTTTTCGCTTCCTATATCCTCAAGAAACAAAAGAAACCTTCTACATTTGTGGTAAAACTAGTCTTCTATACATTGTTTTAATAAGATGCAAAACAAAAAAATACAAATGTAGAAAGATGTATTTGGCCTTGTAGCAATAAAAAATGACTCATAAGCCTGCAAAGAAGATTATGCTCTTTATTTTGACAGTAACATGGTGGCTACAACAGTAAATTCCATCAGCAACACTGCCCTCTTGTGTTGAAGGATATGACAGCAGGGAACCAGCACACCAGCTTCTCTCAACATATCAACAAAATCAGAATAAATTGTAACTATGGAGACCAATTCTTTTTTTTTTCTTTAAAATCCACCAAAGTATGGCTTTTGATACACAGATTTTATTTTTGATCAAAAACACATTTCTATCCTGCAAAGGAATAGATTTATTTCAACAGTTGCTAGCATTTTCTAAAAGTTTTAAACATATATTAATGTCTTATCCAATGCTAACGTAGTGATATCAGTTTTCAACTCAATATTGTGACCACTGCTCTCTTTCTGGGGAATGTAAAGGCACTTCTTAAATTAAAATAGCGGGAAAAATTTCATGGAAAGTTTTACAGGAGTATTGAAAAAGCTAAATGCAAAAAAAAAAAAAAAAAGAGCAGGGAAAGGAAAGATGACAAAAAGTGGTGTGCTCTTCATCTTCACCCGCTCATAACCATTCTGACCAGCTCTGGAAGAAAGACAAGGAAAGAAAAAAAATTGAGTTTCACTGTCAAAATCTGGGAGATCATGTCCAACTACAGCATGTGGGGCTAAGGCCCATTCCTCTTCAAGCTTTGATGAGCCTTGGTGGGAGATGCTGCATTTGGAGACAGATCCCCCATTATCTGCTCAGACAGAACAAAGACGGGCAAGTTAAAAGGGATTCTGAGAAACAAGGGAGGTGTTTTATTTCTATTTCCCATTCAGCCAAAGCAAACTGGTCCTCTAACATCCTTAGAAAGTTGGTTAGAGAAGCCATCCTCGCTGTTTGCCTTCCTCTAGCTGAGAAGCAGAGAAAAAGGAAGAGGATCAGTGGAGCTACAGTCCAGTCAGAGCGGTCAGCTAAAAAATCTCCATCAGTACAGAGTAGAAAACAGTCAGCACATCTGTTAGTAGAAAAGAAGACGGTCCACTTTCTCAAATCTGGTGGCTATTAGGCTACAAAATGTAAAACGTCCTTAAAAAAAAACACTTTTATTACTTCATACATAAGATCTATGTACCATAACCAACAGCATGCATTAAGAAAACCCCCAAAGTGTACCTAATAACCACCACACCATCTTGACAGTGACCACCCACCAGACATTCCCTCAATAAGACCAGAGTCCTCCCTGTGTCCACCACCTCCCCATTTGAAACAGGGGAGTCGGACACATACAGAGACACATGCTGCAGCCAGAGGGCAAGGCAGAGGCTGCAGGAGAGGGACAGCAGCAGGAGGCCAAACGTGTCAAAACCTCAGGTCTGAATGTGACGGAAACCACCAGGCTTTCCCACACACAGCTAAAAATCTATACCATCTACTTTACAATGACACATTGTTCCTTTTCACATGTGTCAACAACAGTACAAGAAATGACCATGAGTCAGGACTAAGATTAGTTTTGTGGGTTATTTAGCAACAGCAGGAAAGCCTGGAGATGCCATCCAAAGGTAAGGTAAACCGTTATCCCAGAGGGGCAAGTTTGTTTACATGTTGCCCATACCGGCCCTCAGCCAGACATGATGTGACGCACAAATGCTGTGGAGGAAGAAGAGTTAACACTGTCAGCAGCTTACATGAAATCACGTTTTTTTTTTTTTTTTTTTTTTTAAAGACTATGAAATAGAAGTGATTAGAAGAGGTTTTTAAGATGCAGTCATGAAATGTCAAAAGGTCTTGGTTTGGGACTTTTTTCCTCTAGTGTGCTACAAATGCCTTTCTCAATTGGCTTCATTTCAGACAATGCAGTGGTCAAGTTTGGCAATAGCATAGAATGAATTCAACAAAACAAAAAGACAACCAAAAATGAAACGACAAGTAGTTTGAGTAAATTATGCACATTAAATAGATTTTCTTCAGTTTTCTTTTTTTTTTGTGATTCTCCTCTTCTATTAGAGTTTCGGGTAAAAATGTTACCGACATTATGGCAGTTCAAACATGCAACTGCAACATTTCTGCATACAAAAAACGCAATTTTAAGTTTGAATGCTGTGTCGCTTTAAAACAAACAAATATAGCCTGGAAAAAAGGCTTTGATTTTACAAAAAGTGCAAAGATCGAGTTCTAAAGGAATGTAAACTCTGGTTGATGGGAATGACAGAGCAACAGGGGGGTGACCCGCCATGACGACTGTCTTCTGTGCAAGCCCTGGGGGAGTGTGTGGCAACATTGATGTGTCTTGGGTTGCCTTAAATGGATGTGTTGGATTGTTCCTGTTGTGACTCAACTGCAACTACCTCACCTCCTAAAATAGGCTTCTTAGGCAGGTTAATTTAGTCAAACTTTATTCTTTAAAATGACGCAAAAGACAATTCTTGATGGCGGGATTCTTTATATTATTAACTACTGTGTCTGCATGATCACATTACTTTATTGCATGCTTTTGCCACATTAATATACAAATCTTTTCTTAATGAACAATCAGTGGAGATGAGTTTTAGATCAATAAAACACCTCTTGAAAAAAAAAAAAAAAAACTGGAGGACTTTTTGAGCAACTAGTTTTTTGTATATTTTTTTTAGATCATTATTAGATCAAGCAGTGAGTTTGTTTGCAAAACCCTTTTTCCCCTTCATTTAGTATTAGATCGCAGCAGCAAAACATTTGCATGGAGGACATTTAAAAATCACTTTTATCATGGCATGAATACAAAATGCTGAAAACGCACAAAAAAACCAAAAGAACATGCCAGTCTGCTGCATAATTTTAGTCAGAACTCTCTTTGCCCTCACCTTCATAATTGATGCATCCATTTGCATCTTCGTGCCCCGCCAACAGCGTTTCAACTTCTTCCTCTGTCATTTTCTCACCTAAAAGTGAAGTGAACAAACCTCTATCCATTATTAAAAACATAAATACATATTTCTAAACTTATAAATGGACTTGAAAACTCTTGAGTATAGTGAGCTTAATAGTGACATTAAATCTCAGGGGTATAAAAGTGATTTTCTCGTCATCATTTCTGTGATTCTTACAGAGAAAACAAGTGGTAACTTGCCTAGTGTTGTGAGAACATGACGCAGTTCTGCTCCCATTACTGTGCCATTGCCTTCCTTGTCAAACACACGAAGTCCCTCAACAAAATCCTCCATGGAGCCCTGATCTTTGTTCTTTGCGATGGCCTGGAACATGGGCAGGAACTGCTCAAAGTCCAGCATCTTGGTGTTCATCTCTGCATGTAAGAAAGGTAATTTGCATAAATGTAAAGTTTCAGGTGCATTTTAAGGCAGAATCCAAATTCTTCCCCTACAGCTTCTCCCTACCCAAGCCATCCAAGCGTCTTCAAATTTGAATGTTACTAATCTTCGATGACATTATCAACAGTCGCAGGTCACCGTCGCGCTCAAAAAATACATTGGCTTTATAACTTTAAAAAGTCATTACTTAGCATTTTAATGTAAATTTCATTACTTCAGAACACACCCGCATGAAGAAATGCATTGCTCTTCCACTGCTCGGCACAGTGCGATGTGAATCACTCTACCATTGGGTAGATTGGCAGATCTAAGTCCCTACCCCTTCCCCTTAAAAGAAAAGAAAAGAAAAAAAAAAAGCTCAGAAACCACTACAGTTTTAAATGCCCCTACAACTGGAGGGGTTGGGGGAGGCCGTAGGGTTACGGGAGGAATTTGGATTTGGCCTAATTTAACCTGCTTTAACCTGCATAAAAGCTCCGTTTGGATTTGTTTTACCTTCAGCCTTTGGGTTACCCAGGACTTTGAGCACCTCAGCATTGACAGGGTTTTGTCCCAGGGCCCGCATAACATCCCCACACTGGTTGTAGCTGATCTTCCCATCTCCTGTTCTGTCAAACAGCAAGAATGCCTCCTTGAACTCTGGAAGATAAGACACATTGAAATAATTAGGCAAAACAGCATGATTTATTGAAGGGGAAAAAAAAAAAAATCACAAAAAAGTAACAAATAAATTGAATGTTAAATGTAAATAAATTAGGAAAAAAATATTAGAAAAAAGCAGGCACAGTTTTAATGAATGAGGAATGTTTTGAGAGCTCAGGAAAGACACTTGACAAAGTTTAGTTTGTTTAGCCCAAAAACAAAACCAACATTTTAAAAACGTAAAAGAATATTTAACTACATTTGGAATATTTATAGTAGAGCATAGCTTGATATGCATACAGCATGCCATTTCTGCAAACTGACATCCTCACTTCCTCAATTTAGTCAACAGACTTGTGGTAGTATTCTGACTGTCATTGCAACTGTACAGCTTCACAATTAATAACACATCATGCATAGCTACTGATTTAATGCACAACATGCCATGAATTGTGTTTAAACAAAATCAACTAATGTCCATCACAAGGGGCTCAGACACATTTAACCAATCTGATTGCTTGTGCCTTTGAATTATTTAAACATTCAAGCAACATACAATTGTCTAACCTATAACCAAAACATGAAGACAAAGGCAACAAATAACTTTTTTTCTGACAAAATATGTATAAAAAGATTTGTTTTTAATCTTTTAACATTGCGCTATACACAAAAACTGAGATTTGTATGCTGAAATATGAACATTTTTTCAAGAGAATGTTAGGCTTCAACTTTTCTTTCATTTTTCATCAACTGTACAGTTTCTATTTAAGCCCTTAAATTACATTCTGTTCCAATAGTTGGCTTGTGGGGTGAACTGACTTAATGGTAAAAGTCATTAAGTAAAAAACTACTGCCTTGTAAAATATGGATAAAATAGTTTGTGCTTTACTAGCAGAGAGTGGGACATAAAGATAGAATATGCAATAGTTAGGCAGCAGGGGTTTACGAATGTTATAGAAGAAGCTGTTCACCAAAAAAGCTCAAGAGCTGTTGGGAGTTTTACTTTCCTGTTCTGAGGAATGTGCCTCTTCCCTTCAGGCTTGCTAGTCCTTTTCCCAACACCATATTTGGTAGTAGAGGAGTGGAGGAAAGGAGGAGGAGAGTGAAAGCAGCCATGGCCCATTATGTCAAAGAAGATTAAACAAAACAGCCGCATCCACCACTTTATCTAGCACCAAAAATGTACAAGCTTGAAATCAACTGTTGATAAGGAATAAAAACAAATTTGTGACAGAAGCAGAAGTCCGGACAATTCTGACGGATCCAAACGTATTAACAGACATGGACACAAGCTATACTTCGCTCTATAGACAATGTCCAGACATCGGATCAGCCCCACACGTTTACCGTGCTTATAATGTGGCTTAGTCGCGTTTTTAACTTGTTTTAATTCTAAAACTGACATGCAGATCACACCCCGCACACTTTGAAAAAAAAATCCTGTTTTTTTTTATGTACAACGACCTTGTTTCACCCACTTACCGTGGATTTGGTCCAGGTTAAATTCAATCTGAAAGGGATAAGCAGTGGCAAAGGGGGTAAAGAGATGAAAAGTATTGGAATAAAGAAGAAACCAGGCTAAACCCACGACTACTGCGGCAGGCGAATAAAAAGCATCGAGGCAGTAGAAGCATAAGAGAAAGTGCCTCCAGAGAAAAACCAAGAATGGAGCCAAGCAAATAAAAACAGGAGAAAATGGAGATGTCACGACTAAAGTTGAGAAAAAAAAATACAACTTACCAATGATTTGATCTTCCGAGAAGTCAGACTGTTCAGGAAAAAATGGAGATGAAATGTGTGCTTATCAATTTTAGATTGGGTTAACTTTAGTTAAAATAATCGCATTTATTGTTTAATGGTATACATTATGGAGGTCGTAGTCTTTAAAAGTGTTGGCCATATAAACAGCGACTCTACTGCCTAGTTTATCTAGTTTATCGTAACATTGCTATTTTTCACATAGAGCAAGCTAACGCTAGCTTAACAAAGTGGCACTTCCGCTTGGGAGTCGCGAGCCAATTCGAAGAATCGAGCCCATTTTAACGCATTTCACCAAACTAATTCGGTTTTTATAAAACACGAACAACTATCTTCACAGGTGGGACACTTCCGTAAAGTCATACTGAACCTAAAAACCCACCATTATTGCTTTCGTTGAGGTGCGCCCGGGACGAAGGGAAGCCAAAGAATGCACAGAGATGAAGAGAGAGGGCAGGGTTAAAAAAAAAAAAAATGAAAAAGACTGCCGTGCGTCGTGACGTAACGACGCAGCAACCGACGTCCGATCTGCATGGCAGGCAGAGCTGCTGCACTCCATATATAGAAACGAATGAGGTGTCCTTTGTTTTGCAGGTTTCATGCTTTGTACACATTAATTCTAGACCTTATAACTTCTTGATGAACAAAGCGGAGACTCATACAATATTATAATTTATTTTATTATTATTTTTGCCCCCCCTTTCTCAGGAAAAAAAGGGTTGTATTGTGTTTATGCTGCAGTTTTCCCTCAAGAATGTGTGGTTTTTTTTTTTTTTTTGCAGAAACGACAGTGCAGTTGAAGTCAGAGAAACCATGAAATGAAGCAGATTTCTATTTTTTATCTTCTGGAGGGAGGCAGTGCTGGCCTATATAGGTTCTTAGCCAAAGCAAAATAGGCCAGCCTATGAAATGATGAAGTTCATGCAGTCTAATGCACATGCTATGAAGGTGCAAGGAACGCTGAGCTGCCTACAAAGCTGAATTAATGCTTATGTGGGGCATCACCACTATGGGACAACACATTTTTAAAAGTTTTGATAAAACTCTAAAATCTATAGTTGTCTCTAAGGTAAAATGTATCTCATTAAACTTCTCTTTAAATTTGCTCCAAATGAGCTTTTAATGTGCAAAGCTGTGCTTACTGGGTATAAAAATATTGTATCTGAAGGAGCATTATTTGGAAAAACATGCACAGCTCAAACATCCAGACAAGGGGTCTGAAACCTAAGGCTTTAGAGCTACATTTGGCTCTTATAACCCTCCATTGTAGCTCTGGCTTTAAGAAAAATGCTATCAATTGGAGAACATTAACTTAGTTAAGTAAGAACATATTCTAATCTTTGCTGCACAATAGCATCGAAACACCATGTTTTACTTGTTTTTCTTGCATTTTTCATTCAAGTAAATCTGCTGCTTCAGGAGGGTTTTATTTGACACAGGGTGTACTTTGTTTTGAAAGGGACGTGCATGTGCTGCTGTCAAAAGTAAAGAAGTTAAAGTTATTTATTATAGAAAAAAATATTACCCTTTTACAAATCAATTTTTGTAGAATTAAAAAGATCAATTACAAGATCAAATACAAATAAATAAATAAATAAAGGCTTAACAGCCCCATAAACATACCGGTAAATAGAGTGTATTTTCTAAAAGCTTGAATGGGACTTGTCAACTTTTGCTGGATTTGGTCTGTACGAAACTGCACCAAATGGCTCTTTTAGCATAAAAGGTTGCAGACACAATCAGACCATTTTTTGTATAATTTTATTGAATGTACTCAAGCCTAATATGATAACATAAAGTTTTTTTTTTTTTAAATTACATTTCACTAAAAAGAAAGTTTAATGAAAATTATTCCTTATTATGACAAAAATGAATACTATGAAAAGTAAATACAATGATACAGTTTCTTAAAACTGTATTCTTTTTACTTGTTGTCACTTGAACTGATGATTTTAGAGTAGCACAATGCTAATTAAAACAGCTTCAGGAGAAGAGCAAGTTAAGATTGTTCTGATTTCTACACAAATGTTGGACCAAGCAACATCTTAGAACTTTGTTTAAGAAACACACTAACTTATAATCTGCAAACAATTTTGTAGAATTCAATAAATGAATGCATTATATAACTAAATGAAGCTCATGTTGTGTTTTTGTGTGCTTTTTTTTTCTTTTTTGTCTCTGGCAAATCTTTTAATCTGACTTGAAGTTTTATAGGATTGCTGTTTATGCTTTCTTTTTTTGTTCTGATAAACTGTAAAATAGTTGTGCTTGTTTTTGCTATTGGAAATATCACAAATGGATCAACGTAAATGCTGCTGGTGTGAGCTGTGACCTAAGAACCAAAGTTTACTACTGGTACCTTTATAAATAGTAAACTAAAGGTCTGAATAATGTAGCATTTGTTTTCTAAAAGTTTTTAAAAAAAACTCTAATCTCGTTACCCCAACAACGCATTGCTAGATTTCCCTATAATTAGATTGAAAAATAAGCAATAATTCAAAGTAAATATTTGTACAGGATCTCATTTATTTTATGATATTTAAAAAATATTTTCTATTTTTATTTAACTTGATTTTTAAATTAATATATTTATATATTTAAAAAAATATATTTTAAAATCTTATTTGGGAAGTCTTCAGATTTGAGACTCTTCTAAAAAAAATTACATTCTGTTTGAGGATTCCTAAAAAAAGTTGGAGCTGTTTTAAAGCTCTAAAACCAACTTTTAAATTAAACTGCTACACCAGTAGAGGACATAGCACTGTATTTATTTCAGTCTGCTTCAAAATCCCGGTGGTGTCTGAAACATTTCACACTGTATAAATGGGCAGAATTGTAAGGAGATAATAATTTTAAGGAAATGGACAACATGTCTGATGCTGGGAAAAATCAGTTTGAGCTTTGGTTTAATGATTCTGGTTTTAGTACAGTGAACACACAAGCAGGAGGATTCATATTTTTCCCTCTATAGGAAAGAAATAGCTCATACTGCAGTGAGAAACAGCCCCCTTTACAAAGCAGGTCAGTGACTGACAAACTGACAGCAGCTGCTCCCATTTCTACACTTAACTCTGCTGTCTTTAAAACGTTACTTGACAGAAAAACTCTTCATCAAGACTCATTATCTTGAATCCAATTCATTGAATAACTTTCATCATAAAGCAAGCAAACATTTAAATAATCAAACATTTTGGAATTGGCTTTTGTACATAATTTATGACTAAGACATATATAAGCCAAGTGGTGTTTTTTAAAGCCATAATTAATGAATGCCCCACATTAGCATCCTATCAAATGTAGACTTTAGATGGAATCACTCACCTCCAAAGTGCTGGGGTCAAATGGTATATCTGAAGGACGCAACATCCTTGGCTTTTGCTCCTGGACTGGTGTTGGAGCTGTTGTGACTGCAGACAGAGAGGGGAAAGGAGGACCGAGTCTGGGTTGGGTCACTGGTGAAGAATCCTTCTTAATGGAGGGTTCTTTTTTAGGAGCCATTCTCCATATTATGGACGATTAGGAATTAGTGACAGAGCTCTGCAAAAGCTGCAGAAGTGTCAGCTGCAAGGGGAAGTATCAAGCAACCAAAGTAAAGTATGCCAGCTGTGTGAATCCCATGGCGGGGAGGGGGAGGAGAGCAAATCTCTGGTACTGATGCTTCTCAGAGACTAGCCCAGTGGATGAGGCAGAGGTGGATGTATAGAGTAGTGTGTGAGTGAATGAGCTAAGCAAAGCGTAGGAGGAAGGCATATGAAAACAAGAGAACGGAATAAACAGATTAACAAAATAAACAGATTTGGCCATAACCAGGAATACTCCACGAAATGTTATGATTTGGTAAACAATCTGTGTGGGAGTTTGTTTGGCATGATGTGAGAAGGATTAAAAATTATTTTGCACCCACTCTAACAGAAAATACATTGTGTTGAGGTCACATCTTACATCTTTTGTCTAGATAGACACCTCAGTGAAAAACCCAAGTGCATTGGTGTTTGGTCTTTTTGACAGACTCCTACCTGGGTAATTCAGTTAACAATCAATGTTTGTTATCAAGATTTTACTGATCAACAGCAGTGGGAAAACCTTTGATGTGATTTTTGGTAACTTTACTCTCCTGGATACCTCTGATAGTTCAGAGTTAACAGATGTGAGATGGAGTAGCTTAATACTTTTGACCTACCATCTTTAGATTTTTGGCCTTGTTATGAGTATCTTCCAAATGCCTTTAGCAGGAAACTATTTCAACAAATCTACTAAACGTAAACATTCAAATGTTAAGAACATGTTTGGCCAGTTTGATATCACTTCCATTCATTTCACTTTATTTGTAAATTTCTAATTTACAACAGTGGTTGTCTCAAAGCGTCACACTAAAATCAAAAACATCAGACAGAGCTTTATTGATTGATATCGGTATAATCCAAAACAGTTCAGATAATCCTATTAAAACACATTGTATGTGTATGCTAATGACCTATATAAATCACCATCAGATTATCTAGAAAAGTTTACAGTGTAAGCCCTATAAGCAAGGGAAATGCAAAATCAATCTATTGCCTTATTTCATAATCAGCAATAATGTCTAAAAACTCTGTCAAAAAGATGTTGCCCTCCTCATAAAATTTGAGATTTAACAAAAGATGAACATGGGTCGTCCATGTGTTGCTTAGCTTGTCTAAATACTGCCTATAACATACTGTTAAGAATGCATGGAAGCAAGGCATTGTGATAATAGACTGGTGTTTTTTGAGAAGGAAGCTTTGGTGAAAATAGTTTTCTCATCAGAAACCTCATGACAGTCTCTGTTTTTAAAAACTTGACTTGAAAATACAAAAATCTCAACAGAAAATAGTTT
This sequence comes from Adrianichthys oophorus, assembly GCA_036245035.1. Taxonomy (NCBI): domain Eukaryota; kingdom Metazoa; phylum Chordata; class Actinopteri; order Beloniformes; family Adrianichthyidae; genus Adrianichthys; species Adrianichthys oophorus. The sequence continues at coordinate 10,442,285 of BSAI01000015.1, forward strand.
AAAGTTGCTTGCAGTAGCCATCCCACCATAGTGTGTCTGTCATATGTTTAATCAAATTGAAAGTCATATCTACTTGCATCTAATTGCTACAACCAATTCCATGTATATGGTGTCTTGAGTACATTTAATTTTTATAGCTAAATACTTATAAGACTTGTGTTTATTTTACTGCTGAACCAAAAAGCAGTTTGAAGGATTGCCACTAGATGTCCCTGTCACGCAACAAGAAGACCAAAGTAGTTTTCAAGCACTTGAACTCACCAACTGCAATGTCTGCCCATCTATCACTGATTGGATTCAAATCCTGTGTGTGGTAAAGGACAGATTAACATCTTCCGGGGTAGTTCTGCTCCCTTGTTCAGTACTTATTGATCCCGTCAGCAGATTCTGGGAACAATCCACTGCAAGTTCAATCAGCCTTGAAATAACCATGTAAGTGCATTGCTGTGCCTCAAGACAATAGTGATCTAGGGCCCTTACTGGGAGACTGACGGTGTTTCTGCTGGTGCCTCTGTGACGCAACCAGCAAAGTGTGATTCAATGAAAAAAAATGAAATAAAAGAAAATCTCCAACACTGCAGTGTGTGTTGCATCTGTTGAATTAGTCTTTCTGCAGCTTTTTTTTTCATTTTGCTGTTGACTGACTGCTTGTGAGTCTGCTGAGCAGACAGCATAGTGTCCAACAGTTTAAGAGGATTAAGAGGACCTCACGTTTTCATCATTTCCAAATAATCCACCACAAAAGCTTAAAACCACAACAGGCTAGTTATGGGAATATTCATGCTATCAGCTGTTTCCCACAGTTTCAAATGAAAACAATCGACTATATTTCCAACTGTCTGTGTATAAATGTCTGAACTGAAACTTAATGAAATATTCTACATTTAACCAGAAGCATAATTTCTCTGAGCGGTTCACACATTTTTCACTTTGGTCAAACAAACAGATTAAGTTACTTCAATTTAAAAAAAAAATGTTTCAACAGACATTTGAGGTTCCCCAACTGATTAATGAAATTATGGCAGCTCTCCCTCTTAATGTCATTCAGACCCCCCTTTGCAACAACAAATCTCCAAACCACCTGATTTATTTTTAATGATATTACACCCTCAGTCGGCTGTGTCATGGTAATAATCGAGGCTGCTCCAGCTGCCTCTAGATCACATTAGCCAGGCTTAACATTGACAGTGCCAGGCCCACTAAACAATGAAGCTATAGGAATAGGGAGCTTAGAGGCAGCCTAGCCAGTGGGTATTCTGCAGGAGGTAGAGGAGGTGCAGGCCAGGATGCTCCAGTTCCTTATGCCCTGGAGGATGGGCACCATCATTAAGCCTCTCTTATAGTTCTAGGGAGTTTTAAATCCACCACTAACAGATCTGGGCCCCACCCAGTCAGACCCATAACATCAAAACCAAACCAATGGGGGACCATGAAACTAGTGGCAACTTGATTCGCTGCTATTATCTCACCGCGTGGTGAGACTTGCCAAAATGACAGCTCAGCACCCCCACATGAAGTAGATTCATGCTGCGGTTAAATGTTTCAATACGGTTCAGGACAAATGCAGACATAAGATTACAGAAGCTATTTTTCTCACTTTTCTACTCTTGAAAAAGAGACTTAAAGCATTTCACTGTGCTTAAAAAAATCATATCAAAACAAAAGATTTAAAAATCCCACTTATATGGTTGGAGCTGATTGGAATTGTGCTTTTATGCCTTTGACAAATGTGCGTTGGATGCTGGTTCCTCTGTTTTGCATAATGGTCACACAGGGATTCAGACTTGGCCACTTGTGGGATACTTACACCTGATCACATGCACTGCGGTTCTTAGACTATCACACCTTCACAGCTAATTTTCCCAATTAAAGATCACCTGTGTTTGTCGCATCAGGTTGTTCATTAAGGAAAATGTCCTTCGACGGTGAGACTTTATCTTCTATGCCAAATTGTTGTTTGAGTCAGACGGGGTTTTGTATTGGGGCCCACAGATTAGCGTTGTTGATTAGTGGTTGGGTGTAATCCTTTCAGGCCCCCTTTCTCCAAAACACCCGTGGGATATGCCTATCTCCCTGAGGACTGGCAGCATGGCAGATGGATCCTCCTCCCCCTCTTGTGCCCCCTCCAACAGCACACCCAAAAACAGTGTTGATGTCCTGGGATGTAGGTTGTAAAGTATCCTGAATATGAAACCACAGGCACCTTTGTTTAGTGGCTCTCTCCCCACTTAGTAAGAATTGCCCTCAGGCCAGATTTCCATTCTGCAGCCACATTTCTGCTCAACTGGAATGTTTTCCAAATGCATTAGCCCAAAGGAAGAGGAATAGGTGGGAGACAATCTGCTCTTATTGTCAACATGAAATGCTTTTAAATTTTACCATAAGTCTTTGTTATTAATGACAAAATGCAAAGTTTTTTTTACCATTTCTCATACTAGTACTTGAGTTTTGAAAGCTAAATTTGGAATTGTCTCAAAAGCTTACCTTTTGTTTCACAGTTGGACTAAATAAATAACTTGTTTCAGAAAATGCTATGCTTTCTGTGTTTATTTGCTATGATGTGAATGAGCTGCACAAACACACACTTGCTCATCATAACAGACTCAATAGACTCTTCATTTTTTGTTTAAAAAAATGTGTTTTTTCCATCTGGAGAAACAAACAAACAAACAAACAGCAAAGAGTTGTATTTCATAAATGTTATTTTTTTTTTCATTTGTATGTTTCAAATTTGATCAATTAAATGTGTGTGTGATGCTCGACAGTCCGTCAATAAGGATAGACTAATCATAAAGCAACTTTCAAATAAAATTTTGCAAAGCAAGCTCACTAGCTTGTCTAACAAATATTACACTCATGTACTGAAAAAAATTAAACTAAAGAAAAGATATGTCAAACTCACAGTCAAACTTCACTAAGTTTTACTTTGACAATAATACAGTGTCAACTTTCCATTCTGTGCCATGTTGGCTCCTTTGCCTTCGCACACCAATTCTTCGCACAAATCTAAGCTCACTACATCTTTTGTGATCACTACAAGGGGCTCAGCTTTCTGAGGCACACCAAAGAGCCTGGGTGTAGAGGTTTAATTCCTATTGTTTTCATGCAGACTTGGTGTTTGTGAGTGTGTCTGTGTTTCAGCGAGAGGGAGAGGGAGATATAGATGAAGAAAAAGGCAGAAACAAGGACCCATCTGTCAGCGTAGTTCACCAATCCCTCCCAATCCACTGGGAGTCCTTGGGGACAGCAGTGTGAGACAACTCACTTGTGGCACCACTTTCCCCCCCTCTTTTCTGATGGAAAAGGATTTTCCTTTTACAAAATCTCCACTACTGACACACTTTTAGTCTTGTTTATGACAAAAACATGTTTGAGAAAAATTGACGTGCAACTTTCAGCTTAATAATTAGCCTACATAACACCTCTATTTAAAAACACATAACCTTTAGATGTTATGTTTAAAATTATTCAAAAAAATGCCAAATAGTTTAAATCACTCGCTTTAAATTCATGCTAACTCATCACAAACAGCTTTAAATGACATATTCATCATGACCTCTTCCACAACGCTGGTTACTCAAAATGGGAGCAGGCCAATTCCCTTTCCGTTACTCAGACAGTCATTTGGGAAACCGACGGTGATCGTGGGAGACATGGAAGCTCCAATTCCCCATTCAGGTTGCAGGTGTGTTGAAGCCATTGGCGCGCTCATGGGACAGGAGGTGTGTGTAGGATCCGTGTTTGGGGGTAGAAGTGCGCGTACCTGGGGACCTCTGGGCACATCATATAGCTAAGCGCATACGTTTACGCGCCTAAGCACAAATGCAAAGGGTAATCTCTGCCCTGACCGACAGTGACGGAGACCTTCAACCAAGTGGATAAATGTTGTTTCAGCACGTGATATCATCTTGTACTGAAAAGCGTGTGACGCTTGCTCATCCAAGCAACAGATGCCCCCCACCCCAGCGCTTCCTATTTTGGACCATCTGTTCCACTGTGTGCTCAATAAATCTCTGGAAAAGTGGCTTACCTGTTTTAGCACGTTTTAGAAGACACTGGATTATATTTTAGTCTAAGGATCAATAGGAGACTCAAAAACTTTGGAGAAAAAGAATGCAAAGGCGCGTCTTTGCGTAATCGCGCGCACAATGGGCTGATGCGGGGGCACGTGCGACTCGCGAGACCCCGGCTGTCAGTGACCGGTTGTGACAATGGACTCCCACTGTGCACGAGGATTGGCGGGTTTTTATGAAACTCTAACACATGCAAAATGAATAAAGCGATCAATGTGGCTACACAATCAGCGTAAAAAAAGCTAAATAATAATGATAAAAAAAACTTTACAAAAACATAAAAGAAACGTGTAAAAGTGCCAATTTGAGCAACTTTGGTCTCACGGTTGCGCCCCTCGATTCAATAATCTGATTATTCTTCGGGGCAGAAAATAACGCCAAAATGTAAGACAGAAACTGAATGACCGGGTGAATAACGCACACACCTGCTCTCTGCGCACCAAGCTGTCAGAATCATTTAGATGGGCACGCAGGGAAGAGCGTCTCTTAACTCGGAAAAACGCATGCCTACACCGAGTTTAATTAAGTGGAACATTTCTAATCCAACCGCCTAATGACGAGATAGACAATCGATTAAAGTGGTCTTTTGTTAATGCACACCCCAACAAAACGCAGCAGTGGAACTTATTATTTTTCTGACAAGGCCCGATCCGTTTAAAGTTGTAACAGAAGTAAAATAAGATATATTTAACTTCTTTCTTTCTTTTTATTTTATTTTCCTTTTTTTTCTTGGATGGGAACAGTTTTTTGTGATTCCAATAGTTGGCATATTACAAAGAGATAAAGTAAAAAGTAAAAAAAGACAAGAAAAAGGAATAAATGAGGAGGTCACAGCTTCAATCTGTGTGTTTATACGTTTTAAATAAAAGACAATCATCCCTGTAGAGACAAACAAACTTTGAAACTTAACATTTCTCCAGAGCAAATGAGCAATCTCAGTTTATGAAAGTTTGCCAAACAGCGCAGGATATTTAAAAAAAAAAAAAAGATTTTAAGATTAGGTTTTTCAAATAAAAAAAAGAAGTTTAATTTGTTTTTTGACAAACCTGATTAATCATTTAACACTCATCAAATTAGTGAAAGTAAATCTACATTTTCATCTGGAGTTGTAATCGGGAACATTTTTACATTTTACAGTTAATCTGTTAGAACATCAACGAAACTGGAGAGAATATTTTTCCGGATGAACTGAAATGATTGACAATTCATCATTAAAATAAGTGGCGCGTGGCTTTACAATGCATCTTTGTAAAGAATTTCTTTATTATCTGGTGGTGTCTAACATATTTGTTGATTTTAATAGGACAGAAGAAAACAAAAAGTGTTAACAATCTAATATATCACCATAACACCATAAAGGAGCAACGTTTCAAAATTAATTGCAGATTTAATGGTTCATCTTGTGAAGAAATTATCCGAAAAACTTTGTTTCTATGAGTTTATTTTAAAAAAATATTTTTGACTTAAAAATGAATTAAAGCATCAAAATCATTCTTGACTAAAAATCTTCTAAAGGGGTTTTTCCTCATTTTTTCTCGACTGCCAACCCCTCCCGCACCTTCATAAAGGAAGGCTTTGCGTGTGCCGCGCGGGGCCCTCTCCTCCTCTGTTCAGCAAACATTTGATGAGGTGGAACCCTTGGTCACGAGCCCGCCACGCGCTTTTTGATAAGTTGGAGATGGGTGGGCGGCACAGGGAGGGGCTTACCCCCCTCTAAAGGGCCGAGCAAACTCTGGCTGGACGAGCCAGTCAGATATGAAAGTTCTGCGCGCGCATGGCTTTCTGACGGAGCAGAACAGTTCGGGACAGAGGCGGATGCGCGCTGAGAGAAACCCATCTTCTTTGGGATTACCGTTCACTTTGCAACATTCTTGAAATTAATCCGTTGGTTAGTTTTCGCAAAGCTCTGGACCCAAACAGGTGAGTTTACACTTGTGCAAGTCCTAGGTTCAAGTTCGATAGACGAATAGTGGAGGAACTCATCTGGACATTTACGCACACATTTAACCACCGCGGAGATTCAGGTTCGCAAAGGAAAACAATTCACAAACAAATAATTTATTTTCCTTTAATTAATAAAATAACTTATCTGTGGAGCTCATCAATTTCTTAAATTTGTAAGCGTCCAAAACTGCTGTTGAATGCATCTTGGAACAATTAAAACAGCGCATAAAAACCTTTAATCCACTTCTTTTCAGATTTAAAATCTGAATTCAATACATTGAATGCGCTGCTTTATTTTTTAATTTAGTTTGAATAACAGTCGAAAGGAGACAACAATTAACCCGTGTTCTTTTATAAGCCAAGTGGGCGGGATTTTACATGTTTTTTGAATTGTGTTCCTATTTAATCTCTGACCTTTGTATGCTGAGTAAATCCCGCCGTGTCCCAGATTGACAGCGTCGCCTAAGCGTGCGGAGCAGCGGGGGACGAGCAATTCAGCAGTCTCATCCCACCACAGCTCCAAATCCCTTTACATGAGAATGCCACTTTACTGCACAACAATTATCAAATGGATTCTTAATGAAAAATGAGGGAAAAAAATCAACGAGAAAACAGCAGAGTGAGCTGTCCACACGGCAGTGCTGAAACAAGCCCTCCCACTTGTCTGAACTAACATCATTGCAATACAGTGATAAACATTGATTCTTAGTTTACTTTGGTTTTTGGTGCAAATTTAAAATCAGTTTTTACGCTTTTGATTTCCAGATCAAAATGATGACCAAACCCTTTGGGAAAAGTGGGGATATGAACGATCTTGTCAGTTCTCTAGGATGGCTGGAGGAGGATGGCAGCTCCCAAGATGGAGATGAAAGTCCAGAGATGAGGGGGCGCCATGGACTGAATGTAGGGGGCCGTGTCCTCTCCTGCACAGAACTGGGCAGTGAGGACATGGATGAAGAGGATGATGAGGAGGAGGTTGGACCAAATGGAGAAAGTGCTCCCAAAAGGAGAGGTCCGAAGAAAAAGAAGATGACCAAAGCTAGACAGGAGCGGTTTCGTGCTCGCAGGATCAAGGCCAATGCCAGAGAACGTTCTCGAATGCATGGACTGAACGATGCTCTGGATAATCTGCGCAGAGTCATGCCCTGCTACTCCAAAACACAAAAACTGTCCAAGATTGAGACTCTACGGCTGGCCCGCAACTACATCTGGGCTCTGTCTGAAGTGCTTGAGAGTGGTCAGTCCCCAGAAAGCCTTGGGTTTGTTGAGATGCTTTGTAAAGGTCTTTCTCAGCCCACCAGTAACCTTGTGGCTGGCTGCCTGCAGCTGGGGCCCACTCCAGTGATCCTTAACAAGGTGGAGGACAAGAGCGGAGGCTCAGGAATGAGTGGTGTGGTTGCTGGACATCCACTCAGCTACCCTTCCCCAGGCCTTCCGAGTCCACCTTACGGCTCCCTGGAGGCATCTCATCTCCTCCATATGAAGGGATACAAAGCCCACGTTTACGACAACCCCTCACCTAATGAGTGCAGCACCGGCACCCCTCCTTATGATGGGCCCCTCACTCCCCCCCTCAGCATCAGCAGTAACTTTGCCCTGAAGCAGGAGCCTTCTCCCCATGAACCAGAAAGGAACTTCACATCTCACCCTGGCCAGCACGCTCATTTCCTCCCATCTCACCATTATTCCAACTCCACCACTGGCAGCCTACTAGGAGGGCCTCAAGCCCACCCAATCTTCCAGACATCACGATATGAGCTGCCTCTGGACGTGACCTTTGACTCCTTTCCTCCCTCTCACCTGGTCCCTTCTCAGATGGGCACCATCTAAACGGGACAGGAACAGTTGGTGACTCTTTCAGAAAAGAAAAGAGGTGAAGAACGGATCACTGATGGCGCTGTAAAAAGATCCTTTTATGGCGAAAACGGTTTGGATTCATGCTGTCTGGAACTCTGGGAGAGCTTAGAATGCTCAGAACGGGGGAGTCTCCGAATACTCTCAACTAAAACTACCTGATGCAAACATGCACCCATAAGATTTACTGTCTTACTTATTTATTTATTTTTTTTAATTGGTACTGTAATAGATTTTTTAAAAGTAGCTCCCTCTGTTTAAGAGCGAAACTGAGAATTAGTTTAAAAACATATTCCGATAATTGCAGCAGCTTGTGTTCAAACATGAGAGCTTTGATACAACTTTTGAAAGTTTACATATCAAAATGATCAAAAAGTGAATTGATTGAAACTGTGCACTGGGGTAAACAGTCAGTGTCCTGATTTTAAGAAAGCAATGCATTATTTATAAATGTATTTATTATTTATTTCAACAACATTTAGCTATTCTTCTCAGCACTGTTTTCTTTTTACTCTGTTCTTTGTTTGTTACCATTCTTTTTGTAGCTTTTGCTTTATTTAAGCTATTTATTTGATGTCTTTCAGGTACTCATTCATTGGTGTTTCATTTTTGTCTCAGTGTACTGTCCAAACTTGGCTCTTTCGCACTTAATTGAATAAATATTCTTATATTATATGCTATTTCCATAGTAACAATGCTTGGCATGAGTTTTATTTTTTGAAATACTTTCATCTCATTTTGAAGTTAATTTTAGCCGTATCTGGTCTTGGTCCCAGTTTTGAAGCTACATTTTTAGTTACATCTAACTTACTGCACATAATAAACTTATCACACTGGTCAAATGTGTTAAAGAAGAGATTTGTTCCCTCCGGATCATTGTAGAAAAATTATAACATTAAAATGATAATTTAGTTTTTTGTATGATTTAATTGAATCAAAGGTTACTCACATTTTCTGAGTTTTAGATTAAACAAACAAAAATGATTAAAAAAATAAAAGAAAGTCTATGAAGAATGTAAATATTAGGAAGCAAGAAATCAGCATAACAGTTTCAGAGATAGCTTTATATTAAATGACCTTCCATGAATTTGCTATTTAAGCACATTTTTTCAACACATTCACCTAGTCTTACATTTTAAGTAGAATAATAAAACCTTTAAATCTCAGTACGCTTTAAAAGTAGTTAATAATTGAAAGAAATGCAAATATTTCAGCGTGTTGAATATGAATGCGGCGTGTGTGTGAGTCTGTGCGTGATGTCATTTGCAAGGGGTTTGTATGAGGTCATGCAGGAGGCTGTTGTGGGCCATGGGAAAACAGCTCTGGGGAACAGGTGAATGTGTCACAGAGGCTTTTCTCGGTTTCTGTCGTTCACTTTCTCGTGTATGTGCCCCATTTTCCCATTGAGCTCAAGCCAAAACACTACAGGGCAACAGAGAACCTGTTTTAAAATATCTCAGAAAGTGTAGAAAAAGTGTGGGATTTCTGCATAGAGAAAAACTGAGCCTTTTTTAAGGATTGATTCTCTTTTGGACATGTCCCAATACATTTATATCAGTCAACTAATCACCAAAACATTGGTAAAGCATTAGCGTTTTGACTTTTGGGTTCTGAAAAAAAAAAAAAAAACATGATTGCACTTGAGAGGAAGAGCGTCACAGCAAAATGCAAACATGCAGTCTTGAGAGTTGGAATTGGTGTGTTCCTATGTGTTTTTCCTTGTAGTCCTTCAGACAATTATATGAAGTGCTTCTTTGGATGCTGCCCCCCCAGCTACCTCTCCAAAAGGTTTGTCTTTTCCAGTTCTGGAAACAGTGCAGAAAGGCAACGAAAGAAAAGAGAATGATTGTTTTAGCGGGCGCCGCTGGCCTATTGTGAACGCAGCCTGTTCTTTCTCTTGACCTGTGACCTGTTTTGTTTTGCTCTTCTCGTGTGGGGAGGGCAGACAGCTGGGGGATCTGCAGGGGGCTGATGGACAGCTGGGCCAATTTGGGGAGAAAGAGGAGTGTAAGAGCATGAGAGAGAAAGATGAGAGAGAAAAAAGGAGATTGCGAGGTGGAGGGAGCAGGAAAGGGCAGGCGAGGTGACAGAGTTCCATGCTCTTCATTCACAAGTTTGTCCCGACCGCTCCTGCATGTCAGCTTTGGGACGTGAATGAGACATAGCTATACAGACATTTGGCCTGTGAGAAAGTGCTGTCAGAGTTAGCTGGCACACAGCCTCTTTGTGCGTTTGCCATTTTGCTACAACAACCTTGGTGGGGGGCGGGGAATTTAAAATATCCACCAAAATTCAAATCATGAGTTGGTGGAGGCAAAATGCAGATTTGTCAGAGGTGCTAAGAAATTCCAGCGCAACTCCAGTCATGGTCTCATTGAATTGGCTGCCAGTGAAAAACTTGTTTTTTAATAAAATTCTTGTTTTTGCCTTTAAAGTCCCACTCCAATCAACTTTTGATCTATTGTAAAAGTGTTCTCAGCGGTCTTTGAATTATGATTATGCCGGTTTTAGCAAAAATTATAAAAAGATCTGTGTAGTTTTCTAGGACATAGTTTCTGGAGAGCGGCAGGAGTTCATCAGAAATTTGCCTCTGAGTTGTGGGTGGAACTGTTGACGTGGAGTAAGCCTGCCCTCATTTCCATCATCCCTTGGTTTATTCTCTCTCACACCCTCAACCTAACATTACCAGCGCAGCAAAAATGGCAAGCAATATTGGAACTATCCAGCTTTGAACCAGATGCCACTTTAGATGAGGAAAGTGAAGATGTACAGAGATCTATTTGTCTTCAAGTGGATGCCTCAGAATGGAGAGGAGAAGGGACTTTGTGGCCTGCTGATTGCAGTTTCAATGTAACAGCTAGAAGTATTTCAAACTGTGTTTTTTTCATTTGCATCTGATTCACAAGGATTTAAATAAAAAATATTTAAAAAAAAACTCATAAATGCAGTTTTAAGCGTAATTTTCTTTATATATAGCCTTCGCTGTGAGAAAAATGCAAGTTAAAAACACCAAAACATGATTTCATTGGAGTGGGTCTTTAAATCACTTGCAGGTCTACTGCCTCCTCTTACCTTTATAGTTTGGTTTTAAAACATTTCTCCCCTAAAGTCTCCACACTCTTTGAACCAGTGTGCGCAACTGGTGCCAAGAACCAAATGCAAGTTCCAGGGGGACCATACATTTCTGGGGCTGGCTTCTAAACTCTGGAATAAACTACCACCGGCTATTAGAGACGCTGCCATCTTGGAGAATTTTGAAGCCAAACTGCTCCTCCCTTGACTTAGTATCTGCCCAGCTTACCTTTATATGTTTTTAATTATTGTTTAACTGTTGTTATTCATTTTTCAAATCATTGTATTATGTATTGGCTTATGTACAGCACTTTGGACATCCATGGATGGTGGTGAAAGGTGCTGTAGAAATGAATAAATGAATGAATCACTATGAAATGTCTAAATCCAAGATTGCAAAACCCAAACAGGATATTGCCACAAAATGAAGGCGAGTTTAAAAGTTGAAGGGAAGTTGGCCATTTTAATTAAAAGCATGCATCACAATGAAAGAGCACAAAAGAAAATTTGTTTTTGGAACAGGACAACCAATGCTTTTTCTGTGTTATAATGGAATGAGCTTCTTTTAATAAGAAGTGCTTCATTGTGACATCTTGGCTGTACCAGTAGAGATGCAATGACTTGCTCATGTTTCCTAGATGAGTTCTTTGTTTGTTTTCGGCCCAAAAACCAAATAAAAAGATGATGGCTTCTTGAATAATCCAAAAATGACTATAAAGAGTGCAAAAACATGAGGTTTAGATGTTTGCATGAACCCATGGTTTTTAGGAGACAAGGCTTATACCACAAAGAAGACATAATTACAAACTCCAACCATGTTTAAAGCAGGATAAAGCCTGTGCTCTTTTTTCCTCTCATTCCCATGTGTTTACGCTTTAGTTGCTGTGTACAGCAGACTTAATCCATGAGCCAAACAAGAGTGGCCCAGACTAAAATGAAAAAAGGGCCTGATCTGTAGGAGCTCGATGCAGGGATAAAGCATTGTGATTAAGACTGTATTAATGGGGCCATAGGAGGCTGGAAGCCTTTAATCAGTGTCTGTGTGCTGACAATCCCCCTGCTTTTAAGCTGGGGGAACACAGCGATCCTCCCCACCCCTGGGTCTCAGCATGGAAGCACACAACATGCTCAGCACTTGTGAGTGTAGGGTGTACGGGGTCATGGGTGCCCAGGTCGAGAGGTGGAGCACCCTAGATAGGAGAAAAGCAGCTGGTTGAAGACGTATGAAAGACATGATGAAAGATGGCAAGACTGGTGCTGAAAAAGTGACTCTAAACCAGATTAATGCTGTGGGTAATGTAAAAAAACAATATTCTTTAAACATGAAACTAAGAGAAAAACCAATAATTTAAAATATGCACAAAAATGAAAAAACAGAACAAAAATGCCGAAGTCAAAAATGTATTTTAAAATCTCATAAATGAGAAAACGATTTCCAAATTAATCTTATTTTTAAGGCTTTGCTTCATTTGTTCACTGATTTCACCCAAAACACATGGTTGCACATAGTTAGGACTTATATTATTTTACACTTATTTCACATCTTAACCTTTTTCAGGATGTTTTATTAAAAAAACAAAAAATGGACAATTTTAAACGCAGACTCACGTTGAAATGGTCCAAATAAGGCATCTTCCAGGTTCATTACCTGTGGAGGTGGGTGTTAAAGGTGATTTTGTACCTTTGGATGGGGGGGGACCCTGACCCTCCCTGCTCAAAGTCCTTTAAAAGTATTAGGGTGTAGGAGTTAAAGAGCTTCTAATAGGATCTGGATGCTGTCGTGTTTACCATGCCCCCCACCCCCTGCAAGCCCACTTCATTGTGGAAGTTTCTGGGCTTTAGGACACCACAATGGGCCGAGTGAAGGGACAGATGGAGGTCTCTTTGGAGGAGGGCACACACACACAAAAAACAGGAAAAAAATGCACAGAGGTAGGAGGGTCATGGTGTCTGAGAGAACAGGCAGCCGGCATACCCAACTGCAGACATGGGAGCGTATTAGAGGTGGCGGTGGGGGGCAAAAAAACAAATGAAATATCAGTAAACACATGACTTTGGTGTGCAGTCATTTTGAAGGCTCCTCTGTCTGTAAACTGCCTTAAATCCCAGTTTGTAGAATTTATGAAATATTAAAGGCAGAAAAAAAAAACTCTAAAAGCATGCGTTTACTTCAAACTTTTACATATGTTTACTCCAATTTCCTCTATGAATGTGGTTTAAAAATAAATATATAGATTTAATTTGACAATATACAAAGCATCAAGTGACTGATAGATGCTTAAGAGGAGACTCCAAGCCCTGGAGGAGGGTAAAGAGGGAGGAACTGGCAGTAGGAGCAACAGATGGGGTCTGATGGAAAGCTCAGGTTGTAAAGTTTCTGTTAGTAACATCTGTCCGTTTGTCCATCTGTTACACTTGTGTATAGTTTGTTTAGCTGAATCTCAATTAAAAAAGTGCACTTAAGGTGTAAATGTAAACTTGGCCATGTTACATCAGATCAGAAAAGCCAAAAGTTCAGACTCAGGTTATCTTAAAACATTAATTTGAGATATCTTTTCATACAACCATTAAATTGAAAATGGATTAGGGAGATTAGTAACAGACCAAAAAAAATAAATAAATAAATAAATAAAACACCACTAGCTTTGCTTAACTGTCTTACAATCTAGAACGACACATTCTAGATTTTCCATTCCATGTTTAGACAGCTTTTCATTATTAAACATTGAGATTTTGCACCAAAACATTTTGAATGATTTTTCAAAACCACTGTTCATATATTTAAAAAAAAAAAAAAAAAGTCAGACGTACAACAGTTTTATTAGAATTGTTACATCACATTGGAGTAGTTTACTTTTGTCTAAAAATATTCAATTTACTCTGCATTGAGCGGATAAAGGAGAATTAAGCAGCTGATCTGGGCTCAGTGGCCAGAGTGTTACATTAGACGTTAATCTAGAGGAACATTGGAGAAGGAACTTCATCTTTAAGCTAGTACTTTATTCATTTCACTCTAACGCGCTGAAGCCGAAATATAGTATTTGCTGCAGTATAAACAAATTCTAAGGCTTTGGCAAAAACTTTGAACCTTAGAAATGTAAAACAAGTGTAGCAGTACAGTAAAGCTGCTTCATGTTGGATTTGTCACATTAGCACCTTTCCAACTTTGTTGCATTGTCATCTGCATGTTCACTGCCATACATAGTTTTTTATGTTTTATTCTTAGGGGTTGGTCAAGTAGCCAGGCAAGTTCTTGGTGCACACTGTCCTACATGTAACAGATGTTACTGGGGCAACAGTTGGTATTCAAAAGGAGGGGCTCCAGGCCATCTGTCCAGGGTCAAGGTTTGAAAAGGTGGCACATTCATGAAAATTGTCAGTATTTGGTGGTGGTGGGGAGGGTGATATACCCTTCATTATAATCCTTCTCAATGTGAGTTTTTGTTTTAGTTGGCATTAATTAAAATTTTAAGTGAAAATGAGGATACCAGAAAGCTTTTAGGTGGCCAGATTACAGTTTAAAGTCAAAAGCATCATCTTGTGGTTGAAGGTGGTACTGCCATAGCGGAAGGAATAGTCTTTGGGCTGCTCACTCAAAATACAATTCCTGCTGAATCTGAAACTTAAGAAAAAAAAAAATAAATAAAATCTTAAATTGATTCAAATTGAGATTTAAGCCCTTCGAGAACATGAAGCATGTCATCACGCATTTGCGCCATCTTCTTGTGACAGACTTTCCTCTAGCAAAAACAAAAAAGGACAAAACAAAAACAAAAGACATGACTTTCAACCTGTTCAGAAATATTTAGACCAGCGATATGCAACTCCAGGCCTTGAGGGCCACAGTGTCTGCATGATTTCCAGACATCCAAGTCATACTCATGACTGACTACTTTGTTCAGGTGTGTCCAGCCAATTAGAACATGCCAGAGCATGGCATGTTGGAAAACATGCACTGTGGCCCTAGTAGCCTGGAGTTGCCCATCCCTGATTTGGACTGCATATATAGTAAGGATTCTTACAATAAAAACTTTGAGCCTCTCTTTTTCCAGGTTGAAGAATGCAGACACTGTCAGCTCAGTGAAGATTTTCTTCATGGATAAGAATCCACAGTTTGGAGATCGTTTTGCGTGCTCGGTCCTGATGGCATGTCAAAACAAAACAAAAAAATTATACAAAAAAGGTGCGTTTTTCTTGCAGTTTAAATGAATGTGCTCATTTATAAACTCAAGACCAGACTGAGCTGACACGCTTCTTACCAAGGATCATCGTCTGGTTCCCAGCCTTCCAGCTCGATCAGGCAAAAGAAGCAGCAGGCAACATCAGGTTCATTCTGACTGGGGCAGTGGACAAACCCAGCTCTAGCCATCTGCAAGGGCAATAAGAAAAGGCCAAATGGAACAAAAATCTGACATAGGCTGAGACTGCTTAAGTTTATTGTTGCACCACGATATTTAAATGAAATGCATTTATTGATGTTCTGGTAATAACAGCAGAAGATTCTGTAAATAGAGAAATAAAAATGAATGAATTGTGAGTGGATAGTACACGCACGCACGCTTTTTGTAATTATACCTGTCCATTAAGGCTGATTTTTTTTAAACTATAAATTTGTTTTACTTTTGTGCATTTTATTCACGTCTTGTTGTAACTTAATGGTTTCCTCCACACTAGTGATGTAGCCTCAGTAAACAGGATCATTGCAGTGGGATCTCCTGAATCTGGCTCCTTGCTTTGATAAGAGAGGGTCTCTGTGAATGTGCTTGCTGCTGTGGACAAGTCCCCAAACCATCATTTCACCACTGAAATTAAACCAAATTTCCATTTTGCATCTTATTCATACATTTTCTTTTGTTTGCATGGCAGTCTGGGGTTGTGGACACTGTAAAGGACTTTGTGTAGCCCAAGCTTTAAAAGTGCTTTATAAATAAAGTTTGATAAAAATTAGAAGCCTTCTTACCTTTTCAGGTGTGCAGTTACATTCTTCTCTGAAAGGCCAATCAGCAAAGCTTTGTTCCCTTGAATCCTGACTGTACATTTTGTCATATGTGGAGAATCTTTCTGTCAACACCTCAATGCTTGCCATAGTTTCTCCAAAACACACCTCAACCCAAAAAGCGTTAGTTTCATGACATCCCTGCGCTGACATTTAAAACTGAACTGAAACTCCGCACAGCCTTTTCCAATTCTGGCTGATTGAACCAAGTCCAGCTTTAAGTTGCTGAAGCAAATGCAGAATCATGATTTAACTCTCAGTTATGTATATTCAAAGTGTATTTACAATAATGTGATAGTTTTATGAAACCTCAGCAGCTCAAAACTGTCCTGTTTGTCACAATACTTCAGAAAATGTGCTTTAAACTCAACTGAAATGAATTCCAGTTTATAAAAGAAGAATGTTTATCTTTATTCTAGCATCTTTGAGTGAACAGAGCCACAGCATCTCGCCTTGTAAATTTGGGTATTTTATCTTAAAAAAAAAGCCACAGTGTCATTCCAATTTTCAGTTGTCTTTCTAACTTGTCCCCCTCAGCTGAGCGAGGAAAGTGCTTCAGCTTTAAATACAGATTTATGTAATGCTTTTGTATGTTTTAGTTTAGAGCTCTGGCTTAAAGAAAACAAATCATTTAAACCCAGTGGTTAGATTAACAAATGTGCAAGTAATTATTTAAATAAACTTCATTTTTTTTCATATTAATACCAATGTTGCTCTCAGATGGCATTTGAGTGGAGAAGGGACAAATCAATCCTCCAGAACAGGCTGGATGTGTATCATCAATCGGCACCCATTATGAAAATGGAAGGGGTTTGATGAGATCATGTCTAGCCAAGATAGGAGTTTAAACATTGCCTTTAATTCAAAGACAGTTTGACCTCCCATTGAGTGATCTATACAAGTACCCTCCAAAGAAGATGAATAAAAACCTTCACCAATGTCCAAGTGAGAGGCTTATAATCAATCACAGAAGGAGGAAAAGACTTCCCAGAAATAACAAATTTCAAAACATTATTTTATTGTAATTGCTGGAAATAATTTCCCCATAAAAATGTGTTCCCCTCTTTATAAATGGCTTTTGGGTGTTACCCTTTATAATAAAACCTGAGTGCTTGGAGAAAACCCACACTTGCACGGGGAAAACATGCAAACTCCACACAGAAAAGCCCTAGCCAGGATTTGAACCGGAGCCTTCTTGCTGCAAGATGAGAATGCTAACGATGACACCATGCAGCTGTATTCTGGATCTCTCTTTTTTGCATTTCTTTATTACTAAAAGTTGTCAGAGATGTTCGCATCTTCACTTTGCTACATCCAGTTCATCTATACACATTTGATTCGGTTCAGACTTTGAGCACTAATTGTCAGGACATGACAGTTTAGAACAGGGCAAACTTTTTGACTCGTGGGCCACAAAGGGTTTGAAAATTTGTCAGTAGGGCCGGACTAGGAGAAGATTTATGTGTGTTTTGGCAATGCACCTTATCAGAGAAAGAAATAACATGGAATCTGGACAAAAACATGCTTTAGTTTTGATTGAAAATTAGTATTTAAAGCAGAACATTTTGGAATTTTTATTTAAAAAAATGTGACCTTTTTCTCATTTTACTGTCAATTGCACCAACCGGTTATGTCCATCTGGACTGAAAAACAATGTGGAGTAAGAACAAATGTAATCTTAGAGAAATTCTGCGTTTATGTGGTGTTGGATTGATCAGAAAAACAACAAAATCTTCCAAAACTAAATGAATGCATAAATTACTTTCTGCACCTAAACAATGGTCAATGTGTTTGTTGTGCACCATCTATGGGTAGACACCAGAATTACAGGGAAAAGAATAAAATATTAAGTATTATTAGCAGAAGTGAGTCTAACTTGGTCGGCCAGATTAAAGTTGCAAAGTTGCAAAATGTAAAACCTTTGAAAAAAAGTATTCATTTTTTCTTTAACTGAGATTGATCTATTGAGTCAAATTTCTTTCTTACTATTCATTTAATGTATTTGCCTATTTTTGCTCAACCTGTAAAGTTTTTTTTTTTACTTGTTAAGAAAAAACCCATTCATTGGTTGCCAAATGGCATGGCTTCACTCAGCCACAGATGTAAGTTAAAGCCTTGGTGATTATCAGATGTTTTTGATTTGCATTTCAGCTTCCAGATGCAACATAGAAATGACAAGGGCTTAGACAAATGATTTCCAGAAAGCCAATTCTAAAATGTCATGTGCTGTGTTGAAATATCTCTCTGTGTGTTTATGACAGTGAGAAACAGGGGCACCCATGGTCTGCTGCGTGTCTTCGTAACACGACCCCCTCTGGCTCCTGGGTGTTGAAATGTGCTTACAGCTGTACGCTGCTGTCCCTTTCCCCTTTTAACCTTATTTTTCTGCAGACTGCCCGGTGGGGTGCGGAAACTCACTGGAACTGCTTATAAGACAGAGAGAGCATGTCTGTCTGTCACAATCCTAACAGTGATGCAGAAAGAAAGGACTCAGAGCAGCATGTCTGAGGTGAGGCGGTCGAGTGGCTGCTTATTGCAGACACTGCAGGGTCGCATTCATGTATGAACTTCAGCATGTGTGTGTTATGGCAGACAGTCTGCATTTTGTCGCTTGTTCAACATTTTCAGTTTTCATGAAATTCATTTTGACACTGATCTAAACATCAGCTGTTCTTACCTTATAGGAAACAGCCCGCAGATTTAGGTCTTTTTCTGTCTGACAATTAAAACCGTGTCACACATTTTTTGCTAAAGTCAATATTTATTAGCTCACACAACCTCATTTCATTTCTCATGGCATCTCTGACATTTGACTCCCTTTCTATTTCTCTTCGCCTCCCTGTTACAAAAATAAATCTGCTCCTCCTTATTCTAAGACAACTTTGTTAATTTATTAATGTGCACAAAGATAAGCTTTTGGAATCTCTTGCCCCAGTTCTGTTTTCACATGGAGCTGTCAGGCAGCAGAAGAGAAGGAGGGAGGAGAGATGCAAGAAACGGGAAGGAGCTGAGGCGATGTATTCACAGTTTTATTCCTGTGCTGCTCCTGACATTCTTTAGATAATTGTAACTGTAAGCTTTTTTCCCCCTTCCAATACAGAGGCTTGACCAGACAGACCCATGACAGGAGGATTTCATAAAGGCTCCGATGCCACCTTGTAAGGTTTGGAGTTGATCCAGTCGGTGAGAGCGGGAGCATTTCAGGTAGAACTAAATGTGGAACACAGGTAAGTCATGTTTGAGTTCTGTTTGCTTCCATTTAAAGTGATACAATCGTTTTAACTTTGGCTTTGTGCAGATTACATTACGGGATTGAATTTCTGTAAAAATGTTTCAATGCTTTTAATGTTGTATTCATAAAATTCCGACTGTTTTGTGCAGCTCTCAGGCTGCAGCGTTGGCACTTCTGACTGTGTTAGTACGAGTGAGTCTGCCTTCTCACTGTGTGACACATTTGCATGTTGAAGTACACAGTTGTGCAAATTGTGTTTAAGTTACAGCACACCTTTTATAAGCCTATTTGTTTAACAAAAAAAGAATGATAAGCATTTTTGAAGGAAAGAAGCTCATTCTGCAGCAGATATGGCCTGAAGCTTGTGTTTTTGCTGTCAGTTGAGCCACAGGCTATGATGTGAGTCTGTTAAATTCTAAAACACAAAGCCAAATAAAAGCCACAGCAAAGGTTTTCAAAAGGACCTCCCGTCCCAGCAGTTGTGCAGCAAATGCGCTATTTGAGTATGGAGAGAAAGACAGCCTGTCCTCTGTAGCTGCTGCAAAAATGTCAGGGGTGTGTGATAGTGTCACAGTCAACATCAACATTCTCCATCTGTGTAGGCAAGTGCGGATTCACAGGATAGACACACCCATCTGTGTACACACATCTTTGTAAACCCATGCATGGGAAAAATTTGCTGGTATACCAGTTAGACTAAAAACAAGTTGCCTTGTAAATCAATATTGTAAAAAAAGCAATTCTGCATGCTTGCAATAAAAGAAGTGCTTTACAAGTTAAATTATTTATCTTGAGCCAAAATTAGAATTTTGTGTAATCTTTAATTTAAACGAAAGTATGACTTCACTCTTTAAAAAAATCTCTTACTTAGCAATGTACCATCACAGCTAATAAAAATATTAAGCTCCCCTCTTCTGCTTGTTTTTTTGTGTTTTGAAAAACCTGTGGTGAGGAGAGCTACAGTTTTATGAGTAATCATTAAATCAGAGCAGCCCGAGTGATTGATAATTTACTAAAGGAGAAAGTGAACACAAGAAACACACCGCTGGCCACATTTCCTGCCCACGTTCACTGCTGATCAATACGCTAAATTTAGTGAGATGATTATCCCTCACTGTTGCAAAATGATATTCCTGTCAGACTTGCAGGCTCAGGCCTGCTCAAGGGGAATGCAGAGGTACTTGTATTCAAGCTTATCTGACCGACATGTTGCCTGGCCAAATCACCTTTGACCTTAATGGAGAGCCTCTAAATTCACCACCTCAGGGCCAGGAGACATAATAAATGGCTTTGATGTTCTGGGAGGTTTTTATTTCACCATGCCTAAAATCTTCAGATGGAAAAAAGAGAGATACGTAGCATTTTTATGAAAAATCTCTCGATTCCTGCAGGTGAGTATTTGAGAAAAAACGGCAGTCAATTGGTACATTTTGAAAGTGATTTTAGCTCACCTTGAAAAGATGAATTATGATCTAATCTGTACATTTCACAACTGCAGATTTACTGAGCTTTCCAACAAAATGAAAAAAAAAGCATACATATAGATCTCAGTATTATTGAATGGTAGAGCTTACAAATCTTACTCTCCTTTATATGATTTTTTTTCTACTTAGATTGGTGGAGCAAATAGCAAGATTAATTCTCAT
Source organism: Adrianichthys oophorus (assembly GCA_036245035.1). Lineage (NCBI taxonomy): Eukaryota > Metazoa > Chordata > Actinopteri > Beloniformes > Adrianichthyidae > Adrianichthys > Adrianichthys oophorus. Next base: position 10,463,102 of record BSAI01000015.1, read on the forward strand.
AACTCTTTTATATTCTCAATAAAACGGTCAATAAATGTTTTTCTGGAAGATTACCAGCCTTAACAGCTTAATAACAGTTCTGTTAGATGGTTTAAATAAGGCCTTTTAGAAGTAGTCAGACAGGCAATCAATACTCAAACCAGCTGTGTCTCATGCCAGTTGGGTCCTGTAAGAGTTGACATGGTTTCAAGAACAACCTTCTCAGTTTACATTCTGGCATCATTTTACAAAATGCGTGGAACCTTTCCAGGCTGCTCTCTGCATCCACTGAGAGCTCCGAACCAAGCTGAGACAATCATCCTGCGCTGACAAGGCTTTTCCAACAGAGGGCAGCAAAACTACTTACCTCAGTCAGTCTACTTTGAATGAAGCATTCAATCTTACTTGAGGAACTGGTAAACTGGATTAAGTTTTTCATTTGTGATTATTTATGTTCTGACTGTGATGGAGAACAAAAAGCATGGATCCAAAACAAAACAAAGAGTCAGTCACAGCTATGTTTTTTGTTCAATCTACAATTTCACAATTAATCCACAAGTTTTCCTCTATTTTAAAGTTTTCAACTTGAAATAATAATCAGACTCTATTTTGTTATTTATTAGACTTCTCATACATTTTCAGTTAAAATAAATGTATAAAGAACAATCGTAGTAACTAAAACGCCTTTGTAAATGATTAGTGATTTTACCAACAGGCTTTATTTTTATGTCAGACTGGCAAAAAGACTGAATGGAAAGAACTTCTATTCAATCAATTATCAGGAACTTAAAAAAAAAAAAAGAAAAATTCACATTGTTCATTTGAAGATAATATTTTTAAGACCCACTCCAATTAAATCCTGTTTTTTGGTATTTTCAACATGTTTTTGTGTCATTTTTCTCATGATGGAGGACATATATAAAAAAAGTAAGCTTTAAATTGCATCTCTGAGTATTTCTTCATCCAAATCGTTGTGTATCAGTAGCAGACAAATAATCCTGTTTGAAAAACTTGTAGTTGTTGCATACAAAGTTCAATGGGCAGGCCACAATCTCCCTGCTCCCCTTAATTCTGATGCATCCTCTTGTAGACGATATCCACGCACGTATTTGTTTTCCTCGTCTGAGCTGGCATCTGATTCCAAACTGTACCGTTAGATAGCGCCAATATTGCTCGCCATTTTTGTTGCCCCACTATGTTAGGTTGGGGGTGTAAGCTAGCTGGAGAAAATGTAAACAAAGAGAGGATGGGAAGGCTCACTCTGCACCAACTGTCCCACCCACAACCCAGAGTTGAATTTTTAAGGAACTACTGCAGCTCTGCAGAAACTATGTCCAGAAATCGACTGGTTTTTTTTATTTTAGTTAAAAAAAGGCATACTCATAATTAAAAGTCCACTGGGAACACCTTTAAATGGATCAAAACATGATTGAAGTGGGACTTTAATAACTTTGTTCTTTGAAGTAACTCTAAGCAACCTGTAAACATATAAAGTATCTTTGGAAACATAGTCTACAATATATTTTGACCTGTCCTTTTTCCCTGCTTTCCAAAGGAGACAAAAGTTGGCACATCATTCTGAGTGCTTCTCCCTGGTGGTTACTATTCTACATTAGTCATCACCTTGGTGCTCATTCAATAATGTCATATGTCCTTTTTCAGTTGCTTTCATCTTCCCGTGTCTCTTCCCTCCTGTGCCTTTTCCTCCCTCCTTTTTCTTCCCTGTCGATGATACAGGACCTCGCTGCTCCAATTTCACCCTCTCATCATGACATCCATTAAAGTGGCGCTGGGCCCTGGGCCCCCGTTGGCCTGACAGCACATTAGCACTCGCTCCATTGAACGCCAACAAGGGCCAACTAAATTATTGATACCAACACAACTAATGAGGAAACCCTATCTCAACTTTTTTTTGCAGACAACCACGCACACAAGCAGTTATGGAACGACCAGAACATTAAGCCACTGTATGTTAACGATAATTACTGTTCTGGTTGGAAGAGTGAAATTTTCAAAAAGTAATATATTGGAGCCACGGTTCATTTCCTGCAGACACGGCGTGTCTTTATGGTTGATTTGAGAACCTACAGGTTCCATCTATCCTATTTGTCCTCATGAACTCGTGTTTGAACTACAGTTGTAAGTCCATTATTCTGTGCGTTAGGCCTTTTATTGTTGTTTTATGTCATATTTTAGTGACAGCTGTGTAAAAGGAATACCAGCAGCTTTTTTTATAAAAGATTTTACACAATCTGTAGGAATCTGAGGGGATTTGTGATCTATGTCAGGCAGTGTTTACATACATTAGCTTGAATGTATGCATTGGAGTTGTGGTGCAGAGAGGTACTGGAGACGTCAGCCCACCTCCTTAGTATTCACTCCAACACTGTGTGACTCACAGCCTCAGCCTGAGAGCTTGAGAAGGGTGGTGGAGAGAAAGGACAAGGAGGGGCTCTATAAACATCAGGCAGTGTTTTCTGTAGCCTCGGGCTCACGTGGTTCTGTCTGCATGCAAGCATGCCCACCCGAGGGGATTAATTTTTTGACAGCTTTTTAAAGCCATCTCTTAAGCACTCCAGTTTCTCTAGAACATCGCGGCTGTGTGATTTTTCAAAATGTCTCTCCCCAGCTGTCCTGCTGTTCCTTTTTACTAGTGAAAGTAGAGGCAGACTTTAACGTTGGAACATGACAGCAGACATTATTTGAGCAGTTCCTTGGTGTGGAGGAAGTGGACCATAAAGCAGCTGGCTGTGAAGCTCCTTTTTAATGAGTGAATCTGCAGCCCATCTCCTGCATGTGTCCACATGTCTGTCCTTTTCTCCATCCTTCTGCTTGTCTCTTCTCCTCACTCCATCTCGCTTTGTCCCTTGCCAGTTTGTATTTAGTTTAATCTCCACCCCTCCTTCTTCTGCCTCCTCCGCTCTGTCGCTTTCCATTTCATCTCTCTTTTTTATGCACACCCCCCACTAAAACAAGTCTGACTTCCATCCCTGTGATGAAACCGCAAACATTGATCAAATTTGGAACTTTGGTTTGCAGGGTTATGGGAGGCAAGGAGTGAGACACGCTGCTAAAAGGTTAATCCTTAAACAAGTCTACATACATGTGGAGTCAAAGGACAGAGCAGGGGGCTGGGTGGAAAACAACAAGTGCACCCGTCAGATCTGCCTGATGGGTTTTCAGAATAGGGAAAGAAAGAGGCGAACATCTGAAACACTGACAGTGGTGTTGGAGACGGCATTTTCAGTCAAGCTGCGTCTCTCCTTCATGACTTCCACTCTGCATGATGACAAGTGTCTGCTGCTGCTCCTATTGGCCGAGCTTGCCACCAATCAGAGCAGAGGCATGTAAGGCGCCTTTAGGTTATTCCCAAACCTCCCACAGTTAAAAAAAAAAAACAAAGAAGCAGAGGGAGGCAGATAAATCTTGAGTGGGAAAAAGAGCATTTAAAGTAAGACCAAAGCAACTGCTGACTTGACTGAAAACTTCTATTTGAAGCTTCCTGTGAAATGACACATTTCAGGGGACGCTGCTTGTCAGCTGTTTGTTGGAGACCACTGCATTTCCTCCTCCTGGCTGCTGTGGAGTAGAAGATCTTGGCTTCACATCCAGCCTCCCCCCTCGCGATTGGCTGTCACACTTTCGGCTCCCCCTCCTCTCCCTTTCTCTCCTCTTGTGCTCTCGCTCCTCTGCCTGCAAGCACCTCCATACTGTCCTCAGGCTTACCTGAGCCACCACTGCAGAAACACTGGATCCCCTCCTTTACACACACACACACTCTCTCTCCTCTTTCTCCTCCTCCTCCTCCTCCTCCTCCTCTCAACACATAGTTTTTCACCTGGAGAGGGCAGACACAGGGGACGGCATGTGCAACAGCCACAGCAGAAAGCTCTCCTCACATCAAACGCTGCCTCTCTGAGTTTCCTCTGTCTGGAGAGAAGAGGGGAACTCTAAATTTTGGATCCATTGTCTTTTAGCCGTAGTTGGAGAGACGGGTGCAGTGAGGGATCACTTGTCCATCCAGAGACACCAAAGGCAACACACACAGCATGATTTTGGGTGAGTTGTCGCTTTTTGTGGTGCATGGGATTTTGGAGAGGTCAGGCATGTTGTTGTATCACTAATCCGTACTTAAACTTGGCCAGCAGCAGCAGCTCCTGATTAATAATGCGCTCTGCTGGGGTTTTTATTCCGCGCAGACATCTGTCAGTGCAGAGCTCTGGGATGAACCTTTGCATGATGGTTACTGCTTGTAATGACTGCAATAATGTACCATTACTGGTCAGGTGTGAGTGATGACGAGGAAGGTCAAAGTGTTTGGAGCTGGACTGTATTATTATGGGCTGCTTGGTCATATGACCAGACTCCACCATTCTAGGAGGTGAAGTGGCCCAGCTTATTCTCAACTTAAAAGATGATGTGCACATTTACCATTTATCTCAACAGTCCATAAAAATGTACAAGATAAATGTAAGATTCTTTCTATTGAGTAAACTGCTCAAACAAATTCAAGGATTTGAATGAAATCTGAGACATCCCAGTCAGGCCAGCATACTTTTAAAGAAAAAGCGGCTCTGAGTCAGTTCTGGGTTTCTTCATTAGTATGCTGGTCTCATAGCAGTCATGGTCAAAAGGGGGGGATTCTGTGTACTCTGCAGTGTTAGTTTGCTCATTTATATAGAAGAGGACTCCGGTGATGTGACCATGACCTGTGTGATGTGAGAATAGCTTGTTTGTGTTCATAAAGCAGCAGAGCGCCTGTGACAGCATCCTAAAGTCATTTGTTTGGGGCTGTTTCTCTGAGCCTGCCAGCGTGTTTTTGTAGTAAATGTGCGTTTGAGTGTGTTGCTATGCGCTCTGCCAGAGAGCATGCTTTGTTTTAACGCATGCCTGGACTGATTCAGCCGCAGCTCGGCTCCTCTGCCCTCCCGGCAGGCATATTTTTCAAGAAGCCAACTTTAATGATTATAGGGAGTCTCAGTTGTGAGACTTTGAAATGTTTATAATGGGAATTGTGTGTATTTTTTACTTTATGCCTGTAATGCTCACACTTAATACTAGTGTTAAACTCCAAACTTTTCATGTCATAGAAATTTAGTTTTTAAAATCATGCTTTTGCTGGACATACTTAATTGTTTTTTGTTTTTTTTTTTAAAGATTTTTTTGGGCTGAGTTTCTGCAGGTGGTCAGAAGCGAACAATTACATGACTTGAGGCTCATGAAGCAGTCAGGCAAGTACTGTCTTGAGCTTGTTGCAGGTGGTGGCAGCTGTTTTAAATGATATTTGGCCTGGACGTGTTAACACCAACACGGTTCTACCAGTGTAATGGTTTTAGCTCAAGGTAGTTTGTGTCAGTTTCATCTGTCTAATTCTACTGGCGTCTTGTGGGAAATAATAAAGGATGCAGATCCTGACATATGTGCAGAAACAGTGAATGCTTTCTAGGATATATACTCTTTTTAAAGACTTATACTCAAAGCATTATAGTTGGCTGTAATTTTAAAATACTTCATGTTTTGAGTGTATTCTGAGACATATTACAGTTTTTATTGCCATATTTGCCAAGAAAGAAAAGTTGGCCTGATCCTGAGAATTTGTCGCTAGTTTCTTTGTACACACTAAATGTTTCCACCTTCTGTCATACTTTGTTGATGATGTGGCACGTGACTGATACGACACGTTCCTTTTATTGTCTGAAAGCGGAAATGTTATTGCAATGACCTTTAGTGTTGTGGTACTGACTGATCTTGAGCTGCCACCGGCAGATTTCTTGATTTAAAACTGTCAGATTCTGACGATGTTTGATAAACAGTGAGGTCTGTGGTAAAGATATTTAAGTGAGCTTTAGTTCTGGGTAAGGATGCATGTGGAAACTGTATGCATCACCAACTCTGCTGCGTCTCTCCCAGTCTTTTCTTATCCTTTGTTCTCTGACCTTGGGAGAAAAACCATTACCCGTTCTGCTCTGTCCTGTCGATGTGATCAGAAGTCAGTCGTAACTCGTACTGCAGGCATTCTAAGGTCCTGACAAAGGACTGTGGCTGCACTGACAGTGGTGACAGTATTGATGCAAATAATGGCAGTGGAAGTGTTTTGTGCTTCTCTTCACAAATCCATGTGTGCATCACAGAGCTCTGGCGGTGCTGCAGCTGAGTGGGATTTCCGTTAAAGTGTTTATGGCACACTAACAAACGGTTTTATTGCTTGGCTTCTGTTTGCATCTGTCTTTCAACTCTCCTTAGGGTAAAAAAACAGATCATCCAATACATCATAAAAAAACAATCTCATAAATGTAACGGACATTTGGATGAAAATTAGCTTTTTGGTGCACTTCAGTCCTGTCTTGGTATAAGAATTGTTTTGTCCTTCATCTGTCTCATTCATCTGCGCTGGACATTACTTCCTGAGCCTGGGGCCAAGCAGCCTGTGTCTTTGTCCTGGTATATGTGGCTACACTGATCTCATCTGTCCTCAGAATGTCCATCTCTTTGTTGACTTGTCTGTATGGCTGTTAATCATTCCATTCACCTAACCTTCCAACTCCACATTCTTTAAAGTCTGCATACCTGGTTCCAGGGGTCAAATCAAGGAGACACAAAAGAGCACCTCTCTGAACAAGTCAGCACTTTTCTATCTCATGACTTAATTACTCTAGTTTTTAGCTTGAATTGACATAAAAATGCCACTCCCTTGATAGGCAAGTACGGTGTCATATGAAGTTGCTAAAATAAAACGCTGCATTTCTGCTGCTCAGTTTGGTGAAGAACAATCTTTGAGAGGGCAACGGTGAACACAATTCAACATCTGGAAAGCATAACTGATGAAGAAGAGAAGAAGGATAACTTCTGAAAGTCCCTCTCCAGTTGTCTTTTATCTATTATAAAAGTCTTCACAGTGGTCTTTTAATTATGATTATGCCATTCATAGCCAAAATAAAAAGAGCAAAAAAACGTTGTCACTTTCTAGGACATAGTCTCTGCAGAGTGGCAGCAGTTCATCAGAAATTCACCTCTGAATTGTGGGCGGGACCGTTGGTGGGGAGTAAGCCTGTTCTCATTTCCCATCATCCCTTCATCTACATTTTCTCCTGCTAACCTACAGCCTCTCCCACCCCAGATTTACATTAATAGTACAACAAAATTAGTGAGAAACATCAAAGCTATCCAGCCATACAGTTTTGAGTCAGATGCCAGCTCAGATGAGGAAAATGAAGACGTTCATGAATTTATCTGTTTGCAAGTGGATGCATTAGAATAGATCGGCACAGGGAGCTTGTGGCCTGCTGATTGTAGTTTGAATCAGGGCTCCAGAACGCCTGGCTTCAGGTTTCTGCTTGTGTTTTCACAGATTATTCTGGCTCTTTTATGTCAAAATAGGATGTAGCTTTAATGCAAGATAGAGTAGCTTGCTTGTGGCACTTGACCCAGCTCACCCTACAATCGTTCCTGCGTGTGAAATGAAAAGAGTTATTCCCATGGTTATAATTAAAATAGGCCACATATCTCAGGTGTGACCTAGAGTACAGAATTGATGTGGCCCTCCTCTGAGTGGAGTTTACCGTAAGTGCATTTGAGAGCAGCCTCCTGTGTTTTCTCACAGATGAAGCACTATTTTCTCTTCATGTCCAGCTCACTTTTAGGTTTGTGAACACACTCTGCAGTCAAAAAGCCACTACAACAGGTCACTTCACTCTTTCCCTACCTTCCTTGCCCCTCGCTATTGCTCCATTTGTTTATGCTGCAGTGACTGCGTGTCAGCGGGCTGTCAATACTGTCTGTAAGAGACTCTAATGAATAGGCCTGTTATTGGACTGGTGGGAAGGCAACCTATTGTGTCTGTGAGGGCATCCGTTTGTGTGTGTGGTCAACCCAGTGTGTGTAACACTGCAGAGCAGAGGGAGGAGGAGGTGTGGGCTTCTCCGACGCCCACAGCTTCATTGCTTCACTGCAGTGTCCTCTGTCAAAGACCAGACAATAAAACTAAAGGCAGCGTGATGCAGGAGTTTCCCACTGACTGAAACTTCAGTCTTTTTGCCATAAATAAACCCTGAGTGTCAAAATATTGTATAGGTTTCTGAATAAACTGGAATGTTTATGTGTATGAAACCAGGGCAGCCACCTGCCATCACCAGAAGAATGCCACCGCTGCTCTATGCGTCACGGAGGTTCACCTGAGCGTGATTGTGTCACATTAGTGCATTCACAAAGGCAGCGGGCCTTATTACTGACTGGGAATCCCGGGGCTACAAGACACCTGTGAGTTGAAGCTTTGGAAAATGTTCTGTATGCTTCAACAGTCTCTCTGATCACAAAGTGGAAAGAGAAACAGATGAGTCTGCTCACTGAAACACCCTGCTCCTTACAAAGATGCACAGTTGTTTCTGTCATGTAGTTTTTTTTTCTTCTTGCATCTTTTCACCTTTAAAATTGTATTCGTTTGAGTTAGATATTTCATCAAGATCTTTTTATTGTTTTTTTTAAGAACATCTGTAACACCATGTGCTGTTTTATTCTAAAAATGTTTGTATTTTTTCATGTAGGAAAATGGAATTCCATCAACTTTTGAACCACTTGAGTTGAAAAACGGACCCCAATTCTAAATGCTTTTATGTTTCAAGACGGTGTTGCCCTCTTGTCTATCTGTGATTTAAATTATTTTTACTTTGCTTTTTAAAAAAGTGCATTTTAGGTTATGTATTCATTGTTCTTTTGACTGGGACCTTGGTGTAGACAAACAACAGAAATTGTAGATGAACATCACAACAAGAAGTAGATACACAACCACAAAGAAAAATGCTCATTTGATCCAGAGAGGCTGCAGATCAATCTACGAGCTTCCATATAATTGAGGAATCAAATGGAAAACTCAGTAATTACATTCATAGGTAAAGACCCACAGCCTCCCAAATGACAGTAAGGTTTGAAAAGGTCATGGAAGCACATTTGGCAGAAACAAATGCTGCATTACTTTAGCCGGCTTTATTTCTGTAGGCTTAAAAGAACAAAAAGATAGAAAAAGGCTGATACCAGAGAGAAGAAGAGAAAGAGATCAAATAGAATGAAAAGTATCCTCACCAAAGAAAGATGTAGCTCACTCCTGTTCTACAAAGGGGAAGAGGAAATTCCTCTGAGTCCTGTTGAGATAAGGTTTCACACAATGCCTGAATGAGAAATCAATTCACCTTGAGCCGCAGCAAGGTCAGTTCATACTTCCATGGCTATAGACGAAGAGGGTAATGAGAATTGAATGGATAGCATAGGTGAATGGAGAGGGTATAAATGAGCAAACAGTCACACAAAAAGGTTAGCTGGAGGTGGCAGCACCGGATTGCAAGGCATCTTAGAGGTAAATACATTGCTTTCTTCTTGGTGATTCTTGGTGCAGTCAGGAAATGTGAGCAGCGTGTTTGTGGCACTGGTTGGTTATTGTGTCATCTTTTACTTTAGCCACAACAACATTTCACTACTATGTGACCTTGTCTTCTCAAGCAACCACTGTTTCATTCAATTGCTATAGTAACAAAGTCATGCTTTCACTTCCAAGAAGCTCTAAATTAGCTTTTAATCCTTTCTGTTACATAAAGGGCTCAAAATAGCTCAAAACTTAACCCTGAACACCCTCCTTTCCTCCAACTTATTCTCTTGAAGTGTTTTAATGGTCTATATAACAAGTAATGGGATGCCAACAAGTCCAGTGTTAAAAGGTGGCAGTAAGTGAAGCTCAGACTTGCCCACTGTGGCATCTTGCCCATTGATAACTACTGTAGCTGCAGCTTGCAGGAAGGATTGCAGTAGCTTTAGCTCAGTCTTGGAAGAGGGCCGGGGAAGCTGCAATTGTTGGTAGTTATGGGATCCGCGTGGCACTGGGCTTAACGCAGGCGTCTGGTATGCACACCTGTCTTCAAACAAGCTCTCCATTTAACAAGCAACCCTAGCCCACAGTTAGCGAGAAGCAGCAGGAGGAGCTTTGCCAGAACCTGCACCACAGCTCCCCTTGCCTGAGGGGGAGCAGGTACAGAGAAGAAAGGGGACGGGGAGGGAGGGTAAGGTGCCAGAGGTATGGATTATACGGATGTAAGGGACACAGAGGTAATGAGGTACCTCAGGTTTAACATTCATTTGTATTCTGTATGTGCTTATTTTCATGCAACTTGTCAAACCGTGAAACCATTTTTTTCATTGGAAGATCAGAAATAGGAATGCACTTCAGACTCTTCAGATTTCACTAATATTTAAACATTTAGTCAAAATAAAATCACACAATAGGTTTGAGTATAAAAATCTGCTCTGGATGACTTGAAACACTTTTGTGTGTGCTTCGAAAAAGAAACAATTTTAAACAAATCTGAAGAATCAAACGGATGAAAACAAAGTATTTCCATAAAATTAGCAGTCAGTCACTACAGTGCTGTTGGCCCTGTGAGACAAGGACAACAGCAGAAACATGGGCAGCTTCACACTGCATATTTCTCATCTGAAAAAAATGGTTGATGTTTTGCCTTGTAGAGGTTTTTGCTTTCTAATAGCATCAATGCTTTTTCAGGATGTGAGGGAGCAATATCTGCCAGCACAAACACAGTACATCAACATGGCTGTGTTTCTGTGGCCATCCTGAATTTTCTCATTTTGCCGGTGATGGCTTGTGTAAATGTGAGAGATTGTATTTACTGCTGCACTGAAGATGGTTTTTGTGCCTGTGCTGGGCCAATAATCACCAGCCAGCCACTGCTACAAATCTTCATTAGAGGATTAGACTGCTGGGCGACAGCTTGTGTTCTTTTTCTTTAGCTGGAGTTCCTACATCCAAGGCTTTCAGCCCGAGACTGTCTAAATGCCTGTGTCCTGAACTTGCGGGCATGGCGGCATCAAACCTATGTATCAGAAATTCAGCCAGTGGAATGGCAGCAAAGGTCAGACACTGTTCATCAATGTTTTTGTTTCCTTTTTTTTTAATAGAACATGTTGTATTTCATTTCTTATAGTGTTAAGTTTGCATTTTTATTTATCCATTTCTTTTTTTACAAATCTTTCATCCTGTTTCTTTTTCAAACCGTTGTCTGTCCACAGAAAAGGTTTTGACTTGTGAAAATAGCAACTTGAAATGAGATTATAGGACATTTTGTCCTGTTGTAGTAACTTTGCAGAGGTCCCAAATTGGAATAACACTCAGATTTGTCAGAAAACTAGACTAAGCTTTATTTTGCATTTAGAACTGGTCTGGAGTTGGTGAAAGATTCAACCCTGGATCTAAATATGAGTCTAAATATAATGTCTTACACTTGAAAAGAGCAGTGACCCCTACAGTATCCAAGCTTAATTTGACTTGTGACTGCATTATTTTTTAATAATTACATATTACCAAAACTTGTGCATCCCAATCTGCAAAGCAAAACTCTTTCAGTAAGGATTTTATCTAGAACAAATATTTGACAAAAGACAGTTAAACGGCTAGAGTGCTTTTTATTCTTTTAAAGTGTCTTGTTTAAAAAGTCAAATCATACATTTTCTTTTGCCATTTCAAATAATTGAAATTTGCAAAGATGAAAACTCCTGATAAGAACTAGTAGTCACTGTCAAGAGATTTGATGCTAAGTTGCACACATAAAATGTGACTAAAACCTTGTGACTGAATGTTTTTATTGCTTCAGTTTAAACTGGCAAAAAAGTAATGAAAACAGTCAAACCATGAAGGAGAGAATGGATAAATGCACGAGACAAATAAAAAATTAAATAACAAAACAAAGAAGAAAATATTTGGTTCAATATTTTCTTCCGTTATTTTTCTTTTATTTATTTATTTTTCTTTTTTTACAATGGGTTTCATTGTAGCTTACAATTTATATATATATATATTTTATTTTTTAAATCTTTGGTACCCTTTAGAAACTTAGATCTTCTGCAACACAGACTTTCAACTCACTGCACAGATGATTCTCAATTATTGAGGTCCGGAAACTGACCAGCCCAATCCAGAACCTTGAAATGTGTTTTACAAAGCCACTCCTTTATTGCCATGGCAATGTTTCATCCTCAGTGCTCTCACTGATGGAAGGAGGATTCTGCCCAAAATCTTTCCATACATGGCCTTATTCATCCTTTCCTTAATACGGATCAGTCGTCTTGTCCCCTTAGGACCTTTTGAGCATTGCAGGATTTGAATCCACAGCAATGTTGTGTGTCACTATTTGTAGCCTTAATTGTTGTGGTTCCAGCTCACTTTTGGTCATTGACCAGTTTCTACACGTAGTTTTTCTTCCTCGGGATCACTTGTACCCCACCAGGTGAAATCTAGCATGGACCCCCTCAAACAGGTGCCATAAATCCAGGTAAAGGGTGGAGGATTGAAGAGCTTCTGATAGAAGAAGTTACAGGTCTGTGAGGGACAGAGTTCTTTCTTGTTTGTTGTAGCTAAATATTTGTTTTCTACACCATTATACAAATACTTCCTGAATTATATTGTTACATTCCATCTCTCACAGTTATCTGTGATGAACATTGCAGACCTCTAATTCATCTTTTTAATTGGGTCAACTTACAGAATCTGTTTGACGAATACTTTTTAACTCCAATGTATATGTATATAATCAAATCCCCTCATAATGTTGAGTCTGTCATTATATGTCTATTTTAAATAATACTTTCATTTTTATTCAAGCTAAAAAATCTAAATTTCAGATGTCAAATTTGACATTTCACTATTAGTCATCAGAGATTTAAATGTGAAGTTTACTTAGCCAGAAGTAATCTTAAAATTGTAATAACTCGTATGATTGTGAATTAATTGCATATACGTCTTTTTAAAATTATGTTTTCTGCATAAACTGAATATTTTGTGTAGGTTTTTGCTGCTTTTTAAAGACACATAACTTTGTTCTTTACTTTAAAGTTGTTTCATTGAATCCCTAACAGAAAAAAATCTGTAAATGTCTAAAATGACGTGGAAGAACTTGAAGTTGTTGAAGCGAATAATGCTCATTCTTTTTATCTTTCTGTTTACGGTAAATTTATCCTCCTGTGCAAAGTTGTATTTTTTCATTAAGCTTAAAGCAGAGCGATTTGAGAATTCACATGCTGTCATCATTTTCCTTTGAGGTACATCAGCCGCCCGGTGGGAACTTACACTCAAGACAGAATAAATTAAGGTCACAGCAGGCAGAGCAGAGCCAGCAAAGGACAATGCAGTCTGGCAAGAATGTCTGCTAGTGGGCATATTTTTGTGTTTTCCAACCTCTAAATAGTGGCGTGACTCCAAAAAGAGTCACTGTCAAATGGGTCGTGTAACACTCTAAACAAGTATGTTTGAAGGCTTTTTGGCAGCATGTAAAAAAAAAAGACATTTCTTCTTTTTCCTGTGATGTTTTTGTGTCATTTAGAATATAGACAAACATTTGTTGGTTGGGAATTGTTTTTCTTTTTTACTTAAATTGATAACATACTTATCAAAGCTTTTCGAAACTCCCTTTTTCATTCTCATATTGTTTTTGTAAATGTAACTCATTGACTTTCAGTATTCTTTCAATTTCATCAAAATACTTTAGTTTGAGATTGCAAAGATCCACTCCGACCAGTTTTTGATATTTTTTAAAAGTGTTTCCACTGGTCTTTTGATTAGGATTGTGCAATTTTTAGCCGAAATAAAAAAATCTCTGGCATTTTCTACACTGTAAAAATTATTTCCTTGACAGTTAAAAAAAAAAAAAAATCCAAGCAACTTTTAGTAGTTTACTTAACAGTGGGTGAAACTGAATATCATAGATTTTTCTCTTTTCCATAATTTCCAGTTAAGTCAACATAAAAATTCAGAAAAAAATGCCTCTGAAACATCCTTAAAATTGAGTAGGTAAGACTTAATAAAATTAATTGAGTTTAGCAGATAGATATTCTTTTACTTAAATGCATGAATTTCAGTGAATTCTTAAAAATGTAAGTTTTGATTAAGGTAATATTTTTATTGGAACTGTCAAGAATTTAAGAAATACCAAGATGCCTTCCAGGATATATTTCTCCAGAGCGATTGTAATTCATTTTAAATTCACCTCTGATTTATGGGAGGTGGGGTTGACGTGGAGTAAGCCCGGCCTCACTTCCCATCACCTATATGTTTTCACATTCTCCCACTAGCTTACAGCCCCTCACAACCCCACTAAAACATTATTGGTGCAACAAATGGTGAGCAACATTGGAGCCATACATTGGAGCCAGATGCCAGCTCAGACGAGATCTGAGACGGAGATCTGCCGTTGTAACTGCTATGTCAAAGCACAATTTCAATTTTAATTTTCTCTATGTATGTTCATCATCACGAAAAAATGCCACAAGAATACTTTAAAAACACCAAACACACAATTTTCATTGGAGTGGGTCTTTAGGCAGACAGAAAAGCATCTCACTAAACCATTTATATTGCTTTGGTCTAAAGAAAATCAAGTTCAAATGCGTCAAAAGATTGTTCTGTCATTCATGCAGACTTAAACTACCACTAATGTTCCATATTTCAATTTTTTTCATGGAATTTCAAGAAAATTTGGGCATTCAAGACCACTCAGCTTGGGAACTTTTGGAGTCTTTCAGAAATTTAGTGAGTTTTCATTTTCTCAACAACAAGGTGGGTTTTTTTGTTACAAATTCTGGGGAAAATTTGTTTGTATCATCAAAAATGGATGTGTCCTCAACATATTGATGAATAGATGAAATTGCTCAAAGCAGGCTGTGGGAAAAAGAAATCAGGAAATGGGGATGTCATGATGCTTCGTCTAGCTTTCAGCACCTTTCTGGCGACCATGTTGTCACTCTTGCTAGTTTAAATGGGTCCAGAATTTCTAGAGGGCTCCTCTCCGTTAGCCTTGGCTGCAGACCTCCCCTCAAGGGCAGTATCATATTTTGCCTGACTCTGCACGTTTGTGTAATCCATAGCTGCAGGGAGAGTGACCTTCACAGCACGCAGTCCCTTAGCAGGCTGTGATGTAGTCAGAGGACAACAGGCCGGACAAAAAGGGTGCATGAGCGCCGGACGGCTTTATTCAATGAGTCTTCAATAAAAGACTCTTTATCCAACATTTTATTGAATAACTTTGCTGAAAATATTGATTTTAAGAAATGTATGTGCATTTAAATAGCCTACCTCTTTTACAAAGGTGAATCTAACTCGTAATTGGTTGGGTGTGGATGCTTACTCCAATAATATCTCAAAAGGTGTTTAAATAAAACAAAAAAAAAGATGAATTGACAAAGGAAAATAGATAGATTGATGTGCTCTAATTTTTTTCTCAACTTTTACATTTTTGGAAAGCTAATGGAATTAAATAAGGTTAAGACAGCAACATTTTGATGAGAAAAATGTGTCATTTAGACAAATTAATTTAAGCCTTCACCTCACCGTGCGGTTAAAGGAGAAAGAACCAGTTATGCGAGATGATGACGCAGCCAAATAAGTCGAGTCCCCGCTCATGAATGATGCATTTCCCCACTGGCCCTGATAGAGAAAGACAGAAAGGCTGGATGAGGGTGTCATGTGTGCATGGTGCAGAACAAGGTGAAGCTTTTTATGGTCTAGCACGCTCCCTCTCCCACTAACTACTTTTGGTTCCATACTTTGATCTGTCCATGAACAAATCTGCTCTGAATCATGCGTACTCAATGGGACTTTCCGGTGTCTTTGTAGCAAGTCTACCTACATAGTCACCTTAATCCTCTTCCTGGCTTTCTTCCACTCTTTTTTTATGCTTTGTCATCACTCCTATCTTCTTTCTTTGCAGTCATTCTGTTTTTGTCACAAACAATCACTGCAGTTATCGCACTACCTCACGCAGCCGCAGTTTGAGACGCTTAACGCAGGATGTAGCAGGCTGAGAGTGAAGCAATTGGGCATTGGAAGCTGTGCAGCATGCGAGGCATTAACGGGAGAAGCTAGGTAATGGTTTGCTGTTGTCTTCACATCTGTTGGTTCTTTGAGCCTCAGCCAGCATGCCAACACATCCTGTCAGCACAACTGTTGGAGTGGCCTCACAATGCAGCACATAAATAAGTATGCAAGCTTCATTACAAATCCCCACTGAAGATGAGGGTCAGCAAATATATGTGTGTACTGTTTTTGGTTTTAATTGCCATGAGTCCACAAAATATGAAGTGGAGCAGAAAGAAACACTTTTCAAAAAACAGTTTCAAACAGTTTTCAAAAAACTTCAGTGGAACCACTGCTGTTGGGACTTAACTTCTACTGCACTTTTTCAATCCAACAGCACCTTTGGGAAGTAAGGACTGTCCATGCAGCATGGTCAATATAGATAGCTTCAGTTGAATTTTGACATACATTTTTTTCTCTTCTTTTTCTTACTTTTGCAGTAACTTTCCCATGTTTGGTCTTAATCAGCAGGGCTTTCACGTTTATGCCACAGCTCATGACTGGATGTTAATTGTTTAATACCAACATGCAGCGTGCCTAAACAACAGCATTTACATTTAGGCTTTCCTTTTGAATTAGTTGTTTGTCAGTGAAACACGAGTGTTTGCCCGGGGATTGCATAAAGAATCATTACATCTAAAACTCAGTTCTTTTCCATTAGTTTACTTCAAGACAACTGAGCGAGGTTGTATTAGTTGGGGGTTAATTGATCTGGATTAAGTGTTTGGTTAGGGGCAAGCTACTGTGATGGATTGCAACACTTTACATATGGACCCAGCAAGCAACTGAACAAAACGTTTTACATTTCACAACAATTTTGGATAAGTTGCTTGTTGGTGGCAAGAAGCTAATGTAGTCAGCTGTGGTTAGAGGCTGTGCACCACTAAAACAAACACACAGGTCTGATTAAAAGCATGTTAACTTTAGATCCCACAGAGGTTGCATGTCCAAATATACTCTGGACATCTGTTATTTTAAAATATTGATATATTTATTTTGTTTGTGATAATTGGAAAATAAAAGTAATATGTTGCTGTAGTTAGAACCCCTATCACTGCAGAGATGTTACATTGCTTTGTCTCACTCTGCTTTGCTAATGCCTCCCTGGATGTGGGTCACAAACTGAAGGAAAGATTATGGCATTACTGGTTTTCTTTTAACAGCAGAGTGAGGTGCAACAAAGTCACCTCACAGTTGGATTAGAGCAGCTGCAAGAAAGGGACTAAAGTTTCAAATGTCATCAAAAGTTCATATTGTCCTCTGAGGAAAAAAAAAACTTTAAAGAGAAACAATTTACAAAGATCTGTGTAAAGAGAAGCTGCTGCACAGTCATTAAAAACAACTTAGCAAATGTGAAATTTACCTTCAGAAATGTATACAGCTTAAGAATAAAAAAAAGATTAGTCTCTATTAGAGGCTTCTGCTTCTGCACGTGTGAAGCGTCTCTGCAGACGCTGTTCATGCACCAATTTTACAGCCATTAAGATGAAATATTATGCAAATGTATCCTGAATGTTAGTTTCATTGTTGCATTAGTGGAGTAGAGAGTGCCAGAGGGTGTAAGGACCGTGTGTGCGCATGTTTTGCATATGTGCAGGGTGCTTCAAATTCAACTGCTCTTCACTTGTGGAACTTAGCTGACTCATCCAGTGTTATTGCATATCCTTTTTTGTTATAGTTGATGCTTTCATAGGTAAACATGGACATTTTAAAGAGAGGAAGCAGAAACACTTTTCCCTAACAAATGTCTACATGAAATTGTACTTTTTTTCAATAAAATTACAATAAAAAAATGGCAAGCATCCTGTGATGAGCATCGTAAAACTAGCCAACATGTTGCTGCTTTTAGTTTGTAACAATAAATGATGTACTTTGGTCTGTCACGTGAGTGTTATGTGGTTCAGCTCTGCCCATGCCCAGCATCACCTTATTAACATTCATTCATCTTATAAATAAACTTTTTTAAAAGGTGCACATGAGTTACTTTCATGCACACACACAAATGTTCACATGCAAGCATGCTGGCCATATAATATTAATTTACAGAGGTGATGATGACGATGCACTCTCATGAAACACTGCTGAGCGAAAAAGATGAGAGAAAGGGAGACTCGGGAGGGTGGAGTTATAACAACCACCTTTTCTACAGCTCTCCACCACAGTTATTTCACTCACCTTTTCTACAGCAGAGAAAGAGAGAGATGCAAGACTGTTGAAGATGATGATAGACCAAATAACTGTTTAAATTAATATGTGCTCAAAGGCTTTCATTAAAGACATGTAAGCACAATAAACTTTATGTGGCCCTCAAACAACAGGAATAAATATCAATAAATGTGTGCAGTGTTGCTCTACTGGTCCGAGACTTCTATTATGAAAAACTGCTGCAGTTTCTGCTTTGATCATTTTCATGCATTTTAATGTGATTTAAGGAAATGTACAAAATCAAACTCAATTTCCTGCTCTGCCTGCATGGGGTCTGAGCAATTCCAAATTCAGATACACAGAGATATGTTCCAGTGCTCCCGCACTCTTATTTATTTTCTCCCCATTTCCAAAATCCTCACTTTTAAATCGTAATCCTTCACCAGTATCTTTCTGCACGCCAACTTCCACTCGCTTCATCTTCTCTGTCTTGGCTGCACCCCCCACCCCTGACACACACACACACACACACACACACACACACACGCACACACACACACACACACACACACACACACACACACACCTCCACTTTGTTTCCCTCCTTTTTTTCCCTCCTGCAAGCTTTTGGTCGAGTGTATGAAGCAATTACAGAGATGATATCCACTGTCAGTCAGCAGCTCACAGATGAAGCTGGGCCTCTTTAACATGCTAATGGAACGCCAGATTCAATCAGGGTTTTGTATGGCAGAAGGAAGGGCAATGCTGTTCATTAAGAAGGGAAATCATAACAATGAAGCCCAAGCTGCAAAGACAAGCAGCACCTAGGTTGGTACACAGATCTTTTTCTACCTGCTTTAAAAATTTTTCAAAAAATCCACAGCACTTCCTGTCTCTCTTTTTCAGCTCCTGGGCCAAAATAAAAGTCTGTGTTTTTAAGATGAACGCAAGTATGGAGGTGCAAAATGTCCTAATGAATAAATCCTATGAATAGTCCTAAAATGTTTTAGTTTCAGTAAGGAGAACCCCCTCACTTACTGCTCCTACAGTATATTCCCTTTGCAGCTTGTAGCCCTGTTTTAGGGTTTGCTTTCAAAATCTGTGCAGGCAGGTAAACCTCTATTTTTGTGTAGTTTATAAAATGTCCGGAACATTTTAATGGATGTAAAACCGTAATATTGCCATTAAAATGTTTTCATTGCAACATAAATGTGCCACTGATGCTGCATTAGGTATAAAACCAGTTTAGGACTGCAGGTGCATCATCCCAATGGGCTGAATATTCATGTGGTAGGTGTTAAAACACCTGTTTAAATTTTTTGTTATAGAAACAGTTTTAAGAAAACAGTTTTGAGGGAGGATAAGTAGCTACCAAACAACTTTCTGCAATTAAACCACTGAGATGTTCCCTCTCTTGACACATTTCTGACTGGTATTTGCTTTTCCATCTCATAAATTCCAGCCACATTGCCCCCGTCCTCCATCTGCATGTCAGTTTTACACTGAGTGATTTCATCCTAATAGTTATTGATCTGATATAGTTCAACCTGTGTCACTCTTGGTCCAGTAAGTGGAGGCATTTACTCTCCTTTCTGCAGTCATGCTCATGTTTAAAGTAAAGGTTTTTCATGAAGATGGAAGCTTATTTTTAGAAAATAGACTCTTAAAGTGGGGAAATTCTTTTCTCAAAAATATGAAATAACTTTTTGTAATTAACACCAATTTAACCATTTTATGACACTGATTTGTCAAAAATCCTGACACAAATACATTGTACCCATGCATCTGACATCACTGATCCCATATCTTTCCAAACATTTTCCAAAAAAATGCAACAGTTATCAAAGAATTAAATTTAAAAAATATAGTACAATTATGCAAGATATACATTAAAGGTAAAAGGAAATGTTTTTGAAGTCTGACTGTAAACTATCAATTTGTTTTGTGGATTTGAACTCTTTTGGGGTGAATTTAGACTAAATTGTTTTACAAGCCTGACAGAGAGTTACTCTTCAAGTCAAGGAGTTGTGGTCACAAAAATGTAAAAGGTAATGAAGTGATAAGAGATTTTTTTACCACAGTATCCAAACTCCTTTAGGCTTTTTCTTATGTTCGACACTGTGCAGCAATATTGTTTCTGCAACATGTTTGCTGTTGGTTTGAGGTTTCAAAAAAAGATCCTCCAAAGTTTCACTTCCTCAACTGAACTGTCCTTTAAATAGATTATTTATTTTGTCAATCTCCTTCTTTATGTAAAGGGGAAATAAAAATGTAGAAATATTTGAATTAAAATAAGAATTCATCAAAAGCTTTCTGAGAGCTTTAGAAAATTGTTTTTGAAATGTTACGGAACAGCGCTTTAAGCTGACTCCTGACTGTTCTGCTGATTCAGCTGCAGCAAAACATAATGCTTCGGCTGCAAACTGGTGCTGTCAGTCATCAGCTGTCCCCATTAAATGTTAATTATTTTAGTAGAATAGCCACTAATAAAGTCAGAAAACTGGGGGAACAATATTTTTTCACAAGTGTTCAGTTTCATGAAGGTTTCCCTGTGATGCAACTCAGCTGTCCCTTTTAACAAGCATATTGCAGAATGTTCGGCTTCTGATACCCTCATTACTCTCATTACCATGATGCTTTGGATAGCATTTCAAAAGCCAAGCGCTTCTTTCATCCATGCTGTGCCTTGTTGAAGATCTCTCTATGGAGGTGTGATTCATGCTCAGCTTATTCATTGTGCATCAGGACTAGAGAAGGCAGGATTCTGTGTGTGAGTGTTAGGGTGAGAATTTTGTGCTTCATACATCTACAGACCAGAGATTTAGTACAGCCTAGACCAACCAAGCTCACTGAATAATGCATCAGTTAACTATCTTGGAAAAATATGCTGAATATGCCTGAGCTGGTTTTCAAGGTACGGGGAGTTGTGTGTAGAAGGATAAAGCTCGCTCTTGGCCTCTACAGCATGAACGAGACAACCAAATGAACACATTTCACTTTATTTGAACAAAGAAGCTCAGTTTTAGTTCAAGGAGGTTTTCCTGCTTCATTAATAAAGAACGAGAAGAACATCAAAGGGAAAACTTTGTAAATTTTCATAGCTACGACCCTGGAAGCCTTCTCCAGCAAAGCATTTTATCGAAATAAAAGGCTTATTGACTCCCACAAACCCGCAAAGTTTTAGTGTCGTTTGGATTGTTCACACAAGAGCGGAGGGACACGGAAGAAAAACGGACCGTCATTTGTGGTGACATAATGACAACAGAGGACACCTCCCAGCACTTTAAGAGATTGGGCATTAGATGAACAGACACTGATGCGTTAAAGGACGCTTTCAGTGCACTCTATTTTCAAAGACAATAAACTGGGGGCCTGATATGAAAACTGCTTGTCAACCCCCATGACTCCTCCTCCTCCTCTCCACTGGGCTGATTCTAAAACGCTCTAAACCCTCACTGTGGCAAAGAAGTCAAAGACAAAAAGTGGGAAAATGGCAGGAATGTCAAAAAGTGTTTTGAAGCACAGTTTTTCATGTTTTTTTTTTCTTTAATCCTTTCACACATATTTCTTCGATGCCCCATGACTCCCCTTTTAAGCTTCCCTTCAAACTGGGGGTCTAATCTGGCAAAGGATCTCTTTCCTTTGTGGCACTCCTTCCAGGTGTAAATAGGCCGATCCACCTGTTTTTTGTCAAGTGATAGAATTTCATACCTGGGGGCACTGGTATGTGGGAGGCGCATGGGAATTAAATCACCAGCTATTGTTGCACCTGGGTGTGTGATCAACAAGGGACGAAGACGAGAATATGGGGGGGAATTGTGTGCTTGGGTGGGGGCAGGGTGGAGGATATGAGTTGGGGCAGATTTGAACAGGCGGTGGGGAGGTAAACAATGGACAGCAGAGAACAGGTGGGAAGAGGAGGAGCGATGGAGAGATAGCTTGTTGTGCTGTATCCTATTTGACAACAAATGTCACCTTGTTCTTTTCATTTGTTTTTTTCTTTTTACCTTCATATTTTGTTGGAATGAACTGTCCATGTGCTTTTTCCCTCTAGAAAGGACTCTTCCTGCTGTGGTGAATTCATCTTAACATAAATAACAAGGCAGTCCGCTGATTTGTCCTCAAACCTACCCCACAGCCCATCTATCACTGACAGACATTGCCTACAGGCACCAATATTCTAACACATTTAGGAACATGAACATCTTTCAGACCTTGGTGTCTATCAGACAACTTGATAAGCATTTATGTCAAAAGAAAAGCACAACAACGTTTGAAACTTGAGAACCAAAAAGAGTAGAAAGTATGGAAACTAAAGCAGACCAGAAGACAAAGAGGGATGGAATGTGAACTCTGTTGTTCAGGTTTTTGAGATTCTAGTTTTTGTACAAACTTGCACTGCTTCCAAAAAAGAAAAGTTAACCTTTTAATTTTCTTATTTGTTTTAACTTTGACTTGCAGGGTGCTGTCGCCTCATAGCAAGAGAGCCCTGGTTCAAATCCCAGCTTGTTTTTTTCTGTGTTGAGTTTACATGTTCTCTTGCATGGGTATGTTTTCTCTGAGCCCTCACTTCCCCCTGCAGTCCAAAATGATGCTTCAAAGGATGAATGCTGACCTTAAATTATCCCTTATTGAGTGTGTGGGACTCAACAATGGACAGGCACTGTTCAGAGTGTGCCCCACCTTTGCCTTAAGGGAGCAGGGATAGGCTCCACCAACCAATGTAACCCTGCAAAGGACGTAAGGAGAAAAGAAGATTGATATTTCCATTTTTTTAAATAGGCATAAACATCGTAATGGTCAGTTCACCTTTATTTAGAAATAGAATGCATTTTAAGAATTTGATTTGGATTTATGTGGATGGAAAAAAAAAATTCCACCAACTTTTCTGTTGTAGAAACTTACAGAAAAATTACCAGGCAAGGCTGTTAGGATAGAGTAAAAAAAAGGTGGAACTGGGTAATAAAAAGCTACACTAAGAATACTGAGATGCTCTGTGGGCAGAAGTACTTTAATTATCAATTGCTTTTAAAACCAGATGTGCATTTCTTAAACAGATACATTTATTTTGTGCTAAAGCAATAAGTTAATGTCAGAAAGAAACAATAACACACATTTTTTTATTTCATACTGCAGTTAGCTGAAGTATTCCCATTGATCTTTATAGACCATTATGAGCTGCACTATTGGCTTTGATAGTTACGTATTGATAAATTCATCGACATTCTGGATTTGATCAAGTTTTTCAACTTTCAGCTTCTGAGCAGATGAAATGTCCTTTTCATTAAAAGTAAACTAAAACAATTCATTTTTTCACATTTAAGAATACATTAAATGTGTAATTAAAAGAAAAAAAGTAAGATATTGGGATGCCTCCCTTTAAAAATAAACTAAAGTCATTGATGTCATCACTTTTAAGGTTTGAGTGAATAGTTTAAAAAAAGAGAAGGGATGTTCATTAGTGTACACATTTTAAATCTATTCCTTGCACCTGGAAGACAAATTGTCCATGGCAGCGTCAATAAAGAGGAACTATACAATTTCAGAAGGAATAATTAAATCGTTTAATTGTTTTAACATTAAAAACGACTTCTGTAGTTTTGCATTTCTTTTAGTACATGTTTAACTCTGTGACTGTAATAAAGCATGTGCTGGCAGGGATTGGAATAATTACTAAAGGTTAAATTTGCTGCACCGATGCAAGCGTTTGCGTTAGTTTGCAGCAAGCCCAGGTCAAGTACTGACTTGGGTAGCTGCACAAGAATGTGTACACTTTCCTGTGTTTGTTTTATGCTATGATTGTGACCCTCACTCCATGCCTGGCTTCTGCTTCTGCCTGTGAGGAAAAACACAGCCCTGTTGCTCCTCTGTCATCAGCAGGCCTCGCAGTCACCTCCCATTACTGCTGACAATTATTTATCTGTCATTTTTGACCTCAAAACAGCATAAACACTCACTGTCACCATAGTTTACATGCACAAAGATGTCACACTTGCTGAGTCTTGCCCCACAAAATATTATTTGCACAAGCCTTGTATGTCAGACTTAGGGCCTGTTTTACTGAGATCTATAATGAAGACTTGTGTGCACAGAAAAAATAGATTACAGCAGATTAATTAGGATTTGCATGTGATCAAATTGCACAAAAAATAACAGGTGCAAACAGCAGCTTTTACATCACAAGTGTGCTATAGATTGCACACATTAAGTCAATGCCATAGAGTAGAGAAGACAGTCAAGAACTGCAATGCTGCCGAATCAAAACAAACAGTGTGCAGCCTTCGATGACAATCTGACATCTATTACACACCAGGTCCCCGCTGTTTTCTGTGACACACAGGCTACTGTAGTCCAGACTCGACAGCTAGTCAGCCTGTGTCTGTGCTGATGATGGACAATAATGCCTTCAAAAGAAGGATCAAAGATGGAGCATAGGTGGTGATGTCAGCTGCCCCAAAGCGCATCAAATGAAGCTTGGAGAAAGAAAAGAACAAAGGAGAGATGTGCGCTGGAGGAGACATCTCCACTGAATTTAACGTCAGCTTTAATCAATGCGACCAGTTCCACATCAGCCCTTAAGTCACCTGGAAATTCCAAGATCGCAAAGCTGGAAATCCAATAGTCTTTGCCTCCAGCATTCCAAAATACTCAGATGCCCCCTTTGTTGTGCTAGTCTGCATCTGTCTTTCAAAGGTACAGAATATAGATTCCAAACAGAAGCTAAGATCCTGCTACACCTTTCATTATGCTAAATTAATCCATTTGCTCTGTTCCTATTGTGCATTCTGCTGGAAACTCACTTTATACCTTTTCAACAGAGGCAAACATACTAAAAGGATTGCATGAACTAATTTGCACATTTAACAGACACAACCTGGTTGGTAAAATAAATGCAACTTGGATATTGCATGTGCTGTCAACTTTGCACATGTTTTAAACTCACAAACTATTAGTAAATCAGTCCTTAAGGTGTATGTTATTTCTAAAACACTGAAAAAGCAAAATGAGGACAAATAACACATTGGAATGTCAAGAGTTTGAAGTCTATTCAGGCATGTTTTCTTCAAGTCTTATAATCCTCACTGTGCTGGTACAGGTTTTTAAAGGCCAATATTTGGCTGTTCCACCAAGGATTTATTATCATTTAATTGATTTAAGACACTCACAGACTCACAGACACTCTAAGTTAAGTGGAACACAGCCGAGATGGATTGTTTTATTCACCTTTACTCCAGAGGTCCAAAGGAGGGAGAACTTTTGTTGAAGTCTTTAGGCTTCCAAGGCTGAATGAAAAAAGATAGAGATCAAGATCATTCTGCCAGATCAGCATACATGTAGGTGCACGTCAATGTTTGAGTGCCAGTCTTTGCGAACATACATTCTCTGTCTAACTCCACAAGAAACTAAAGCTCACTTGCTGGATGTTCAGAAGCCCGCCAGAGAATTATGTGACGGATTAAAGAGGTGCTCATCTGCTGCCAGGTTTCAAACTTGTTTACCAGCTTGTGTGTGTATTCTGGAAAATTCTGTTCAACGGTGTGTGCGTGTTAGTGTGTGTTTGTGTGACATCAGGGGTTGGTAGGGTATCAAAGGCAGACTGTTTTCATCACATTCCAACCCATTATTTTTGCATTACACCTCCTCCCCTGGTGCTCATCTTTCTTCCCTCATCATTTAAAAATCCACTGTGTGTGTGTGTTGTGTGGTTGTGTGTGCACATGTCCACCAAACAGACAGACTGGCAATCAAGTCCTCCCAGCCTACTTAGAGGAGATCAAGCCAGAATCTTTTGGGGGGTCTTTTATGGCCTGCCACTGTCATATTTCTTCACACAAGGGTGTCATTACCAACACATCCAATCACTTATTAAAGACAATGCATCCCGTCAGGAAATTTGAAAACTCTTCCTCCAACCCACCTTAGTGTACATTTTGTAAACTACTACTAAAATAATTACGATAAAAGATTCAGTAAACCCCCCGAAAAAATAGTAAAAAAAAATAGGTCAAGTATGAACAAGCAATAAATACAAGGTCAAAAAGGAAGATGGAAACTTTTTCGACATGGGGAATTTGAGTCATTTATTGACTACAATATTGCAAAACAGGATCTCTGGTTGTTGAATTAAGTATAGATTTGTGTTTTGCAAAAGCTCGCGTCACCAATTTTTATTTGAGTGATCTTCATCTCTCCAGTGCTACAACATGACATAACAGCTCCAAGTGGAACAGAAAGTCTCAATGCAAAAACAGACATTTTACAGAACAACCGACTGAGCAAAACTTACAGTTTTCATCCCATGCGTTGCAAATGCTTAAGGAACATTTGAAATCTCTTTGCTGTGCATACATTTGCATAAAGCTGCAACAATTACAGAAAACACTGGTGAAAGCTTTGGCGCACCATAGTGTGTCATGTCTCAGTAACTAAGCTTCCATAACACTTCAGAGTATTTACTGAAGCACATTCAGTTAAATAGTTACTTATGCAGGCACAGAGGCCAATAATTATATGTAACAAACGTGTTTCAGCTTTCCCAGCATTCCTTCGCATAACCAAACTACTAAAGTGAAGCATAACACAAGCATTTCCTGAAAGCAAATCAAACAGAGCTTTATCTCACCCAACAGCCAAGTATGCATTTTTAATGTTAACATCAAGCTAAAAATTAACATATGATAATGGAGTGATAGTGTGAGCTTTGGTGCAAACTTCTCATTTTTTACTTTAACAACCATATTAAAAAATAAGTAAGATGTTTAAAGAGCTCAGCAGCACACTCTTGTGGTCACACACAGTCAAATTTCTTTACTTTTTTGTGGTGTAAAGGTGGAAGAAACACTTGTTGCACCGTGTTTTCATTAATAAGCTTCTCTCCCTAGAGTCAGTCTTAATGGCATGCTTCATACCTCAGGGAGAACAAGACAGCTGTTTGGAGGTAGAATTCTTCTTCTGCAGAGCTGTAAAACTGTCATGGCAGGTCAGACTTATCGTACATGTGAAAGATTTTGCATGTCTGCCTGCAAAGGAGGTGACAGACGTTTACATGTTAATCACCCAATGATGGACAGAACCTGAAGCTTGAGAAACATGTGAATTACAGAATTTTTTTAAGTCTCCTTACTCAGCTGACAAATGTCTTAAATATTTTTCTTAAGTTTGTCAGATCAAAAACAAAAATCTTTGTATAATTTTTTTTTCTCTACTGTGCGCTGGGCTTCTGGCTGAATGTCTCCCAAATTGGGAAACCCCTGAAATCCCACTCTGATCCTCTTTTGATCTATTTAAAAGTGTTCCCAGTGGTTTTGTAATTATAATTTTGCCGTTTTTAGCTGAAATAAGAAAAAAAAATCGGTCATTTTCTAGGACATAGTTTCTGCAGTGGTGAGAGTTCATTCGAAATTCTTCTCTAAATTGTGTAACTGTAAGCCTATCATTTCCTATCATTTCCCATCATCCATCTGATGGATGGATAGCTTACAGCCCCTCACAACCCAAAGCTAAGGTTAGCGGTGGAAGAAAAATGGCAAGCAATAATGGAGCTATCCAGTCGTACAGTTCTGAGCCAGATGCAAACTCGGACAAGGAAAACCCAGACGTACATGGATCTATCTCTCTTCAAGTGAATGCATCAGAACGGAGGGGAGAAGGGACCTTGTGGTCTGTAGATTATAGCTTCTACGTCACAGCTACAAGCTTTATCTAACAACATTTTATTGTCTGCTCCTGATTCACAATGATTTAAATACTCAGAAATTTAATTTTAAGCTTAATTTTCTTTATATGGGTTCTCTTTCATGAGAAAAAATGCCATAAAACAATCTAAAAACACCAAAAACATAAATATCATTGGCATTGGTCTTTAAGTAATAGGATTGCCAAAACTGCTAAAATCAATTTCACCACAACCATGTTTTCC
This sequence comes from Adrianichthys oophorus, assembly GCA_036245035.1. Classification (NCBI taxonomy): domain Eukaryota; kingdom Metazoa; phylum Chordata; class Actinopteri; order Beloniformes; family Adrianichthyidae; genus Adrianichthys; species Adrianichthys oophorus. Next base: position 10,491,046 of record BSAI01000015.1, read on the forward strand.
TCCCAGCCAGTGAACATGTTAGCAACAGGGGAACCCTTAACAAGTTGAGATTTAGATCCTGTTATTTAGCTGAAACTGTTTTTTTTCTCACTTAATTTTTTTCTGTTATTGTTACAGCATAAGCCACAGAAGCATCATGGACTATCCAATCAGTGAAAACAGTTTAAAGATAAATTACTGATCACAAACTGCTCTGAGTGTTACCCTGAATCAGCTAACACCTGATTGAGGAGGAATACGTTTCCTTCTCCAAACAACTTGATGCATCTAATAACATGAATTTAACAAGCAGCAAAATGTCAGAAGCTCTGACCCATTTGTGTCTGCACCAGGCACATGCACACACTCTAGGGGTGCTTGAGCACCTGCCTTTTTTGCCATGTAGTGCCCTCACGCCTTCTGTTTATTTATTTTTCGCATTAACCAGCTCACTGTCCTTGAGTTTCACAATATTTTGTATTAAAATCTTGCCAATAACAACAAAAGTTTGTGTTTAGCGGATAAGATGCAAAGGATAGTTCTGCTGGCTGTGAATACCAATTTAGAACAAGGGTCAGTTTGGGTGCAGCTGTCAAAACCTGGAGATGTAGGACCCAACATGCAGGAAACTGAGCTTGGTGGCAGAAACTAAGACATTTAATAAACATTTCATAAATAAACTAAAACAAAAACGTGGATACAAAAAAAAAAACATGGAGAAATAACAATGGGTTAAGCAGATGAACTGTCAATGCAGATCTGAAAACCTTATTAAGAATTTCAGCATTCTCGGGATGAAAGTTGTAGAATTTCTGTGTTTAAAATATGACCATCTGTATTAAACTTGATTCACGCTCATTATGCCCAAAGCACAATCACGCACCCATACACACTTTACAAATTAGAGTGACCAGTTAACCTACGAAGCATGTGTTTTGGACGGTGGGAGGATTCCGAAGTCCCCGGAGAAAGCCCACGCTTGCACATTGGCAAACATTCAAACTCCACACAGAAAGGTCCCCCATTGGTAGTTTTGTTACAGTTCCCCCAGCTAGAACTTGCTGTGGGGCGACAGCACCAACCACTGCACTACTGTGCAGCCCACATTTTCTAATCTAATTTCAGCATTCTGGGGATGAAAGTTGTAGAATCATGTTGACAATCATTTGTTTACATATAAAAATTACAATTGTACCACTTTCACCAACACAGGTCTCATAACTGAGTAATTATTTATTTGCACTTCATCTTAAAATTTTACTTAATTTTCATATTGTTTAAAGGACAAAAAAATGTGGGTTTTTGTTGCCCTCATTTAACTTTGAGCCCCTGCTCTTCTAAAATCCTGTGTACTTCCCTGGTCTGCGCTGGGTAAGTCTAGTTCCATGCTGAAATTAACTGATCATTCCTTTACACACGGCAAAGCAAACAATTCACTCTGGACTTCACATGAGGGCAATAAACAAACAACGACAGATGGAATAGAGAGCTGTAAACATAAGTATGCCCCTGTGAAGCCAGAGAAACAGGGAAAAGAGTGGCAGTTTTACTTGCTCATTTAAATTTGAATGTGCAAAAATAAAAATGATAATGATAAAAGCATTCAATGATCGATGAACCAGAACTCCTTTTAAATCACTTTTGATCTCTTTAGGTCATTGAACCAGCATCAATAATACTTTCATTTGAATCGTCAACCTGTCTCTTGAATCTGATTCCAACCTGATTGTTTAAAGAGATTTCCCAGTATTAGAAATGTATCTCTTAATCAACCTAATATGTCATTATCAGGTCATATTTCTCTGATCTTAAGATTGCTTTGATTTAAAATTGACGGTTTACCTTTAATCCAAAGGTTTAAGCTAATTATTAACTAACATTTGATCTCACTTTGGTTTCTGAAGTGTCGGAGAATTCTTCATTTTCAGTGCTACATTTCTCACAAATGACCATAATCTTGCATCGTAGAGACTAGAATATGCTGTTTTTGTCAGAATTTGCTTTGAGGAATTCTATTGTTCTTTTACTAAACTCAGATAGAACAAAGGTTGTTGTTTCTCTGAGCTTAGAACTCATTTTGTAATAATACCACACAAGAGGACATTATTTTGGTCTTCAGTCCTGTTGAAACATTGGAGTTATTTTTTATGAGGACCTGACTTTTACCATTCACATAAATCCCTTTCTAGAAGGTCTTTAATCTCTACTATATTTTAAAACTCCCACTCCACTCATCTTTTGATTTTTCTTAAAAGGGCTCCCAGTGGTCTTTTTATTATGAACGGTGTCGTTTTTTAGGACAAAGTTCCTGTAGCATGGCATTAGTTCAGTAGAAAACCACCTTTGAGTTGTGGTTGGGATTGTTGGGGAAGGGCAACCCCGGCCCCTTTTCTCACCATCATGTAATCTTTTACTATCAACTTAAACTCTTATTTTGTGGAAGCCACTTCCTGTTTCAGTTCAGAAGGCAGACATTATCTTGTCTATAAGGTTAGACTTTAGGTAAAGGATGGCATGGATGACCCCGAGCTTATATGAACAGATTATGAACCATCTTGACTACCTCTTAAATTTGGAAATGAGAAGAGAGGGTGTGGAGAAAGGTTAAGCTCTGACCAGGAACGTAGTGGATGAGAATGTATAGAGGCATCCCACTCCCTTTTACTGCCTCTTAAGATTTTGCAGGAGGTTTGTGTCCGTTCATCTGCTTCCTTTTCTTTTATTGCCACACTAACCTGCTAGTTTGTCCTTCTAGAATTGCTCCTGTGATTTTTTGTGTTTCTTTCTTTCTTATCCTCTCAGACCCAACTGCTCTGGATCTCTTTTCAAATCCTCCATTTTAAGGTTTTTTTTTTTTATTTCCACTTTCACCTTTAGCTGATTTAGTGCACCAACAAAAACCTTCAATGTTATTTGTGGGCATTTATAGAAGCTGTTAGCCTAAAGTTAAGATGATCTGTATTTAAATGCTTGCAAATATAACAAATATAGCTCTAGATCATAAAAATGACTTGATCATATTTTTAATAGCATTTTAAGACAACCTTTGTAGTGAACTGAACCTTTAAAAATAAATTAAATAGAATTTTAGTCAATTTTATTGATATTAAACAGACCTCATCCAGTGTTTGGCTTTGGAAAAGCCTGGCAAGCCCAAATATAAATCCCACACGAGTCACTCAAAATGTGGGCAACAGCCATTTCAAACTGTCAGACTGTGACTGAGGAACTGCCACTGGTGTTTCGAGTGTCAAAGACTGTGTGAGCCAAAGGCAAAAAAGGGCCCTGATGAGGAACTTGGATTTTAGTGAAGAATCTCCCATGATTGGCTCTGTTTTTGTATTATCTCAGTAAATAAAAAGTTCGCATTCCAATATTTGCATAAGCCTAAAGGCAGGCTTTTCAGAGGCAGGGCATACATACTTTGATGTTCCAATGCACTGGAAGTACCTGGAGGATTGAAATAAATCACAAGTATACTGAAGATTTGTCACAGCACAAACGTCAAAGTTTTAAGAAAAACATTTTCTGCATTTGTTACTTTATTAATTCAGATCTCTTGCCATGCATTGGATATTATTGATGCATCTGTTCCAACATGAAGCGCATCATCAACACAGACTGGAAAGACAGTATGTAGTGATGTGTTTTCGGTCCTTTGGGTAATGTGGAGGACAGGTGCAAGCTGCACAGCCCTGCAGAGAGGCAAGCTGCCAGCCTCGCCGTTTCTCCCTCCTTCTCTAAGCTCTGATTGCCAACAGTCCTGGCACATCTGCACTTGTCCGGCCCGGCTGGTGCCTCCTACTGCTCCAGTTGTTTTCCTGAATTGACCCAATGCCTCTCGAGAGGAAGGCTGAACACAAAGTGACACAACCTGCGCAGCCTGTTGGATACCCATCAAAACACTGAAAGATTCTCTTTATTTAGAAACAGGTTTTTTTTCCTCCTCTGCTGTGTGAAAATACCAGAATCCTTGTGCTTTCTCATACAAGATTTTACACTTGTGACAGTTGCACATTGTTGCAGACAAAACCCTACAAGTATTTCAGTGAATTTGGAGTGTTCGGGTATTAAAGCGAATAGAGGTGATTGTCCAATCTAAAATATTACACGGCTCTTCTGCAGACTCAAAATAAAAAAAAAAAAAATGTACCAGAGGTCTTTATTTGATTTTCCTTTTGCTGTCCTCATAGAGAATAATTTGTTTTGGGTTCATTTTAAAAACAGTACTAACATTTCAACATTTAGGCAAAAATAGGTGTGTGTCAATTGTTACACTGAAATTCTGAATATTGGTAATATTCTAATAGTCTTTATAAAGTCAGAGAATAACCTGTATTTTGACCCCGCACTGGCTTCAACAACAAGCTTTTCAACGTATACTTTTCTTCATCACAAACTTGCTCTCAAGTCCACTCAAAGAGAAAAAAAATAATTAAATAAAAATCACTACAATTAATTTGATTTGGTTTTATGACTAAAGAGACACTGGGAAAGCTCTAATAGTGCTTTAACATTCAAATGCATTCATTTACATCCTTTACCGCTTAATATTAACATTTCACTTTCAATGCACAGCCTTGCATAACCGTCGGCAAATTAAAAACTGTGACATTAGATCATATCGTTCCCAAACTTGACTTGCTGTTTCTCCTGCAGTGTATCTCCTTCCACTCTGTGAGCTTTTCTGAAGACATGGTTGTGCAGTATGGTTATTTTACCAATTTTATTTTTAAAAAATGGACAATTTGTCATTTAGACAACAGCACTTCCTGTTTTTGGGACCAGAACATTGTTGTAACTTTACAATTTGAAGTATTTATTGTAAACCTGCTGTTTTGCTCAGTGAGACTTTTGTCCTGTCATTTTACAGTGATGAGTCAGAGACTGTCTGAGCAGCAAAAGAATAAATTAGAAGCACAAAATAATGTGACTTTTTTTTTTTTCAACTTACATTCTGATGCAGTCATCCACCTCACTGCTGTGTAAGCTGCAATAAATGATTTATTAATCAACAAGCAAGAAACACAAAATGGACTCAAAAAAATACCATTTAACCCATTTGTAAACCATAAAAGTAAAAATCCTTTAATGAATTAATCAATTAATTCTATAACTGCCTATTTTCTACCGTATTATCCTATAAAATCCTGTTAAAGAAATATTGGGAAATAGAAATGAAATGATCCAGCTTTCCTATTTAGCTACTTACTTTGCATAATAGTGATAAATTATTAACTTAAAAAAGGTAAACAGTTATTTATTTGGCAATGCTTCTCTCATTCATTCTTCAAATGTAGCAAAAATAGAGCATGCCATTGTTTTATTATTACAAATGTTTTCACTTTTCATAAAGTGTTAAATGTGGGGTAGTGGTAAGCACTCTCACCTCACCGTCTGGTTCGAATCCTGGCTGTGACCTTTCTGTGTGAAGTTTGCATGTTCTTCCTGTTTGTGGGGTGGGGGGTTTCTCCGAGCACTTTGGCTTCCTCCCGCAGTCCAAAAACATGCATCATGTGTTAATTTGTATTTCTAAATTACCCCTCGATGTGCATGTGAGTGTGTGGCCCTGCGACATACTGGTGACCTGTTCAAGCCTTCACCCAACAGTAGCTGGGTTGGCTCCAGCAGCCCCATGACCCCCAAAGGGGTTCAGCAGGTTCTGAAAATGGATGGATGGAGCTGTGTGCCTTTACTCTTCTTTTCTTTATCAACCAAGAACATTTGTTTGACTTACAATATAAGAAAACCCTTAACGTGAGAGTCTTTTATGGGGTCATTTTAGCATGTAGAGACTTGTGCACACTGGGAAAACTCACTTTCACATCCCTCCCCAGTGCACACCCTGGTGGGTCAGACTTTGTTGTGTTTTTTTTCTCAAAGGACAACTGCAGCCCTCACTCGTGTCTTGCCCCTGAGCTCCATTTACTTCATAAGATATCAGGCTCTACTGGTGCAGCAGAGACATGTTCTGTTTCCTTGTCAGACTGTCTCTCTGCCTGCCAGACGCTGCTTGAGCCACTGCCGCTGCTCAAGTGTGGGCTCACTGGGGAGCTGCAGGCACCATGCTCGCTGTAAAAAGAGGCAAACACTGGCCATGTATCATGTTGTGGCAGGGCGTTGTGATAAATGTAGTCAAGCAGCCCTTTATTAGTCATGTTCTTAGTGCCACTACCCCAAAGGACAAGCTGCCTCCATCAGTTATATAGGTAGAGGAGAGAACAGGACGTCCCCTCTGCTTTCATCTCTGCAAACAACATTTAGGAAGAGCTCATTTAAAGATTGCATGAGGATTTTTGGTTCATAGATCTTTTTTTTTATTAAATTAAGTCATCAAAACAGTAATGTTTAATATTTAGATTAGAAAGCAAATGCTTACTACTTTGTATAAATAAAAATGGAGGGCTGCACTGCAGCAACTTGAAAGCAACACCAGGAGAGACTAAACTGGTGTGGGCACGCTTTATATTATGGTGTGCATAAGCATGGTTTTGTGCACTCATAAATGTGTTTGCATTTCAATAATTTGCTTTACTTAGTGGGAGAAGCTTTCATGCCAAACTACAGGTAATGATGCAGTCCTTTTTTACCTCAGGGTCTGCAGATGTACAGCAGAAGGCAGCAGAGCTTCAGCTGAGACAGCACTTTCCCTTCTCTTCAACAAAGTCAATCCCTCTATCCCTTCCTCTAATCCAAACTTTTCAGACTTCATCTGGTTCCATCGTATTCGTCCATGCAGCAGTCATATTATGTTCTGTGATCATTCTCAGATTATGTTAAGCTTGTTGGAAATGCGAAGGTGTCAAATAATGCTCACATTAGCATGTTAAAGTGTGGAGGCAGGTGGAAGTACATTGCAGTGGAGAGCAGAGCAAGAGAACGCAAGTAAATCAGCAGAAGAGTAGCTTACAGCAATCCCGAAAAGGAGAGGAGCAAAGCTTTAAGTCTCGGAGGAATTTGAAAGCCACAAAAATCCAGTTGCAGATATTAAGAGGCTTAATCTAAGAGCTTGCTGAGGCTGAGTTTTGCTGTGTGGGCCCCATCACTATCATCCTTGACAGAGGTTGGAGAGGAGACAAGGGGGGAATAAGGAGTAGAAGAAGGCAGATTTGAGTAGAAAGGAAGTTGATGGTCAATAAGACAGTTTTATATGTTTTTGCAGTATAATTGAATGCAGGCTTAATGATCAATACCTTTCTATGTGTTCTACTTGGGTGTGAATCTAGTTGTGGTTCATTTCTTGTGCTATTTCTAGACTTTGTTAGTGAAAAAAAAAAACCAACAATTTGAAATGATCTAAAGCAGGGAGCATGTGTCGGGCACAGGAATTAGAGATTCATGACTTATGATTCATTAAAACCATAATTAGGCTTAACTAAGTAATCCAACTGTAGTGCACAAGTCACAATGATACAAAGTGACGGGCTGAGATGAAACTCATTAGGCTCAAGCTGCAGACGACTCCCAGAAGAAATAAATGAAAAGAAAGCAGACTGTTGGGAAGGTGGATAACAGGATTTCTCTTTGCCCCTTTGACATTATTTTGCTCTTCATGGCAATTAATCTTCATGTGATGTGAATCCTACATAATGTTGCAGCATTTACTTTTTTTTTGCATAAACTTCTATACTCATCAGACCAAATTCAAAGGCATTAAAGACCCACTCCAATAAGAAATTGTGCTTTTGGTGTTTCAATCATGTTTTTATGTATATTTTTTCATGTAGGACGTACAGTACACAGACATAGAGGAAATTAAGATTAAACTGTGTTTCTGGGTAGTTTTTTTATTCAAATTCAAAGTGAATCGAGAACAAGCAACAACAACAAAAAAAGCTGTTCAAAAAAGCTTGTAGTTGTTATATACAAACTACAATCGACAGGCCACAAGCTCCCTGCTCCAAACTCCTGCTGCTTTGCAGAAATTATGTCCAAGAAAACAACTGTTCTTTTTTATTTTGTCTAAAAATGACATTATAATATCTAAAAGACCACTGGGAATACTTTAACAGTAGATCAAAAAATTATTGGAGTGGCGCTTTAATGCATGTTTCCCTCATGGCATTTCATTTGAATACTAATAAACGTTTTTAGTACCTTTTTTAGAATCTAAATCTTGTGTCAAAAAATGTATTCAGTTATTTCAAAGTACATTAACTTAAAACTGGCTTTAATTGTGTTTCCTTGGTAGAAAACTAAATAGAAATGTTGTGTCTCTCTTTTGCTGTGTTTAGGAAGCATTAACAGGGCTGGTGCAGCAGTGCCAACGTTCCTCCGGACCCCCACGGTGATCCAGCCCCACCTGGACATGAAGCCGTTCCTGCAGTTCCCCATGGAAACGCCTCCTCCTCCACACAGCATGAGCCTCTTCCACAACTTCAACACAGTAAGAGCTGATGCCGACTCAAACATTCAAGCCATTGCTGCAGAGATGAAAAAAAGACAGTGGGAAATCTAAACGTTTTCAGAAGAAAGTGGTGTTTTAGATTTATCATAGATTAAAATATGCTTCACATTTCATCGGTTTCTGCATGTTGCATATTGAGACGCTTAGGGTTTAGTAGTGAAGGATCCTGCAGTATTTCATGTACACACCCTATGCCCTAGTCTTGAAATCAAAGGCGACTAATTGAAGAGCAGCTCTGTGGCCAACTTTAGAGAAGCATTCTTCAAGCATCACGGTCTGTGTGATGTGGTATATGTCTTTTTTGGTTAGATTTTTTGCTAACAGGGAGATCTTTTGTGTTCCCTCTTCTCTGGAGTCCAAAAAGGTTAACTTCTAGACATGTCCCATCTCGGCAGCTCAGCACAAACCTCCACACAGACAACCACGTCAACACCTTTCTCCTGTTAGGATGTAAAACCAAACAATTAGTATGGACACTACACAGTCACTGCTATGCCTGAGCTCTGCCTCTATGTGTCATCTCAAATATTTGACTGGAGTGCTGGGAGGCAGCATACCATTTGCCTCTGACAAATTGTATATGCCTGCCATGTGCTTTTATCATTCTGGTCATGTCACTGCAGGCGTAGTAGCAGAAATGCAGACATTGTAACCATAAAGTCACTTTAATGGCCCACAGTGGGTATTGGTTTGAATGAAAGGCTTTTGCTTGCCAAACGGCACTCAGCCCAGCAGATTGACGAAAATTATACAATCACTCTGTTTCCACGCTTGCCTCTGTTAGCACTGATCCCTCTTTCTAGTGTTCTCTTCATTCTGTCTGCAGCAGTCCTTTAGGGTTTATCTCTTCTCTTTTTGCAGCATCCCTCTGCTCCTCATCCTTCTTTGTAAAAGGTTAACTATGTCTCAGGTTCCACAGGGATGCTGAGATCGTTAATAGATGTTGCTGCTAATGGCCGAGCGGTAAGAATGTGTTTTACAGCCCTGTGGCCAGGAGATGGGGCCAAGAGAGCGGTTTGGAGGACAGACTGACCTTTCAGCTCTCCTATGTCCATAAAGCAGAGTCAATGCTTCTTCTCTAATGTGCTGAAATCAAACTACAGTTTGATTTAAAAAGCTAAAAGATAATTTGTGTAGCATTTAGCGGAACTTAAGCTGTTGGGATAACATATCCATTTGGTTGTTTTAGTTTAAACAATTTCTGCTCTGTCACAGGCATTGCTGTCTTTGAAGCTTCTCTGAATCAGATCAGATAAACACACTCTTTTATTTTGGTCACTGTATCATTGAAATGGGAATTGTTAGTGCACTGAGCTGGCAGCTGGTAGGTCCTTTTTCCTGTTTTAATCAGCGATGTGCTAAGTTTGTTCAGTCTTTATGAGAATCTATTTCACATAAAGGGCCTTTGGTCCAATAACAAAGAAGTGGCCTCTTTCATAGCCATAAACAGCCTTAATGGCCCTCAAATGGTATTTGTTCTTTTCCCGCTTGTCTCTCTCGATGTGCTTGTAGACAGTGACAAGACTGAATTATTTATCCACATTTGCTGGCAGGGTCACAGACACATGTATTTCAGAGTGGAGCAACCTGTGCTAAAGTAGGCTTACTAAGGGTACAAAATGACAAAGCTGTAAAGCGGAGGTCTCTCAGATCCTGAACATGACTTGGGCTGCGGCCCAAGTCTCAGAACAACATTTTGGGTCAATTTAGTTACAGTAAGTGTATTTGTGTTTCTTTCAAAACACAATTTTGTTTAGTTAAAGCTATGAGATAAAAAAAAAAATCTCAGTTTTTGTGATGGAAAAACAGAAGTCTGTTAGATTTACAAATGTTTACTTTATTCTTATCTGAACCAATGTGTCTGATGTAAGAAATATATTAAACATTTTCGGACACCAGTGAGCATTTTGGAGCCACCTGGTGTTCATTTTCTGCCCAAATCCACTGAAACCTTGCAGATCTGAACGTCACAGCACAAAGCTTCTGACTGGAACACGAGCACTTACTGTACTCTTCCTAAAGGAATATCTCTGAGGGGTTTGTGAATGGTTTGACTTGTCTTAGACCATGCAGGAGAGTCAAGGTCATTTCACTGTTCCCATTACAGATAAAGATTTTTTTTTTTTGTTCGTAAAAATGTTTGGAATGTGCACGTTTACATGGAAATGATTGTGAGAATATTAATTTCCAGTCTAAAATCTTTTTATCAGATGTGGAAATAAAGCAAACAAAACTCCAACAAAAATCCACCTGAAAGAGTGCATGTTAAAACCACAAACATGCAAACCGCTGTGCGGCTTTTCTTGTCTGACCGAAAAACTTGGCTTTAGCACAGCAGAGTCTGTGTGATCAAACTCTATTTTCCTTATAATTAGGATATAAAGAAAGATTTGACTCTCAACAGATGGGGTTTATCGTAGAGAGAGGAGAACGTTTAGATTGCATTGGTAGATTGAGTCAGTGTGCATGAAGAGAAAGGAAGCGAGTAAGTAGGATATAGAGAGAAGGGGAGGAGAAAAGTGGGAGAGAAGGGAATAAAGGGAGGCGAGAGGCAGGAGGAGGAAAAGAAGTAAGGGAGGGGAGAGGAAGAGGCTGAACAGAAGGGACAGGCACTTGTTAGGTCTTGCATATTATAAACAGAGGGAGAGATTTTGTTCTTGTTTTGAACAGAAGCAGAATCAGCTAAAAAGAGAAAAATATTTCTTACCTGGCAATGAGACACACTTCATGAGCTTTGCTTTTTGCATTCAACATTGACAAACTGGTAGACTGAATGGGTGAGGAAGGTGCACCACAGACTCTCAGCCTCACTCAGGCTGAGACCCAGACACTCACTTCAACAAGCAGCATTCTCACAGGTGGACCAATGCAGCTTCAAGCTTCTGCTGACACAGAGGATACAAGGGTGAGTACCACAACATGTGGAGCTTTTCCCTCCTTTGTGTTTTTACCCACCTTGTGTCCTAATCCTGGAATAACTCAAAGGTACTCCAGGAGTTGTTCTTCAAAGACTCCTTTCAGTTAGCACATTACTGTGTCTGCCAGAATGATTCTGCAGAGCAGCACACTCTTCCCCCAACGTGTTGTATCAGGAAGTTGATCCAACATGGAAGAGAGCACTGATGAAACCATCCAGGAGGAGAAAGGCTGAAGTGAGAGGTTTTAATGTATACATCTATAGACTGTGTGAGGCTGTTCACTTCCTGATGAGGGAGTCTGTGGTTTTGCTCATGTGTAACACTTTTTAAAGATTCTGTCCACCATGTCAGGTCAGCTCTTTTTTTAAAGTTTTGGTGTATTACCACACATTTCTTGTAAAAACAAGACAAGGCAGAAACACAATAACATACTTAGCTGAAGTGTACGTTTCGGAAAATCCCTGTGATGTCATAGAGCTTCGCTTCGATTTCATGAGAACATGTTTTTGGAGCGCATTAGAGAAGGAGGTTATGTGAGCTGCTTTCCAAAAACCTTGTTGGCAGCTGGGTTTTTGACAAGTGGACGTACCAGAGCTGACTCACACCCAACAAACTGGGCCGACTGGCTGGAGAGAAACCCCATGAATCACGCCTGACATTCACTCCACACCAGGCCTGTTCAGTTTTACGTTAAACTGGAGTCAGAAAAGAGCAGGTTCACATTCTGACCTGAGAGTTTTGAGCAGAAGAAACACTTGACAAAACCTGCAGGGGTTTTCTCTGATAATTTAAAGGTGACACACATATCCATATATTTCTTGTTAGTTTTCTGTTCCATAACAGACAATCAGGGAAAAGCTGTGTGGTGACAAAGTGAAAATGCTACATGTCCAACTTAACTCTAAGTAAATCCTAAATTAATCAATAAACGGATTTCCCTCCCATATTTGTGCTCTGAGAAAAGAGCAAGTCTAGTTAAACAGTCCATTTGAAGCCTAGCTTAATATGGCATTCAAACTAACTAACTTTTTGTTTTCATCTGATGGGAGATTTTATTGTTCTACCTCCCAGAATGCATCAAGCCCCTCCCCAGTATTTGTTTTCTTTAAATAATATATCTTGTTATTTCAGCTCAGTTTTTCTTTTTCTGTCACTCCTCAAGCAATTGGGTCATTTATATCTTAGATGGGACTGTGGCTGTTGTGTGGCACTCTTTGTGAGATAAGGAGAGCTCGGCAGTCAGCCTCACTGAAGGCAGTAATGAACGAAACTTTTATTTTTCAAAGACTCTTGAAGAACTGTACGGAGCATTCATTCTCTCATGACCTCTTTAGCTAAAACACCATGCATCAAAGCGTATCATTCCTGCCAGCCAGAAATTTATTGTTCCTGCACTCCTAGATGTTCCTTTTCATAAGTGTCGCTAGCTTCAACTGCAAAGATGAACTGTCTGCAATGGAAATCTTCATCATCCATTGAGTCCAAATTAATTCTAAGGTAAACTAACCATGATTCCTGGATAAATTTAGCTTCAAACACAGATAAACAATTGGAAAGGAGTCATTTTACTTCAAACCACGCTGGGTCTTTTGTGTCTAGGCTTGATTTATGAGGGGATTATACAATGACATGTATGATGTGCTGCTAAGTGAGTTAGTTAAATTTATACAAGGTGCTTAACACCAGACAGATGATTGACATTCAGGCTAATACAATACCCACAAGGACAGCATGAAGCTGCAGATTGTTCAAGATCACAGTCATGAGTTCTGGTTTGAGTGTCAACACTACAGCTCAATACAAACCCACATATTCAACTCATGTCAGAGTCCTGGAAGGATTTGGATTTCAAGACTGCAAACCTTATGAGATGCAGCTCACTATTTTATTTTATTTTTTTGTGTCCTCATCTGTCAGATGGACCCGGTGCAGAAAGCTGTCATCAACCACACCTTTGGAGTTCCTCTGGTGAAGACCAAACGACCCGTCATCTCTTGCAACGTCTGCCAGATCCGCTTCAACTCAGAGGTACAAGAATCCAAAACAATCACACACAGAATTACTCCAATTCCTGCTTGATGTTGTGTTACTCGACATAAATCTCCTAGAAGGAAGTGTGCTCCTGTGTTTACCCTAGGGCAGAATGTGAAGCAGAGAATGCTTTCCTCTTTGTTTTGGATTTTTTTTCTTTGACTCCTCTGGAATTTGTATCAAGGCAGCTGAAAGTGCTGCTTGGTCAGCTGCGATAACTTTCAGTTAGATGGTAAGCAAAAACATTTCAGAGAGACACAATTCACAGGAAATATTATTTTTAAGATTCAGGATTTGTTAGTTTATGCCAAAATCACGTCTAATTATTTAGTTTTCTTTATCTGTAGATTTAAAGAGTTAAATCAGAAAAATTATGTTTTATATTTAAACATTTTAACATTTATAACTAATGAGTCACGCATGAAGGAAAAAAATGTCTGAAAAGTAATCGAAAAGTGTTCAATTTGGAGTCTTTCAAAAACCCTTTTCTCCTTGTTCCAAGGACAAGCAGGATGGACACATGGCAAAATTAGCTCCAAATGTCATGTGTGCAGTGTATAATTTAGCTGTGATTCTCTGAGGTCCAGAATTCAAAGCCAGGGCATGCATTTATCTACATTACACAACATTAAGGAGTGGATTGGTGCTATATATAGTCTTCAGATCTACAATCATGGTTTCTATGGGGCCAGGGAGCTGCAGGGCTGTAATCTTCTCTTTGGATAGATCTCTGGGTTGTATCTTCACAGGCTGCAGGAAACGGTTAAACAGAGATGTTTATATATGAAATACTTTAAATCCCACTGCAGGAAATCAAGTATCAGCTTCTTTAAGTTTAGACGTCTTGCAAGTAGAAAGGATCAAAGTGTTTCATTTTAAACCCACAGTATGCCAATAAGTATACAAGCAAATATATTAAACATTTCTAAAAGAATTCGCACTATTGGAATGTTGAGTGTGATTGTTTGAGGTTGTGGACAGGTGTCTTTTATAGAGATAACGAATTCAAACAGGTGCCATTAATACAGGTGACGAGTGGAGGACAGAGGATCCTCTTACAGAAGAAGTTACAGGTCTGTGAGAGCCAGAAATATTGCTTGTTTGTAGGTGACCAAATATTTTACACCATAATTTTCAAATAAATTCTTTAAAAATCAGTCAGTGTGATTTTTCTGGATTTTTTTTCTCAATTTGTCTCTCAGTTGAGGTATACTTATGATGAAAATTACAGGCCTCTCTCATCTTTTTGAGTGGGAAAATTTGCACAATATGTGGTTGACTAAATACTGAAAGCAGCTTTATGAATCGAACCACTGAAAGCTTTTTCATTTGCCAATTGTCTACTGATGAAGTCCACCCCACAATTTCAGAAATTGCAAAAACTGCTTTGATCGTCAAGATAAGCAGATGAAAACAAATAAATCTAAAAAAAACATAAAGGTTTAAAGATGATCTTTAAGATAAGTTTTGTAAACGTAATGACAGGTGATGTAGTTTTCCTTTTTTTAACCGGCGTTCACAAGTAAAACAAACAAACTGAAGTAGCGTTCACCTCACTGTAATGTACATTTGTAGCTGTGGCCTTCTTGTTTTTTGCCATCAAATGGAATAAAAATAATGGACATTTAATGTGGTTTAATATGTTGAGGAAAATGACTCAAACAAAAAATTCAAAATGAAATCATTGCAAAGAACTTTAAGCTGCATTTGCTGCTTCTGTTACATGTTCAAACTCTGTCCTTTACTGGTTTATTTTGTTGTTGTTTGTGTATTGATGCAGTCGCTGAGGACAGAAAATCTACATTTTTCTTTTATCATCTAGCTTTTTCTTTTATTGCTGTAGCTTTGCTCAGGTTTTGTCCTCTGTTGTCTGTCCTTTTCCTCTGTATCTTCTTCAGCAGCATCTTCCTCATTCTGCTATCTATCTGTCTGCCTCTGTCTCTTACTGCATTATATACATCATGGAAATGCCTAAATTTGCCTGCCACTAGCTATTGCAAGATGCATTCATCAAGGGCATGGATTAGTGTCTTGCTCTGATGAGCCCCAGTGTATCTTGGGAAATTGGTGGAAAGGGACTTGGAGGGGGAGGACAGGAGATGAGGAGAAGGGGGATTTGTGCCCTCCTTCCCCACTGCTGGGTGGTTGTGCAACGTGCTAAAAGATGGTTTATGCAGAATAACCTTGGCGTACTGCATCAGTGACATCAGGGGCTCGGTGGAGCTGCATCGAACGACGTCACAGCCGCTGCAGCAGAACCAGGCTGATAGTATTGTTCTCTCTCCTGCTCTCTCTCTTCTCTTCTTTCCATCTCTTTCAGTTTGCTTGTCGATTGTTCCCCTTTTCTTTCACTTTGTCTCAGCTGAAGATCTATTTTCACACTTTGAGTGCTAAAAGATTCCCTTGAGGGTGATGAATGGGTTCTTCCATCTGCAGTATTTTAGACATTGTAGCACAGTCATGTTCCGGACTCTGATAAATTTGCTCTTTTTACATAAATCCCGTTCCCCATGCAGCTTTTCACAACCGTTTTCTCAAGTTTTCTGAGTGGGCACATTATGTGTTTCATCCTCATCCTTCCATCCAGCCTCACAAAAAAAAACCCTGTCTGGCACTTGATTCCCTTCAGCGGGTCGGTTAATGTGAGGAGATTCTGTGGCTGCCATGTCACGCATTACTGTCTTCCCGTTTTCCCCCATTCAGCCGGGAAATTCTCTCAGAAGTCCTGAACCTCTGTTCCCTGCAGCCTCCAAACTTGGTCTGCAGGCTTTTCAAAAGACAGTTCTTTAAAGCTGCTTTGACAGAGAAGAATTATCAGGGTGATTTACCAGCAAAGTGGGATTCTCTGACAGGCTGCAGGCTGTGCTTTAAGTTCATTGTGACAGCCTAGGTCATGCACACATGCATTCACAGATACTAACATGAGGAAAACACCAACAACTGACCACAGTAACCTTACTCATCACCCCCTGCCTGCTTTGCTAAGCTACATGATCTTCACATGTGAGCTCTTGATCAGTGTGATGTTCCAGGTGTCAGTCAAACTGTCCAGGCTTTCAGTACTCCATGTAACTGTAGTGTGTTTTTGTTGTGTGGTGTTGTGGACTGATGTTGTAACAGACTAAAAGCACATTTTCTACATATGGGACACAAACATTAGCTATCATTATCTATTAGCTAGTAAAAAGTATAATTGTTGCAACTAACCGTGACTTAGAAATCTAAACAATAACACAGCTCAAGGCACGTCTGGTTTAACTTATATTCAGAGAAAAGTGTAGTGCAGACAGAAAGAATCTGCATCTGCATGGGAGCAGTTGTTTTTTTTGTTTGTTTTTTTATCAACTGAAGTGTGTTTGTTTCCTGCTACCCTTCTGTGAATGCTGGACTTCAGACGACAGCTTAGTACAAGGGCCCTGCAACTCATTTAGTGTTGCTTCTGACTCACATACCTCTGTGCGGATCCCACCAATGTCACACTGGTCTCTTGACAGACGACTCTCTGAACAAACACACCACTAAGCAGTTTGTCTGTCATCGAAAGATTAGCTTCAGCAGCATAGATCTCTACACTGCCTCTTTATTTGCTGCAAAGCAGAAAACGTCCACCATTTTTTTTCATCCTGTGAGAAGGAGCATGGATCATTCCACTGATTTTCACAGTTTTTCGAAACTTTGACCAAAGCAAAATCTAAACTAAACATTTTCTTAGCTAAAAATGATTGCATTACCATGCATGTAACTAGGCCCAAATGAATCCTTACTATTGATGCTGAATGTCTTCTAGGAGAAAGCCTTAGGTCAGCCTTGGGTCTTTTTCAAGCATGTTGGGTATTATTATAATGATCCTCAGTTCAAATCCTGTTTGCACGTCTATCAGAAACGCTTTTATCATGAAAGCTGAGTACTGTTGAGTTTTGTCTAGGTTTTAACAGCAGAAGTTGTTTAGTGGAGTATAAAAACTCTTTGAATTTTGGCTACTGCAATTTAGACTTTTCAGATTTCCTTCAGCAGTAAAGATGTATGAAAAGAATAATTTAAAAAAGGGTTTTGGAGAAAACCATCAAATATAGACAGAAAAAAATACCCATCTGTATTATGGAACATTCTGACAAAGTGACCTGGAACTTTAAATCTAAGTTGTTTTCTGCTTACAGACCATGATATTAAAGTTAAATTATGGTAATGTTCTCGAGTGTACTTTAGCCAGCATTCAGACATGAATTATATTAAGAATGCATGGAGTAAATAAAAGATCAGGCAAACATTAACAGACACATGGAAATAGTTAAATGGAGAAGCAGTCCACAATCTGAGAGCATGTGAAGAACGTGTAAGCAATCGTGAAAATTGATTGTTGTGACTATACAAAAAAGGCTTTGATTACATTCCCAAAGTGGTTTTCATACTTTTTAACATTTATTATTTCAAAAGAAAAATGTAACTTATAATAGAATAAAACAGTAGAATAAACAACCTTGCATGGCCCATATGAGTGTGTTTGTCTTCTGGCATAACTGTTCTTGTTATTTCCTTCCCAGAGCCAAGCAGAGGCCCACTACAAAGGAAATCGCCATGCCAGGAGAGTGAAAGGCATCGAGACCTCCAAGAGCCGCCCTCAAGAGAGGGACAAACTCCACAGTCTACCCCCCACTTCATCCCCATCTCCCCCCGGAGCCCCTGGAAGTGCTACAGACAGTGATCCCAGCAAAGGGGGTGAGTGAAATCACTGCGGGAGGTGGAGGCAAAAAGAAATAAAAGTGCCAGTTTGAGTTGAGTTGTAGAAACAACAATCTAATTTCTCACAGGAAGTTTACAGTTTAGCTGGAAAAAAATGAAAGCCACACAGGATTAATAAAAGCCTGTAATCACAGCAGTTTTGCAGTTTCTCATAAGAAAGTAGCTGTGGGAAAAATGCACTCTGTGTGGTCTAACTGTAGCAACAAGACAGTGCCATTTGTTTTTGTAGATAACACAAGAGAAACTTCATTTGAGGGTAATCAAAGCATTAAATGACAGGTATTTTAGGTAAAACTAAAAGTAATGGTGCTAAAACTTAGTGGGAGGCAAACTTTCTTATCACCCACTTTTCCCTTTGAGAATACTTAGTTAATCTACAGAATAAATTTAATTAAAATTGCTGAAAAACTGCTTGAATGCAGGTACACAAAAAAACTACTTCCAAATGCTTGAACTGACTTAAAGACCCACTCCAATGAAAATTGTGTCTATTTTAAGTGTCCTCATTATTGAGAAAATAGATAAAGAAAAATAAAATTAAGAATTGCATTTCTGAGTATTTCTTTATTCAAATCGACGTAAATCAGATGAAAAAGACAATTGAAAAAAGCCCATAGTAGTGACGGAGAAGCTACAGCAAGCCGCAAGACCCCTGCTCCATTCTGATAAAGACCCAAGTTTGAGGTGTTTCCTTGTGTGCCTGTGTGTAAATGTGTGTTTGTTAAACTTGTCTCCCTCATGATAGCATGTAATTTGCCACAGAGTCAAACAGACAACAAGTCTACCCATGGTGTTAATAAGTATTTAGACTGACTAAGAAAAAAAATAAAGATGACACCTGTGGGGAACAGTTTGATAAACCGGACTAGAAGCCAGATTTGGAAAAGATGTAGACAGCAGCTGAACTGACTTCAATTTAGAGTAAGCTGATTGGTTAGAAAGAATCTAAAGCATTTCAAGCGTCAGATTCTTTAGCTGTGCCCTTGTTGTCTTCCTTCAAATAACTTGAAGAAACTCATTAGACTCATCCTTGCTCTGCAATCTATTTTTTCCAGTTTGGCTGCATCTTTTGTCCACTCTCTACATAAAGCATTTCTATCAACTCACTGTAACAGTTCTGTTTTTACATCAAACACCAGAGAATGAATGGATCAGCCATGTTAAGGTGACATTTACAAAGGCTTTTGTGGCTGGCTGACTGCCTGACATTAACATCATATCGATGAGATGTCAAAAAGCAAACAACATGAATTAAAGCCAGCATTTTTCTGTATTTCTCTCTAGAAATGTATTTTTTGAAATACATATGGAATTTTTTGTGTTTTTAACACGTTTTTGTAGCATTTTTCTTAAGGTGGAAGGCATGTATGAGGAAAATTGAAGTCTAAATTGCATTCTTGAATATTTTTTATTCAAATCATTGTGAATCAGGAGCAGACAAAAAAATTCTGTCATAAAAAGCTTGTAACAGTGATGTAGAAGATACAAATGATGGGTCACAAGCTCCTCGCTCTGCTCCATTCCAATGCATCCACTGGCAGACTAATAGCTGCAGGTACATCTTCATTTTCATCATCCGAGTTGGTATCTGGCTCGAAACTGTGCAGCTGGATAGCTCCAATATTGCTCACCGTTTTAATTACACTGCAAATGTTAGGTTGGGGTTGTGAGGGGCTGTAAGCTAGGAGGAGAGTGTTGATGGGAAATTAGCGAGGCTAACTTTTGCGCCAACAGTCCGACTCAACTCATTTGTGAATTTCTGATGAACTACTGCTGCTCTGCAGAAACTATGTCCTAGAAAACAACTTTTTATTTTCATTTTTCCTAAAAATAGCATACCAGTAATCATGATTAAAAGACCACTGGGAGCACGTTTACAACAGATCAGGAGATGATTGGAGTGGGACTTTCAATCACATATGTTGGTGTGACTTCGTGACAAACTCCTAGAACACCAGGAACCCAAAACAAGTCTGCCATGAAAAAAAACTGAAAGCAGAAACATGTGAAAGAATGCTTTTTTTCCATCCAGGCCTCTTTCTCGTGACCCTGAAACCTTTCCTCGTCCTGGTTTTGCTGCATGGCTGCTTGTGTGTGTGTGTGTGTGCGCTTTTGTGTGTGCTTGTGCGTATGTCCTCAGTATGGTCTTCAGCTCCACTGTAGGGAAGCAGTTCACTGAGAGCACACAGCTGTGTGTTTCCTCGAATGAAGAAAGAATAGTCTGGAGGACAGATACTCTGGGGTTTGGACTTCACCGCCTAAGACGTATTTCTCTTGGGTATTCACCATGAACATGACAAAGACACATTGGGTTCCATGAATAATTCCCTATACAAACAATGTGGTTTAGCCCATTCAAAAAACACAGATTGAGGAGTAGGTTTCCCACACAAAGTAAACAACACAAATATGGAAGCAGCTGATGATTCTTTTCTGTTGGTGGTTTTGTTGATCTCTGATTTTATGCAACAAGACTTTTGAGATATTCAGATTTATTGCAATGTCATTGTTGTAGTGACCTTGATTTTTTATGGTCTATCACTTCTCATTAGGATAATAAATGTAGTCAGAAGTGATAAGCATTAATGTGACATATTGAGACCAAGCTACAGGCTGAATAGGGTTATGGCACACTGTCTTTTCAGCTCTACGGCATTCAGGAGTTTTACAGCCCTCAAACAGTTTGTGGTTACTGTTGCCCCCAAAGAGTAGGCCCTGGTGTGATGAGGGTTTGGCTAGGCCTGCGGTTTGACAGAGAGACAGCTGTTATATTAGAGAGAAACTGCTCTGCCCTCCCTCCATCCCTTGTTCTCTATCCCTATGTTGCCTGACATTCCCACTCTAATGAAGGGTCGTGTTAAAACCATGCAGATATAATAGCACTGTTTAGTCCACACAAACACTCATGGCCCAGCACACACCCAAGGTCAATTAAACAGATGACTTTCATGTGAGAGTTTGGGTTGCATGGCTGTGGACCAAGTGCTGGATCAGATTACACAGAGCTGATGCTCCTTTTCGGGTATATTTATGGGTGGTCTTAACATTCTCTGGGTGTTTGCTAAATCATTATTCCTGCCATGAATTATTTTAGAAATCTCTCTGAAACAACGATGCCTGACAAAACATTATCTGCATGACTATGCACGTCAGGGTGAGAGCACAGGCCGGTGTGAGAATAGCAGCCAAATACATTATAAATGTAAGAACAGCATTGGGTTTCGTGGCTCTTTAATCATTAAAAAGGGCATAGTGGACAGACGAACAGCAGACAAAGCCATTCTGCTTTACCCTTACACAGATACACACCCGCACACACACACAGAGAAAGGGTCTCATCGTCAAACTATCATCTGCCATGTAATCATATCCCTGATTAGCCTCTTAGCAGTTTTCCTTCAACAGAAGGTCATGTAATCTGCTTACTTTTATGCAGCGTGCATCATTACAGCTAAACCCTGCATGTTCTCCTCAGATTTGCAGGATTTATTTATTTATGCATGTATTTTAAAATGGTTATTTCAAAGAAATTGTGCTTTTTACAGAATATAAGGAAAAGTAAGGAATGTGTTCTGTTGCAGAAAACTAGTCCTGTTGGTGCTAAACATCTTATACCTTGGAAAGCAGACTTCACAGGATGGAGCTTTAATTTGCTGAAGTGGATGAAGGAAGAACATACACACCAGGCCACAATGTAAAGCATCTGGATTGAGTTTTCTCCTGCTGACCTTTCTCAATGAATAATCCCTTCTTCTGTTTGACTATGAGGTCAGCTAGCAGCCAAGACGGCCAGTTTCTCCTTTGTCAATGATTCATAAGACTTACAGAACAGACATATGGGAGTGTTCCTCCATTTACACAATCGAAAGGCATGAAATATCAGCATGATAGCTCACATCTCCAGGCTGGAATGATGCATGGCCATATTCATCACTGTATGTTGCGCCTTCTTACATGATTGTAGCCTGAATCATATCTTTTGCATGATGGGGAGTCTTGTTTACAGTGGAAGAGTGAAAAGAACTGCTATGTGTATTGTACAACTGGCCAGTTGTAGTTGGGAGAAAAAGTTCTGCAGTTCCTCAGCTCAGTCAGCCTCCTGAAACCTGGCATATCATGAGTCATAAACATCTCCATGGTGCATGTAACCTGAAACAGCTCTTTGATCCAAGAATACCTAATGATCTCCTTAGTCCTGCATGGTATCAGAAAAAGAAATATTCTTTTGCTTTTGATCCCAACATCTGTTTGACAAATGCTCTTCACAGTCACTAATTCTGCAGTGGAAACTTCTAAAATGTTGACAAAAAGGATTTTCGTTCTGGACAGCCCTGGAATGGAAAGCATGCACAATGGCATCTTTAGCACAGATGATGTGAAGGGGAAGGCAGTCCAAAAATAAAGGACGCCAAATGTAAAAGTTCAGTGAGTTAATATTAGCTCACAGTTTTATCAGATTTCCCCAACTATTATCATATTTGCCATATTTTTAATTACAGTTGAATCAGAAATTATTGCAAATAAAAGTTAATCATGACCAGTCCAGGCTGTACCCTACCTTTTCCCGACAGTAGCCGGGTTAGGCTCTGGCAGTCCCATGACCCCGTAAGGCACAGGGGTCGAACTCCAGGCCTCGAGGGCCGGTGTCCAACATGTTTTCCAACTAACCTGCGTATTTAAGCTTCTTATTGGCTAAACACACCTGATCCAGGTAATCAGCTGCAGATCTAAAATTTAAAAAGCTAGATGCTATATATGAATAGTTTAATGGTCACAAAACATAAATAAAGTGTATTTATCTAAATGGTGAAGTGGGATTTTGTGGCTCTTGGTGGGTTGTGGTCAGTAAGTAACTGTTAGAAATGGCTCTTAAAGGTTGCCCCTGTTTTAGACAACTCAATTTCCCTTTTGATTTAGAATTATTATTTAAATATACACTACAAAAAAGCTCATGCATTTAATTTACATTTTAAATGTTACATTTCCATAAGAAAATATGAGAACAATTGGACAATACAATCAAACTCTGGGGAAACTGTAATTAGATTACTTATTACAAACCAAATACCCATATTTTCACATAACCTAAAAAGAATCAGTTATAAAACAAACACAAGACAGCAGCGTTCAGGTTACATGATGACTATGCATTTACGAAGCCATACAAGGAATTGTAGCAGTTAAAAGTCAATATTTGTTTTCTTCCCAGAATACTGCATGGCATCCCTTTAATACCATAATCCGGTAAGACTTTTCCGCTGCCTGCCCTTGGCGCTACATCCTGTGGAGTTTGGAGGAAGGCAGTCGTGTGACTCTTTATGGACGAGACACTTCTGAATACCCCACCCAAATTTAGGGCGTCTGTTTTCAGCCAGCACTATTTAATGAAATACCAAAGGCCTTGCACATGTGAGCAGCTGACCAGAAAAAAACGCTACATAGATGTGTACATGAAGAAGCTGTGAAATGAAAGCTTTACACTTTATAGCAATGACAAAGGAGAACCGAGTAAGACAAACTTTACATAATCAATAGTTTTGCTCGGTCATTATTAAATCGTGGCAAAGCCAATGTAAGCATTTTTATCCACAGGCCAGAAACAGCAGGTGTGAGGGTGGGAGTCAAGGCATGCTGCTAATTCTTTTGGAAATATCTCCATACCAAGACACCCCTTCAGTAAGAAAAATCTTTAAGAAGGCGTTTGACACATGCGTCTTCTTAAAGGCGGTGTTTTCCCTCTTCAGAGCACTTCATTTTTAACCTCTCTTTTGTCAAACATACCTTAAAGAAGTAAAAGTCAAAAGGACTGCTGAATGCTGGCTTTGATTATGCGTTTCTGGTCTTCCATGCTCAAGAGGGTTTTCTGTCAGTAGCCATAATAGGGTTTTTTATTATAAATTAGGATTTTAAGATTTGAAGAAAGAAACAATTTCCAATGTTTTGGGAAAGTATCTTTTCTTTTTTTTTAAATCAGTTTTGTTGGAAATAATTGGATGCAGATGTGTACAATCAATAAATAAATGTTTTGTACTTTAAAAAATTGAATGATGCCATTATTTAAAAAAAAAAAAACTAAAAAATAATAGAAATAGAAGTTGGATTTTTGGAACATTAACCCACTTCTTCTAGATTTTTATGACTCCTCTGTTTACTATCTTATTTTCTGTGACCTTTTACCCTCCATCCGTGTTAAATGAAGTCCTTAAATGCTGAACATCTTAATAATTTTCAATAAATCAGATTTTTTTTATAAATAAAACCTAAATTGATCAGTTTATTTGGCAATATTTGATTGCATGTTTTTAATTTAAATCCAGTGTTACCACAAAATTTTTTAATTTTTTAAAATCTTTTTATAATTCTATAACTTATTCCATAGAATCAGGGCAGATTATATTCATTCACTTCATGGTGCTCTCCTCTGTTTTCTCTTCCTTTTCCTTTCATGTTTGTTTGTGTAGATGAAGTACAGCCTTTATCACAAATAAATGGGTCCCTGCTGACTTCAGGGGCTCTTCCTTCATTACCAGCCTCACCCACTCCGCCCATGGAGTCCCCTGTGCCATCAGTGTGTTCTCACCTTCTGGTGCCCACTCCACAACTGAACCCTCCGACCTCCTCCTCCCCAAACTGTGGCAGCAGCAGCACCAGTTCCGATCAGCCAGGATCTGCACCTACAGTTTCAGCAGCTGCTGGCACCTCAACTTCCAGCAGCCCGTCTGACCCGGAGACGGAGGACGACAAAGCCAAGAAGCTGCTGTACTGCTCGCTGTGCAAAGTGGCTGTCAACTCCTTGTCACAGCTTGAAGCCCACAATAAAGGTAGGTGAACTCAAAGTTCTGAAAAAACTAACATTTTGAATTTTTTTTTTCCTGAAAATTACTTAAAGTATTAGTTGTGGATTAGGTATTGATGAGTTGCTGAGTTCCTCCAACTACTGCAGATGCAACTTCATTACATTAACTCTTTCCTACTGTTTATGTTGGAAGCTCTACATTCATGCAGGTTTGGCAAAGAAAAGCCAAAACAGTAGATTCATGTTCATATTGCCACATTAACGACCCACTTTTGGTGTTGTTAAAATGTTCTTGTGGTATTTTTTCCTGATAATCAAGGACACATGTAAAGAAAGTTATGATTAAAATGACCTTTCTTAATATTTCTTTTTTTAATTGCTCTGCTCCATTCTGATGCATCTACTGCAAACACATTGATCCATGTATATCTTATTCTTCCAAGATCAATACTGTATGGCTGGATAGCTCTGATATAGATCACTATTTTTGTTGCACCGGTAATGTTAGGTTGAGGTTGTGAGAAACTGTAAGATACCATGAGAGAGTGTAAACAGATGGATGATGGGAAGCAGGGTTGGGCTTACTCTGCGCCAACAGACCCGTTTCTAATAAACTCCTGTAGCTCTGCGGAAACTCTTCTTTGATTTTGCGTAAAAACGGCGTAATCATACTTAAAGAATCACTGGGCATGCCTTTCCAACAGATCAAAAGGTGATTGCAGTGAGATTGAAAACATTTTTCTCCACAGATCAGCAAAACAAGTTTTGTTGAGATGAGTCACTCCACATAAATAAATTCCTTCAAAACAGAATTATTTTTTTTTGTACATGAAGTTTGATGGCTTTAGTTTAACTTTTTTTCTCAAGGATAGGTCCATCCTGAAAAGTGCAACTGGTTGAAAATGTAGCTTATTTTTTTCAAGATTGTAGATGAATAAAAGTGTCCTTTAGGACTAAAACAACAACATAAAAAAATTATTTTCAAAAAAGTTGGTGTTATTTGCTCGTATTTATGTGCAACTAAGCACAAAAAGGGATGGAAATCATGTTACATGCACATTGCCCATACAGGTATTTTTTATTTGCCTCATGCCTACAACTACTGCAACAATAAAGGGGAGAAAAGTGAAACATTTTTTTTTGCAAACAAGACGTTAACAACTCAATTAAAACATTTTTGTGAGTTGGGATTGTTTTTAAGATATTAGATTTTAATGGGGAGGGTATTTAAATGTGTATCTATCTGTGGTCTTTGATGACTTCTCTGGTTAGGCTAATGGGATTATGCACTTATAGGAACACCGATCAACAGATAAATGATCTGTTTGACACTGACATTCCTGACCTCTGTAATCAAGTAAGGCAACACTCTCCTGGTTTCAAAGGGTTCCAAAGGGTCTCACTCTGTTAACTCATCCACAAAGCTGTCAGCTTCACTCGGGAAAGAGCCTTGTTCTTTATTCCCAAAACATTTAAATGGACACATTTAGTTACTTCTGTTTTTTGGCATAGAAATTAAAATTAATGTTAAAAAAATGACTTTTCCCAGATTACTATCACACATCATGAAACATTTACAATATTTCTGTGTCCTCATATAAAGAAGACACTTTAATCCTGGCCTTTTAAAAAAAAACAAACAAACGGATAAACAACCTCACATGAAATTTTATAAATTGACAAATATTTTCTTCTATAAAGAGCTAACGTTGAAAAATGAGGCAACACAAAGTAGATTGCTACTGACAAGTGAATGGGATTGAAAAGTGGTTTTCTGACCTT
The DNA here is from genome assembly GCA_036245035.1 of Adrianichthys oophorus. NCBI lineage: Eukaryota > Metazoa > Chordata > Actinopteri > Beloniformes > Adrianichthyidae > Adrianichthys > Adrianichthys oophorus. Next base: position 10,517,699 of record BSAI01000015.1, read on the forward strand.
AGTCGTGTCCTGTTTTGCATTTAGCATCCCAGGATCCAGTCTAGCACCTGCTTCTCATTACACAACCAGCGAGTATGTAGTTTAAAGGTGCTTGTTCGATAAAAAGAATCCCTAAATCCACATTTCTGACTCCTTGGGACTATTTATTGTCTTCTGGTTGGCAGATGACTCCATCAGCTGTTGCAGGGTTGACTGTTTTTTGCGTGTGTATGAAGTTTATTGATCCTCTTTAGGTGAGTTCATTTCAGATGTTGGACATTTTTCATTCAAAGCTTCCTAACTAAAAAAAAAAATCCAGCAGTTATACTGAGATGTGGTAATAGTTTTGTCCAAATCCTGACCTCAGTCTGATTGCAATGCAGTGGCAGGTTTTACAGAGCAATGTGCAGCAGCTAAAGGTCAGTCTGAAAATGGCCACCAAGTTGTATTAAACCCCTGATGTCATGTGTTAGTATTTGTATTGAACAATGTTTGCCTGTTGGGTACGCTGGGAAGAAATAACCTTTGTTTTGTGATTTTAAAATACAAAAGACCTCTGAAATTGGAGAGGGGTTGTCTCTGTGATGATATTTTCTTTTAACGGACTTTCATTTTGTTGTTTGGTGATTCAAGGAACAAGATTTGAATGTGAATCCCATATAAACCACCTATAAACTGTCTTCATGCACTGTTGCTGATTCCTGCCAGCCTTGAGCGATGAGATCCAGAATACTTGGCCAGACATGATAGCGCCCAGCAAGTACTTCCTAAGATGGCCAATCAATATTCTTGCAGTAACTATTTCCATTATAGGAGAAAGATAGACATCTCTCAGTATGTTATTTACTTTTTGTCTTTTTTAATTAATTCCTCGTTATTTTGTTTGATGGCAAATCAATTAAATTTGCCTGTTTGACCTTTTTACTACTTCTGGGTGTGTGGAGTTTAAAAGCTGTAAAACAGTCAGGGTTATGATTTCTGCTCAAAGACTTAGCTTGAAAGTTCAAGCCCAAAATAAAAGTTGGAGCAGCTGTGAGTACAAAAATCTGGAAACCATCATATACGCCCATATTTCCCCTTCAAAACTGTAGATTTTTCCAGGGATTAAAAATCAAAGACTGACCTTTAAAAAAAGCCAAAAAGATACCATACCGACCAACATTTGTTCAACCCTCTGTTTGCTCTTGCTGATGTAAACAGCAGGACTTTTTGTTGTACATGCATTCAATCAAATTTACATCAACATATTCTTTTTTTTTTTCAGAATTTTACATTACTCTTCATCACCAAAGCTCTGTTAAGACAAGTAAACACTTCTGTTATAAAAAAAAAAAAAGTTTTTTGTCCAAGAAGCCAATTACATAATTTGATCAAATATTTGTTCTAAAATAGGGACTTCATGATCTTGTATTGTAAACAATAATGAAAATTTGTCTTAAGAGGTTAGAAGTTGACCCCTGTGGGGAAAAGAAAAAACCTACATTTGTACAATTAAGCTATTTAATGTAACACTTATTTTGTACATTTTTTGGTTTTATGTCAGCAATATGTTCTTGTAATAAGATCTTTGCACCAAGTCTCAAACATGTAAATAAAAAGTTCTGTAAAACTTGGATGTTTTTCTAAATATTTGAAAATAAAGAATCCAGAATCCTGCATTGTCTGGTAAAAATAGAAGAGCAACAACAATTCTGGAGTTGTTTTCTGTTTGATTACTGCCCTCTAGTGGTGAAAGTTTAACCTTACAATGTCATCAACCAATAGTTTCTGATTTGATTTGTTTCTTTTTATCTGAGAATTCAGTTAGATATTTATATATTTTTTATTCAAATTGACTAAGAAAAATACAGTTATTTCTATGGCAGACATCTAAGTTGCAACAAGATACTGTTAAATTTAAGGCTGGTAAAAATAACACAACACAGGTTCTCCACTCTGCCTTGTCAGCCTCTTTATTTACTCTGTTTTTAATATTGCAGTTATTATATTGTTACTTATTTTCTTTTTCTTTCATATGGATTAATTCTCTGCAGGTACTAAACACAAAACTATCCTGGAGGCACGGAGTGGGCTGGGCCCCATTAAGGCATACCCTCGCCTAGGCCCCAAGCCTAATGGAGAGCAGGGAGGGGGGCCAGTGGACCCCAACACTCAGGAAAGAACCTTCCACTGTGAAATCTGCAATGTGCGGGTGAATTCTGAACTGCAACTCAAACAGGTAGGATAAAAAGCCAATGTTACGGACTCATTATGATCAATATAGATCCATGGAAAAGGAACGGTTTAATACAAACAAATCCTGTCATGTCATCATAGTAGCAGTTCTGGATACGTTCATTTTTTTAAAAAAACATTGTGACACTCGGGTTGTGAGCTTCTGTTTTTTTATTTACATATATTTCGAGACAGTTGCCGTCCAACTGAGCTTTATAAAGTTCATGGTCATGATTAATGAAGAGACAAACACTGTTGGAGTCCCAGAATCCATGTATTTGTGAGGAATCTTTGCTGCCATCATAACTTTGTGCACAACCCGTGAACGTTACAATATATGTATGTTTTATCATGCACTCAATGATCGACACTGGCAGAGAATGTGCTTATCCACTGGTTGCTCCAAAAGCCCAGGAGATCTATTCTGCTCTCATAAACAAAACCACTCCACTATTCGGTGGAGTTCTCAGTTGTAACATGGATTATACTGTACGATTTGTATTTTGCTTTAAACCTTTGCCCTCTTTCCACTGAATTTGATTCATATTAAATGTATTAAACCAAAGAAATGACTGTGACTTTGTGCTTGCACAATTTTTTTATGATGGCATACCTAAGAAACATAAGCAAAAAATGAACGCAGTGGTTCTATGTTTTCAGCACATATCAAGTCGAAGGCATCGGGATGGTATGGCGGGAAAGCCTAACCCCCTCCTCAGCCGGCACAAGAAGCACAGGGGAGCTGATCTGACGGTGACCTTCTATGTCCCTTATTTTTAAATCACATTTTTAGACACAATTTAACAAAAACAGGTACAAGGCTTTGCACTTGTGTTGACAAAAAGTGAAGTATACAAGCATGCAAGTTCATACCATTTAAATCCTAAAACTCCAGAAGAACTACACTACTTTAGTGGAGTTTTACATCAGATCCTACACTATGTGGGAAAATGTTGTTCAGGATGGATGGAGAAGCAGGTAAAAGCTAGAACTGGGGTGTCTGAGTCCAGTCCTTGAGAGCCGGCCTCCTGCTGTTTTTTCAGAAACCCAGCTGTATCTGCAGCTGGTTACCTGGATCAGGTCTAAACAGTTATTGTGTAATGTCTCTAAAGCAAATGGTGAAAGAATACAACTCTATTTTAAAACAAAAAGTAGCTTTTAAAACCAGCTGAAAACTGCTAACCTATAATGTTTTAAATGTTATTTTTTTAAACGTTAACTGAAATGAACTTTAGTAGGTTTTTCCACTTTACCTGGAGCTAGTATTCTATTTAAACTTCTTCTCTGTCTTGTTTTTGTGATTCATTTTAGTCTTCTTTGACCTTCTCCAAGGATCTCACCAAAGCTTTGGGTGCAGGGCTGTTGCCCAACCCTTTGGCTGTTGCCGCCGCAATGGCTGCCGCAGCCTCCTCAAATCCGCTGGCTATCCGTGCCGCTGCTCCCGGGCACCATCCGCACCCTCATCACCTCTTACAAGGCCCGCATCTGAGCCACGCTATCCTGAGACCGGCCCCCGGGCCGATCCGCACCACCCATGGGCCAATCCTCTTTTCTCCCTACTGAAACCTCACCATGGGATTTTAGCCAGTCAGGAACATCCACTCCAAAAGCACACTGTGAAGCTACAAAATGATCAATAAACAGCGACTGAAAGGTGGAAAACAATATAAAAAAAATACTGTTAATTTTCAAAACGAGGAAAAGCAGCAATGAAAGGAGTATTAGGCCCCTTTTTCCCTTTACCTGAAACTCTCCATTCACCCACTGTCTTTTTCAAAAACATTCAGGATCTGCAGATGGAACAAGCGGAGAGATTAAATAATTATGCATTGAACTCCCTTTTTGCTTTTCTCACTTCCTTGGGTGCACCCTTGAACTGTGTTCCGAAGAAATACGACAGACCTTTCTTGAAACTTCAAACCATGCATAGTGCAACATTGCTAATCCGGGTCACTTTCCTCTGTCATCATGACATCGGCGTGTTCCTCCCATCCTATGCACATCAAAAATCAAGACAGTGATGTTTTGTCAGTAGGGTAGCAGCTTTCATTGGTCTTTGTATGCGCCACATGCAGCTGTGGCAGCCTCCATGGTACTGTACATGTCCTGCTCCAGAGGTCAGCAGCTCTTCCATTTGTGACACTGCATTGCGAGATGCAACATGACTTTGGCTGACGAGCAGGCGGTACTCGTGTCTGACAGGATGGTTATGAGAGCAGAACAGTGACTGTGGGGGATTGCAGTCCTTTGTCATTTCCGGAGAGGTGAGGTGAGAGGATGACTGGCATGGGTCAGTGGATGGATTGACCACAGGCAGCATGCAGTCCTGAGCAAGTCTGCGATTTAAAATAGACCGTACCAACAAAAGCCTGCTGGAGGGCGTATCTGCCAACCTCCATAACAGTCAGTCTGGACTCAGCTAATGCAAAAGGGGATAAGGAAGCATCAAAAATCAGATACTGGTTACACACCATGCTTCTGTATTTATGAACTGATTTAGATGTTCAGATTTATTCATTTTTACAGTGAATGAATTCTATATTAAAGTGCAACCAAACACTGCAATATAGAGGGCATAGGTGATCTCTTTGCAATATCAGAAAAGTTGATACCCCCACATCATCTTGATCTTCATTTTCAGGATGATTCAATCTGTAGATGTGCAGGTATGACTTAGATGTGACCCTGTGTTCTGATGGATATTCTTCCACACATCTTCCTAATAAGGTTCTGCGGGAACAGGATTGTGCATCACTGGGTTGACACTTTCCATTCTTGTGCAGCCCTCCTACTCCTCACCTAACTGGCACCCAAAGGTCGTTGAAGTCAAATATAGAGAAAGGCAGTTGTGGCAACTTGGCAGAACATAACAGTGAAAGAAAACGAATTAAACCAAGGGAGATGAAAGCCAAATAGATTCTAAGAAACATGATCTTGAGCTGGAGCGACAACCGAGCCAGAAGCCAAGGGAAGCCACCCCGAGTGGGAGCCGAGACGTCCAGCTCAGAGCATCTCTTGATACTTCCTGTCTTACAACTGAAAGCCATGAAATGCACCATGATTTGTTTTTCCTTTACAAAGACTGGTAAGCACTTTGTTTTTATGGGTTTGGACTGTTGGTCTGTGTTTATATCACACGTAAAATTAGCAAAAATAGAAAATACATGAATATTTTTGTAGATAGCAAACGTTTTCGTCGTCCATGAAGGGAAGCTAAACAAATGGTTAAAAAATGGGGGGTGGAAGGATGGTTACAGGCTCTGTGAGTGATCTGGACAGATTGACAAACATGCAGAACATTAGGAAAGCCAGAGAAACTCTCTTGCCTGAGAGCTTGACACTGTCAACCCCTTCCTGAAAAGGTGTACACTGTGCCCTTTCATTGAGAAGCAATGAGCTCTTATGTCTTACCTTTGTTTGAATATTGCAATGCAATGAGCAACTTTTATCAGAGTGACTTGCTATCATTGTGACATGTTGTGACATGTTGTCTGGAGTTGTGTGTAAACCGGGAGCATGCCAGCATACAGACTTTTCTGTTCTTCCATGAGGAGTTCAAGTCCTCCAGAGGGTTGAGGGTGGGGGGGTAAAGCAGCAGATGGAGGGCTAGCTTGATACAGGGACCGACCCTTCATATTAAAGGGCCTTTTAACAATGGGAATCTCTGCTTGGCGAACAGGGTACAAAAAACATGCATCAAGGGATTTGAGACAGATGACCTGTTCAACAGGATTTTATTTGCATTTATTGAGTTCTGTTTTTTCTTTTTTCTCTGTGTGAAAAGTGTCTCCAAGTAAAAACCCAGTGGAACATTTCAAATGCCATTACTAAAAGAAGAGGTTGGCTTTGTTGCCTGCTTCCACCATTGTGCTCTTTCTTTGTTGCAGAGAGTAATCTTTAAATTCATTTTGTGAGTGAGACAATATTCCAGGATTTGTGCTTGACTTTCTGTTTGTGTGTGAACTATATGTATTCTGGTTTGTGCTGCTCCTTCTCCTAAAGGGAAGAGGCAACCTGATACTATAAAGTGGCCTAACACTAAAACAAAAATCTGTTGGCTTTAGAAAGGCTAATCAGCTAAGGATCATGTCGACGGCTCTTTCACATTACTGCATTGTGGTCCAGACAAGGTGGGTCAGTCAGAGAGCACCAGAAACGTGTTGTCATTGATATATTCATCACATGGTAAATGCCAACGAGTCATTCTCATTATGCACATTTGGGAATTAAATGTTAGAGTCCTGTTTTCTGAGCAGGTACATCATGTTAGCTGTGTTTAGGCTCCTAGCCTTAGCCTTATTCTGTCCTCAATCTCGGAGAGATGAAGAGGCTTTGGTGTAATTTCATTTTGCCAATAAAGTTATTTTTGAACGTCATTATCTAAGGGATGACAAGTTTGTATGGCGAACTGTAGCAATACCTGAATCATTCTGGCTACTCTCGTTTTTTGCAATAAGAAACTGAAATGTGTATGTGAGTACAACATCATAAATGTAATTTAAGTGAAAAAAAAGTCTATGGGTCTCAAGAGAAACCATGATAAAAAAAAAAAGTAAATGTCAATAAAATATTCAATGGTAAAGCAGACTGTTTCTTTTTTTGTCTAGATGTTTTTTTGTGAACCAGTGTGGCCAACTACATTCCATCACAAGGGAGAATGTTTGAAGACATTTGTACATGACTTTAAAGCTGAATTGATGGAGCCTGATTCATATACAATGCTGAAAAAAACAAGTTTGGCTGTTTAACATTAACAGATTGTAAGGTTAAGCTTATTTTTTTTAATACGTTTTGTCAAGTTACATGAACCATCACCCTGCCCGCTTCACATTTTTGTTTTCTGGAATCATCCAACAACATCCACATCTCATTAATGTGATGAGCTCCCACATGAAATCCTCTCGTTACAGGTGTAGTAGAGAGCAATTACAAGGTTTCATTCATGCCAGAATAATGGCTGCCCACGTACTATTTCTGTTCACTGAACATGTCTGATTGGCAGATTGAGCCCGAGGTTAAAAATCAAGTTTATTTTTGGGCTTATGTAATGCAGGACAACACTTACCATGTGCAAACAGCATGTGCACTGAACTGGCTGCTTTATTTTAATCCACAGACCAGCAGTGTGCAGACAGCAGAGACAAAAATTGAGTTGTTTGTTTTGTTTTATTAATTTTTTTTTTTTTTTACAGAGTTGCTTTCCCAGACAATGCATCTCTTGCTTAGAAAGTCTCACAAACAACATAATTAGACATAACATAAAATAGATCAAGAGAATATGTAGGTTCTTGCACACATGCATCTGTAATCAGTGCATTATGTCCACTAGATGGCGATGTTTAGAAGCCTGGTAAAATGAATTTTGGTTTTGAAAATCAGACAATATTTAATTAAAAACAAAATGGGCTTTCATATTGTTTTCTTTAAGGACGATTGCATTAACGCTGAATTGTGCTTCACTTATAAAACTAGACACAATCAATCCAAGACATCTTTAGCCAAAAATGTAACCAGTGTGATAAGTGATAAATACCTTGGTACCAAGGCAGGTGAAGTTTTCCAGATTCCTTGTATTTCTTGCAAAATAGTTAAGTGTAAATCAAATATGTGTACAAACAAACAAGTAATCAAGACTTCATGTCAAATCCATTAAAATGTTAGCTTCGTTTTCAGCCCACTGTTGTTTTTCCACATCAAATGGAACATTATTAGAGCATTCTACCACACTGTATGGTCACGTCTTTGCAAAACTCAAAGTGTTTCCCTACATTGGGCTGTAATGATGTTTTTTTTTTTTTTTATTTGCTGCCATCACATGCGTTTTCTGCTGTGATGGCACTTGGTCATTTTTAGCTTATAGTAAAATAGACCCACCATGCCTCAATCTAAATGTTTTTTTTCTAATATCAATTCGATTATCAATGTATCTAGTTTTTAATGGTTTAGGCCGTTTTGATTAAATTCTGCCTAAGGAAGATCGATCTGGTTGGATCGTAGGAATTGAAATTGATTTATATATTAATCGTTACATCGTTTTATAGTGAATTATAAACCTAAGATTGTTTATTTGTTTATGCAACAAAAAACATAATGACATGAACAATTGGGATGTGGAAGTTGTTTTTAAAAGCAAAAAAAGTCAACAACAAACAAACCTCTGAGTGTACAGACACACACATCAAAACTGTGAGGGGATCTGTGCTCTGGGTTTGAGGCAATCATGTCCAGAGAAGAGTGCAAAATGGAAACTGAAGAAGCAGATTGGTATAACTGAACTTTCCTCTAAAAAAGACAGCTATTTTTTGTTTCTTGCTCCTCCTCCTTTTTTTCTTCCAGTATCTTTCAGTTCGTTTATTCATTGCAAAAGTAAATGGTTCTCTGCTTCTTCTTTTTTTTTTTTTTTTTTTTTGCAGGGGTGGAGGGTGGAGGGTGCCAGAATGTTTGTTTGTTTCTTGAACTATTTTCTTTAATAGAATCCCAATGAATTGCATATATATATATCTAAATCTTCAGGTTAGTATTCCTAAAAAGTAAGATCGGTTCTTTTTTCAGTGTCAGGCTTCCAGTTTAAAAATTAAAAGCAATTATGCCATCAAAGTTGATCTTTTCTCTCAAATCCAAAAGGGAAAAGTAATGGGGTTTATTTTATTTTATTTTATTTTATTTTATTTTATCTTATCAAGGAAGCAATAGTTTTTCAGAAGTTTACTCATCCTGTAAAACCTATGAGATGATTTTCAGAATTGAAGCTCTTTTGAAATCAGAAGAAGCAGGAGCCTAGGATAGAAAAACACGCCAAAATAAAATAGTTCAACAAAAAAACTAACAATAAAACTAAAATAAACATATAAGCAGCTTTTTTTTTTTACAAATGGTTTTACCCTTCTGGTTAGGGCTCATCCATAAATGTAATTTTCAAGAACATACAAATGATAAACAGGGCCATGAACATCATTTCACAAATTGTAAAAAAGCATAATTGTCAGAACTGAATTTGAACTGCCCGCAATTTAAATGTTATCAACTGACACAATCATTCGGCATTAATCAAAATATAGAAAGTGTGGGGGGGGGAGAACTGTATGAGCAGCTTTTGTTTTTTTTATTTTAGAATTTAATGATCATATGAAAAATTTTATTGTTTTGCTATGCAGGTGAAGGGCCTCTCCACCACTCACAAGGTATATCAATGTTTACCATGACTATGGCGCTGCCACTGGTGCAAGAGAACACCTTCTTCTATCACGCCTCAGTCTTGTGTGGTTTGACCGTACGCATGTTAGAGCCCATATCTGCACTTCCCAACATCACCACACCTGCATATGAGCCTACATTGCACAGAAAATAGTCATTTCTGGACTCGTAAAAATAATGAAAATTATAGACAAACCCTTACTTTGTTCTTACCAAATGACAAGTGCATTTAGAAGCACAAAAAATGCCTGTGGTTAAATATTATAAGCTGATGCAGGAGTACATATCATGAAATATGCATCAGCCCCAATTGGTTTAAAGACAACAAACACATAATATAGTGGTGACAATGCACAGCGGGCATAAAATACAGATGGAAATCTGCAGAGGCCTCAGAATCAGTGGGCTGTTAGTATGTGAAAAAGAGCTTTTTGCAAAAGCATAATTTTAAGATGACATGGCGATGCAAAAAAAGACCATTAGAAAAAGTTGTTAGAAGGGTAAATATTTTTATAAGCCTCATTTGAGTTGTAGCAAAAATGAAAATAAAGTTTCAAAAAGTATTGAATCCAGTCAGGATGGTCAGACAAAAATGTAAGTTTTAACCAAAAATTAAGCAGAGACAGACAAAATATTTTAACCAAACAGTAAATGACTTGGAAAACCCCCAGAAAGGTGAGAGAGTGAGAGATCAGCCTTTACAGAGAAAAGTGATAAAAATATCACTTACAGGCGTTAGAATGTGACAGTGCAATCTGGGGATGTTGAGGAAAAGAAGCCGCCAGGATAAACCAACACAACCCAAAGTCAAGTACTAAGGCTGTCAGTCTTAAGTAACTGTATGAGCAATCTAAAATTGAGGCTAAAAATTATTTTAAAAATTAAATGATAAAAAAACAGATTTTTATTCACAAAAGTATCACCAAAGCTCACAACCAAAATTACATAATAGACTTCAAAGTATTACTGAACATGAATGTATTATTAATGATGTAATCTGCAATTATTTAGTATAAGGAAAAAAATACATCATCAAGTTCTAGATTTATGCACTTTTCTGGCCTTTTACCAGAGGATTGTGCATTTTCTGCCATCAGATAAACAAAGAAAATTACTGAAGGCTTTGTCTGCCTGGTTGACTCCAGCACCTCTGTCAAGCGGCTTTAAGTATTGAAAAACCAACAGGAGGATAGAGAAGCCATCTGCAACAAATGAAAGAGAACACCTGAGGAGGGATTGTGCACGATGTCTTCTTACAGATGTGTCAAAATGTCTTCACAAAAAATGCAGGCAGAGCTTCTATCACAGTAAAAGGCAACAGCTTTTCTGCACAGATGTAGAAAAGAACAAACGCCCTTCGTTGCTGATTGCAACGGCATGTTTGATTCTCAATTTTGTTTGATAAAATCCTGCATCTTATGTTATCTGTTGTGAGTGGAGCTGCACACCTGATTTGACAAAAACATAGACAGTACAAAGTGAAGCAAACGTGACAACTTATTCTCAAAAGAAATAACATACAACACAGTGCATCTTACTTCACACTTTTGATGAGCACGTCAAAGCTAAAACATGAGGCAGATTATTGGAAACCCGAATATTGAGAATATGTATAAACGTCACAACAAAATGGCTTAAATTAGGAATTTCATATGTGAGAAACTCCTTAATTTAGGCCACGAAATATTACTTTGTCAGAAGTTTTCCTTCATTTGTTTACTATTTGTGTGTTGGATATAGGTACAACATGCAACCTTTAATGAAAATTATGTTTTTAACATGTTCTTCTGATGATGGAGAACGTATATAAAGAAAATGAAGCCTAAAATTACATTTCGGAGCATATCTTGACAATGGTTGTGAGTCAAGAGCAAATGCAAGAAATACTGTTTGAAAAAGCTTGTAGCTGTGGCGTAGAAGCTACTATGGCAAGTCATAAGCACCCTGCTCCATTGCCTTCTGATGCATCCACTTGCAGACAAATAGATTCATGTATGTCTTTGCACTCCTCGTCAGAGCTGGCATCTGGTTTAAAACTGTACACTGGATAGCCCCAATACTCTACGCCATTTTTGTTGAACTGGTAATGCCAGGTTAGGATTATGAGGGGCTAAAAGCTAGCAGGAGAGAGTGAAAACAAAGGGATGATGGGAAATGGGGGTGGGTTTACTACGCGCCAACTGTTCCGCACATAACTCAGAGGCGAATTTCTAATGAACTACCTCCGCTCTGCAGAAACGGAATAATCCCAAATAAAAGACAATTAGGAATGCTTTGACCATAAATCAAAAAAAATTGAGCTTTTCTCTTAACTCTACTACTCTATTTATAAAATATTGAATTAAAAATAATTTGAATTTGATCACTTGTACAATAATTATTATTATGCTATGTGGAGCAAAATGTTTCCAGCTGAAACTTTAGGCCTTTTTCTTTTTCTGTAACCCAGTTTTAAAGTACCATGTACTTGTATATACCAGCTGTGAAGCTTCACAGGTGTGCACTAATGCACCCTCATACCACAACTGATACTGGCTTTTGTACATCGGCTCCAGCCTCTTCCGTCAAGAGAACACTGGATTTTCAAAAAGGAAATTTAAACTGTGATTCACCGGTGCACTTAGCAGTTTCTTATCTGACTTCAATCCACCTTCAAATCCCTCAGCCAGAGAATAGAGCTGTACATCTTGATCTTGTATGCTTTCCTTTGGTTGAGAAAAGCATCTCAAGAACCTATAATGACCTTCACTGCAGGATCACCATGTGCAACTGAAGAGAGCCACACTGAGATCAAGGACATGGAAAATTGGCTTTCAGGCTTGTTCCTCATCATCAAAGATTTTCTTTAAACTCTCTGAATACTTGTTAGATGATAAAAAGGAAATGAAACTGCTTGTTGAAAAACTCTTCTGAAATATTGTTTTGCTAATGCTTAAAATATGTACCCTCCATCAGCAAAACCCTGGTTTTCTGACATACTCGTTTATCCCACATGTGGAGTTTTACTCATGCAAACTTAGTTTTTATTATGTCAAGGAATTACAAAGAAAAACATTAAGACTGTTTTTCGCATTATAGACACCAACTAGGAGGAACAGGATATTGGTAGCATAAAACTGTTAAGTCCACATTATGTGAGACAGCAGATTTGTGTGCATCATAATTAGCAGTTTGAGAAAAGATATTGAAGACACAGCCATACAAGTCAAAAGATTTCATTTCCCAACCCGATTATGGCATTGTGTAGTATAGTTGCATGTCCGTGCGTTTGTTGTCTTCTTGAAACATTCACTGTTGTTTTGAATTTTGTGGCCAGCTGAATCTTGCTGCACCATTCTCCAAAAGTTTCTATCTTCTCTGTGGCAAACAGATGCTTATCATCCACATTAAAGGCTTCATTTTCCCACCTCAGTTCCAGTCAGGCTCTTCATATGTTTGTACTGCTCTAAGCAAAACCTGGCAGTGCGGAACATTCATCATGGTGGGAATCTTTAGACAGAGTTACTGCAGGATAAGTCCTCTGAGTAATGATTTGCCTTTTTCAGGGAAAATAAATCACTTCTGAGCAATACATGCTACGTTAAACAGCCATTTTTGGTCAAACAAATAACATTCCAATATGAGATGCAACAAAAGGTCAATTCAACAGCATTGTCCAATAAATTGCTTTCTCTTTTAAAGCGTCTTTTTTACTTGTCTTCTTTTGAATAATGTTACAGAGACACATTGCTTAAATTCCACATAATTTTATCATTCAGTAAACCCCATGTCATGTGATGCTCTACCTTGACAACTCAGAAGTTACAAAAAAGATCTTATTTATATGTATATAATATCAGCATACAACCAACCCCATGTCAAAAATGTACACACAACACGAAGCCTGGCACATTCCTTTAGAGAAGCAGGAATGACTAGTCTGTAAAACATTTAATTCAATAAAAAAAGGTTTTAACAACATAACGGTTGCATAAATTCGGTTCATTATGAAAGTATTTATATTTAGTAAAATGCTCCTCCTTTGGTAGTTTACACAAATAATTTGACTTTGTACATTTTTGTTAATCAGTTATCCTTACAAACCCTTTTCTAAAAAATGAGAATATAATGGAAAAGTGTATTCATTTCTATTATTCCATTTAAAAAAATAAACTTTCATAAAATATAGATCCAGGGCCCACTGTTTAATTGATTTCAAGTGATTTTTGTGTTTATTTTTACATAAATGTAGTTACAGATGCGTTCTGAAGTGCTGCTCGATTTGAGCGGCCAACGCGGTTCGAAGGTCTGGCAACAGTGCAAATGGAGCAGCACGATGTGAATTTAGCTGCAGGCACACGAACCCAAACATGGAGACGTGATCACCGATGTTTTTGTAGAGCTCAAATAAACCTGATCTCTAAACATCATCCGTATTGTAAATGAGATAAACACAGACATCGCTTCAAGTAACAATCAGGCTACAAACATTAGCTGGTAGCTCCTCCCAAATGCGGCCAGGGCGGTGAGTTTAAGGAACACATTTTTTGGCCATGGAGTTAACAGGGATTTCGCCATGCGGTGAAATAGGGACACGCAAAATGCAAATTGGCAGCTCAAATTGCCTTTGGTGAGAAACACAGCTTAAGGGCACAATGTTGCAGGAGAAGATGCACCAGCAAGAGATGACAGTGGGCTTCAGCGGACTCCATGATATTCTAATTTTTGGAAAGAATCTGTAACTCTGACAAATTGGTCAAAACTCTCTAAAGGCTAAAAACTGCTTAAAACACACAAAATGCCCCAAATAAATAACTTGTTTAAGTTTGATGAGTTTATGCTTTATTGTTGTAAATCTTCGTACAGGCAAACAGAAAAGAGTGCACTCTTCCTTATTACCAAAAGATAAAACTCAAGTCAAGAAGTCAAACAGCAGTCTTGACTTTATGGCATCCTGTACTTTAGAATTTGACCTACTGCTCAACAATGTTAAAAGCTCAGCCGCACAGCACCAGCAACAACACAACTTGGATTTCAGTTGGTCCAAATGACATTACTGGGGGTCATTTCGGATGTTTAATATATAATGACTTGCGATGTCTCTCTAGATTAGTATTTTGTTTCGTTTTTCTCTGCAGGAGGTTTGGTGACACTGCAGAAACACAGTGCAAAAACAAACAAAAAAAGTTCTCAAATCTAGCTGATTTGATCTTTTACTGGTACGTTTGGTAGGTTTGAAGCTACTTAAGCTGGAAATAGACGTTTAAAAGTCTGTCAGATGACTTTATAAAATTTGTATGAAAGCAATGATGCAGCACAAATCTGATGTTGCAAACATTACCAAGGCAAAGGTCATTCATTTTCTGCCCAGTATTCCTTGACTACGCCTCCCAAACGGCTTTGGAAAGTGTGATCAATGGTTATGACAACAAATCAATAAACACAAGAAACAACAACTGTGTAAAAACATGCATTAATGATGAGCGAGAATGAAACAAACAAATCAACGTAATCATGCCCTGAAGATCAGCAAGAGAAAAGTAAAGCTTAGACTTTAAAAATGACTTTTTGGTTATTTTTACATATCAATGTCAGATCCCATACACATGATATTTTTCTCTTTTTTTGTTGTTGTTTTAAATTTGTAGTAGGACAGACACAGTAAATTAATAATATTGTTTTTCTGCTGTATTTATAGTGACAAATCCTAACAATAAAACACCTTTGATTTGCAAGTCTCTCTGGTTGAGGAAATTTAAATCTGTTGTACTTTGATCAGTTCTTCATGATCTGTGAGATTTGTTTGTCTTTTTTTCTTTCCGTCTGTACTTCCTCCCCTTCATTTTAATGAAAGTTTTCTCTTTTTCTATTAATGGGTAAACAGCAGACACTATAACCTGTTGAAACTTAAAAAAAGTTGCACTTGAAACTTTTATGTTTCATTCTGAGCCAAACCATCTTTGATTTAAAAAAAAAACACTCAGTCTGTACAAATTTTACAACCCCTCTGATTTGTTCAGTGGATTTGATAACAACCTGAAACACTACATTCTACATTGAAATGATGAATGTATTATGTGTTTCTTTTGCATTCTTTATATAAAAAAAACAAACTTAAGAAAGCTGTGGGGCTGATTTAACAAGTCATTTAGCTTTAATACCATTTGAATTTTTGCATCAGAGCAACACATCTGAGAAAAAAAACACCGGTTTAAGGTGTTGGTCGACTTAATGATTACTTTCTATATTTATTTTGAGGATACTTTTGGAGAACCACAGAGAATGTCAGGAGGAGTTGCTTTGTGTCTTTGTAAATCTAGAGAAAGTATATGTCAGGATCCAGAGAGAGGATCTTGGTTTGGTGGAAGTCTGAAGTGGACATGTATGAGAGCTGTGAGACAGTGTTCTGTAGGTGTGACAGAAGAGTTAAATGTGGAGGTTCATCAAGGATCAGCTTTGACCCCCTTCTTGTTTGTCATGGTGATGGACAGACTGATAGATGAGGTTAGACAGGAATCTCTGTGGACCATGATGTTTACAGATGGCATAGTGATCTGTAGTGAGAACAGGATGCAGGTGAAAAAAAGGGAGAGCTTGGGGTTTTTCTGGAAAGAATATAAATGAAGGTTAGTTGAAGCCTGACATCTAGTATGTGTGTAAATAAGAGGAACTCAAGTGGAATGGTGAAGTTACAGAGAGCAGAGGTGAAGAAGGACTTTAAGTACAATTATTAAATTATTAAATGACATAAAGCATCTCTGTGACTATTCTAATCGTCAATACTAATCCTGTCATATCTACTATTCAACACTGGATCCATATCTCCCAATACAGTAGTTAATTTTGTTGTTATCATCCAAAAAACACAAGGAGCTACAAATGCTCTATCAATGATCATTCTACTGTATTTATTTATTTTTTACATTTAAGAGTAGACCCTGCAGCATATGGGGATTAGATGAAGATGATGGTAGTGAAGGGGAGAGACAGGAGAAGTTGTGACACTAAGGATTGATGGCCGGACACTGAATGTAAACTGAAAGATGGGGTGCCATTTTTGATTAGAAGATGATATGCTGAAGGAAGGAAACAAATAAACTTGTCATTCAACAGTTTCCTGGTGTCACTTCCACTCACTAATTATCCCTGTCTCTTCTGATGCATATGTCATCTTTTAAGTGGAAATTTTGTTCACTCACATCATGACACGTGTTTCAGTCTTATACCGTTAACAGTTAAAACATGCAAAGCACATTCCTTGGTACAATATCTGACAAATGACAATATATTATTTGTTTTCTCCTTTGTGTCTGCTCTCCTCTTCCATCAAGTCTAATAAAAGTCCATCTCTGCCAATCTCACTGACAAGCCAAGACACCAAAGAACATTGAGAGAACAAACAAGGAGCAGCTCTCAGACTCCAGACCACATGCCTTCTATCTACCTAGCTCTGTCCACAGT
This sequence comes from Adrianichthys oophorus, assembly GCA_036245035.1. Classification (NCBI taxonomy): domain Eukaryota; kingdom Metazoa; phylum Chordata; class Actinopteri; order Beloniformes; family Adrianichthyidae; genus Adrianichthys; species Adrianichthys oophorus. The sequence continues at coordinate 10,534,526 of BSAI01000015.1, forward strand.
GAAAGAATAACAATCAACAGTGACAGGAACTCAACATGCCCTGCTATCAGAACTTCTCTTGTGGATTTTCCTGAAATTTTTACACAAACATTTTTTTAAGTCTCAAGTTAAATCAATGATTTCCAAAAATGATGTTTTAGCAGAACTTGTTGCTCAAAAAGCAAACCGCATCAAAAACAGCTTCACCAATAAGGATGCAGACATCCACACACTGAATGATGACTTTCATTAAACGGTAAAGTGATGCTCGAATGGCGTTCTCCAGCTGTTACCATGACTCAAAATAGATTTTGATGTGAGGAACTGGTGGAGTTGTCACTTTACTTTGAGAGTCGTGGAATGTTTTACCCATCAATTTTACAATCAGAGGAGTTAAAACTGTTTATAAATATACTCTTAGAGAAGCACCTAGGTATAATAAATTGAATAAGCCTGATAACTCACAAGTGTACCAGTGGATTATTCTCTGTTATCTTCAAGACCCACTCCTAAAAGTTGTGTTTTTGGTCTTTTTAGTGTATTCTTGTAGCATTTTTTTCTCATAAAGAAAATTCAAGATTAAAAACTGAGTAGTTCTTTAATCAAATTGTTGTGAATCAGGAGCAGATAAAAAAATCAGTTTGAAAAAGTTTGCTGTTGTTACATAAAATCGACATTCAGCATTCCACAAGCTCCCCGCTCCACTCCATTCCGATGCATCCACCTAAAGACAAATAAATCCATTAACATCTTAATTTTTCTCGTCTGAGCTGGCATCTGACTGCATAGCTCCAATATTGCTCGCCATTTTTGTTGTGCCAGTAACGTTAAGTTAAGTTAAGGGTGTGAGGGGCTGTAAGCTAATGGGAGAAAGTGCAAACAAAGGGATGATGAGGCGTACTTTGCGCCAACAGTTCACAACTCAGAGAGGAATTTCTGATGATCTACTAGTGCTCTGCAGAAACTATGTCCTGGAAAACCACACAGGTATTTTATTTTTATTAGTTTGCCTAAAAATGGCCTAATAGTCATTAAAAGACCACTGAGAATGCTTTTACAATAGATGTAAAGGTGAGTAGAGTGTTTTACATTATTGGATATTGGCAGCATTTCACATAGTGTATGTAAAATATTTTCATATTTGTTCAATAAAATGATGAAATGTCTGATCAGGGGCTACTCCGTACAGTTGCACACATACTTGGTGCAATGTAATCATTACAAATCACTGTACAATCCTTAAAATCAGCAAATGGCACTGGCAGATAAAAATCACATTAGATAGTCGTGCCAGATTTATAATGAATTATAATGCATGAGATTATCAGATAGTCACATGTAATGAGTTTATAACGTCCCCCCAGTGCTCACAACAGACCGTAGGACTCCTCCCTCCAGCATCTTATCAGTTTTTATCACACTTGGCCTTATTTGACATCCTTCCACTTAGACAGTCAGTAACTCCAGTAAGTGAGGTGGAATAAAGATGCAGTCCATCTGCCATGCCAAGGACAATCTTCTCTTAAGACTAATCTTAAACACAATCAGCAAGTCTACACAGATGAAGCAGCCTGCCCTCATCTGTAGTTTTATAACTATGGTGCCAGCTGTGTTTACCAGAACATCTTGTGTTACAAATGTAATCACTTTACCATCCCCAGACTGTATGTTATGGATAGCACTTGTCATTTACACAGGACCCTGGGCCATTGGTCATGTGCATGTGTGAGATTGTGCTTGTGTGTGGCTTGTGTGAGGGAGGGCTTTGCAGGGTTGTTGCCTGCAACACTTCCTCAATGTGTTCCCCATCCCTCCTTGTTTTACAGATGTTCCTGTTCAAACAGAGAACAGCGCGCACTACTAATGTTTTTTTTGTAAATCTTTGCTTGTTCTTCCGTCATCGTCAATGGTCAGCTTTTGCTAAAAATTAATAAAGAAGCATCTCTGTGCATTTATAGTCCCTTATCACCTGAGTTAACGCTTTTGGATTGAGAAGTTTGAGCAATCACTTCATGAGTGGCAGAAGGTTAAAGACCCACTCCAATGAAAATGGTAATTGGGGTTTTTTCAACATGCTATTGTAGCATTTTTCTCATGATGAAGGACATATTTAAGAAAAATAAGCTCTAAATTGCATTTCTGGGAATTTATTTCTGCAAATGGCCAAGAATCAGGAACAGACAAAAAACACAGTTGGAAAAAGAGATTATAGGTAATGGAGAAAATATTTTGGGCAGACCACAAGCTCCCTGCTCTGAGCTCTCAGCAACTGGGAGGGAAAGAGGCTGTGAGGTTGCTCCACGTAAACAGTCCCCATTAGTCCAACCTAAATTATTTATTTAATCATTAAAACGAAATGAATCATTTTAAAAATACTTTGGGATTGAAGAACAAGATGGTGCATTCAAAAACCTGGACTTCTAGCACAATCTCCAGACATAACCCTATCATCACTACCTAAACAAGTTGTTGGAGAACGGACTGCAGAGAAAAATAATAAACTCAAACACAAGTGCACATTTCTGGGAACTTTTGTCAGAACTTTCTGAACAATACATTGCAGAAAAGAGGCTGCAAGTGTGTTCATATCTGTCCAGACTGCCTGCTTTGATCAATCCAACTGATGTCTATAAAATATCATTTACTTATTTATTTTTGCTCCATGATTTAATTTTAGAGTAAAATCTGATAAAAGAGGGGGTGGTGGAGAGCTCAAAATGCAGAAGAGTGGGCTGGTGACAGAGCTAACTAAATCAAAGCCATAAAACATGACGAAAATGAAAAAATTGATGACAGGAGTGGATAAAGACCCTTGATAGGACAGTGTGATAATTAACTAACTGAAGACAGCTGTGTGTAATAAGAAAAAAAGCCAGGTCAGACTGTGACTTAGAGGAAACATCTAAAATGAAACAAAAGACACAAGTTAAATATCTGCATGGTTATTAGTTTCAAAACAAACCTGGAGAGGATTTCAAAAGTTGTGACAATGGTCACTATGTTATGTAGGCTATATGCTCTTTCTTTGGAAAAACAAGAAAAACATTTTTTTTTATTATTACCTTGAAAAATGAAATGTACAATTTTGATTTCATATATACGTAGTCTATGTTATTAAATCGATATATTCTGAGTAGGAAGTAAATTAATCAAAATATATTTTGATCCAAAAGGTACTCCTCCTGTTTTGTACATTACAAATATTTTCTGGTCTTCATCAAAGAGATCTTATCTGTTTTTAGCTGTTCTGTTGCTATATGAGTCAGACGCCTTGATTTGTTGTGAATATTACTGAATCTAATTTAAAAAGAAAAAAAACAGCTTCCATTTTTTAAAACAGTTTGTCGTTTGCGAGTTACATTTGACTTTTTTTCTATTATTCATTTTGAATAGTGATTAGTACATGTACTGAAATGTTATGTTTTTTCGATACCTAATAAGTATTGCATGTAAAATTGTTACATAAGATCAATTATTAATTATTTTCACATTATGTTCATGTGCTGCAGCTGCAGCTTCATTTCCAGCAGAAACGTAAAAGCCTCCATGTGTCAAGACTGATCAACAGCTGACCCCTCACGCTATGAAAGCAATAACAGTTGTTTCTTGAAGGTAATGACACCTACAAATTTGGTGGTTGCTCAATGAATCATGTGTGCCATTGACTTGGTCTCTTGTGACATGAGACAAGATCAATGCTGCAGGCCGCTCATAGATAAAGGTTTTATTGTCTCTGAAATTGCTTTTATGTAGGATTCCCCTTTGATCCAGGTTTATAATTGCAGCCATTTCTAACAGACACCAGTCTTTTGGAGCCTGTAATTAAAAGCTGGAAGTGACGATCAGTAAGTCTTGAGTCAAACACTCAATCTTTCAACACTTTATTGTTCAAACTAATGACAACATATGAAGGGAAGCCTGAAACTGCCCCAGAAGAATGACTAAAAGGCTTAAATTTAAATAAAAGAGCCAAGATCCCAGTAAAAGGGTTCCATGTACTCTCATAGTGTCTGTTACATCACAGATTTTAATTAAACATTAAAGGATTTTGGCACTAATGTGTTCATTCATCCTTTATTAAACATTGGAGCTTACCCTGAATCCACAACATTTATGAACAGATTGTTCTTCATACACGCAGGAGTGGAAGCATATTTGGTTAAACAACAAAAAAGGGCAAGTCTTTAAACGTCTACAACTACATTTTCATATTTAACGAGAAATTGAGTCATATGACCATGAAATGGTTTGCGCTTGTCTCGGCCATTCAATACTATTTCATAATCAAATTTGGCATCATTTCAAGTAGAAAGAAAATAAATGAACCCAACAGAGAACTCTGGTCAAAGGAAAAGTCCTTGTTTAATTATATCTGTGTGTAACAATTCATTTTAACAACGATTCGATTCATATCATAATTTTAGCGGTTGCTGATCCAGGATATATTTAGCCAAAAATGAAACCAGTGTGACTCAGAGATAAATACCTAGGTACTGAACAGAGCAGGTGACGTTTTCTAGATTCCTTGTATTTCTTGACAAATAATCAAGTGCAAATTAAATATGTGAACAAACAAACAAATAAAAACAAGAATTAATGGCAAATCCATTTCCATTTTAGTACCAGAAAGTTCAGCCCACTGTTTTTCCACATCAAAATAATGAAATGGAGCATTATTAGAACCTTATATCATACTGTATGGTTATATGTCTTTGCAAAATGTTCTTCTTTTTCTGCTGTAACAGCTTTGACTATATAAGTGTTCTTTTTTAAAATAAATTCAACAACAAAGTATTTTAATTACATTTATATGATTTGGATTGTTTTAACCACACTGGTCTTGAGTTATTCATGTGACAAAATACATTATCAAACAAAACACATCTATAATACTAAGCTCATCTCATTGTCATCCCAACAGTCCATGGTTCAGAAAACACCAATTGTAGTAACCATAGCATCTGATTTTGCCCTTTTTGTCCAGTGACGTGAAGTGCAAATACAAATACAATGACGAATGCAGGAGGCACTGTGAGAGAGACTGATTGTGTCTGTGATGAATAGGACGCTAATGCCTTCTTGAGTTGCCACACTGCCTGATGCGCAGAAAATAGGCAACACTGTTTTGAAACACGCCAAAAAGAGTCAGCCATCTGAGAGAGAGATTGAAGGGAATGGAAAAAAAGTAAATATGAAAGTGCTTTGGTTTTTTGTGACGCCACCACTCACGGCTCGCTCACAGCATATCAGCATCCATGCAAGCTTTAAAGAAGCAGCCATCAAATTAACATTTAGATGGAAGTGACACTTCAAGACCTTGCGAGTCAGAGATCATGGAAAAGGGCGGGGCATTAAAAACTGCATCCATCAAAGTCATTTTGCACGGCCCAAGGAGTATAAAGTGGACTCTGAGTTCACATTCACACACACACACACACACACACACACACACACACACACACACACAC
>BSAI01000015.1:10539982-10565932 GCA_036245035.1 Adrianichthys oophorus
CACACACACACACACACACACACACACACACACACACACACACACACACACCCCAGTATATTAGGGTCTATTAAGTCAATTATTGTCAGGTGTGTCTCATGATCTACCATGGAGGGGATTTGAATCCAGATCTGCTTATTTTAGCCTGTATGTCGCCAGAAGCAAATATGATCTATAAAGAAGAATGCAGAAAGTGTGACAAACCCTTTTTTCTGCCAAGGCATTCACACATGCAGAACCCCCTTTGGACTTATTAGCTATAGGGATTCTATGCCTTGTGTGCAACATAAGACAGAAAAATGTAGTTGCTCTTACTCCCCTCATGGTCAGACTTTGCTGTCCAGTCTCCCTCTGGCTATTCGCTCTTTCATAACACCTCTCCTGCATCAGGGCTGTGGTGTCACGATCCCCACAAAACTGCAGGGTGCAACTTAACACATCTTTTTTTTTCTCCCAGGCCATAAAAGTCTGCACAAATGGATGATTGGAAGCTCAGCTAGTGAGACAGATGAGGAATCACAGTGTGGCTCTACTCCAGGCTCTATCTGCTGCTCTCTTCTATGAGATAAACAACTACAGAAATGAGTGAATTCTTGTATCCCAAGAAATTATATGAGCAACTGAAACAGCTAAAGGGAAAAAAGTGAAGGTTTGTTTTTGATTCGACCTGTTTAAGCTGTTAATTATAAACATAGTAAATGACCATGTGAATTAATGGATAAAAGAGGGATGATACCTGGAAAATATTTCACAATTATTGTTCATCTCAGGATTTTAGCTTTCTGTGTTCGATTATAAAAGAAGAGACAAGAAGCAAGATAGATAAATGATTGATAGATAGGTGGGTAGGCCTCATTTCACTCTCCAAAATCTTGTATAGAAATTATATTGCACCACTTCCATATTTCCACAGGTACAGTATGTTGTCAGGGCCAAGTGGCTTTCCACTCTGTATCCTCACTTCATCCTTACTGATCTTTACTACTTCCTGTTCCAAAACAGCTGCATCTTCTACTCTGATCTCTCTGACATTAAACTCATTCATCACTTCTTCAATTTTTCATTCACAGCTATGAAACTTGTAAACATGTTTTCATCCTTGTCGTTGATCACCATAACTTGCAGCTCATCCTTACATCTCTGTTTCTCTGCCTTCTTAACACGCACAGATTCACCTCCCTCTCCCGTGTGTCCAAACTGTCCTACAACTCTTTATCCACACTTTTTAGGCCCTAGTCACCTGCTGCTTTTTTCTAAGCCAACCATTTCCTCCTAACACACAATGGAACTTCTTCATTCACTACCAAGTCTTCTTACCTGCTTTACTCATTCCAGATGACACACCAAGTATCATCCTCTCTGTCTCCCAGATCACTTTAGCTGTAGCTGTCAAATCATCTTGGAGGACCTCCTGACCTTCCAAAGCCGGTTTCAACTCCTTCTAAAGGAGCACAGCACTCTTTCTTTTGCAACTTCCACTACATGATCATCTTCAGTTGCTGATCTCTGCACAAAGGCTACACGTTAGTGTGGTGGTTGCCTCCCAGTAAAGAGGCCCTGGTTCAAATCCCAGCTGGGTCATTTCTGAGTGGAGTTTGCATGTTCTCTCTCTACATGCATGGATGTTCTTGGGTTTCCTCCCACATACTAAAAATGTTATTCTAAATTGTCCCTACATTGTGAATGAGTTTGGTTCTTTGTATCTGTGTGGCCCTGGGATGGACTGGGTGCACCAGACCTTAATCTGACAGTAGTTGATTAAGCACCAACATCCCCATGACCTTGACCAGGAACAAACAAATTAAGAAAAATTGAATCAACTTGTTACCTCATGGAGAACCTTTTTATTTTTATCGCTTATTGTGTTGGGTTGTTTGCAAAGAAAGCATAGTGCAACTATAAAAAAAAAAAACATCTGCGTTGACATGACAAACTGACTGTTCATTTAATGCACACTTTATTTCTGACATGTCTGAACACAAAATCTCCCTTACTTTGACTTTTGAAGATGTATTTGTGTATTAAATAAAGTCTTAAGTGAAGGAAAAAAAAGAAACCCTTCATAAATGGTCAATATGCAATATAGAAAAAAAGTTGAGCTCACAAAAGAAAAGAAATCTGTGAACTAGGACTAAAAGTGAACCAACAAACTGGCACCAAGCTTGCTTTCTATCCATTTACTACCTTGGGCGTTCCTGAACAGAAACTGCACGATTCTACGCAATCTTTGCAAAGCAACAGCACTTTATACATTCGGAACGTTTGCAGCACGTGGACGATTTACACATTTGTGACCTTAACTCACCTAACACTGTATAGAAGGCAATGTTGTCGTATATGGAAGGCTCAGTTGGTTGTGTGTAGGGCTAGCTTGTAGGAAACTAGAAATTGTTTCCCGGGGAAACACTGAGCTTAATCCAGTGTAGGTGCCTTAGGTAAGATTCTTCACGTTATTGCCTAATAATGTAGCCACATGGAAACCCAAATCTGGATCTCCCTGTGCCGGTCACCAGCCCGGATAAAATACAGGGTTGTGTCGAGAAGGGCATCCAGCCTAAAAAATCTCTGCCAAACCATCTGTACGAGTTGTGGTGAACCCTGACAGGCCGTGAAAAAGATGAACAACAACATCGCTGCCAGTGCTTTAAGTGGACAACTATAAATGACGGTGCTCTCTTTTATGGAAGTCAAAACATAAAATGCAGAGAATCTTAAATGTAAATATTGATCAATAAAAATAACTCCTTTTTTTCTATGTGCCATAATATGAAATAAGAAAGATGAAGCTCAGGTCAAGTCCATAAATAAATGTAGTCAGACATTGTCTGTGAACATAAAATTATTTTAAATGGGTGTATAGTTACAACATTGATTTTCATTTGATTTAATAATAAGCAGACAGACAGTTAACAACAGTGTAACAAAAACTGTAACATTTTCTTGAAATGGAAAAAATAAGTGATGCTGTAATTACATGAAATGTGCTGGTCAAAAGAATGCTAAAATATACATACAAATAATACAGCTTAAAAACAGTTTACTTTTACTTTTGTATAACTTGTTGAAACATTCATAGAACATTCAAGAGAAATCCTAAGTATATTCTGTCATGTAAAAGATGCACAATGTATGAAAAATAAACCAGATGCAAGAATAAACATAGTTCTAGGTCACTCTCTTTAGAATAGGCTCTAAAATGTATTAGAGTACACTTTAAAAGTTAAGTTGCCTTTAAAAGTTAACTTTTAAAGGCAACAATAAACACATAACCACAGATAATTTGTGCTGCCTGTACTTATGATGAGTTCCTTTTGGTGCATAAATGCAAATGTCTGTGAGATGTTTAGAATTAAGACCTAAACGATTATCAGTTTAAAAATAAAATAACTAACGTAAAATAATTTATAACGATCAAGTAATCTGAATGATGTTGATTTCAATGAACACAACAATTTGTGTAAGTACAAATCTTGTTTATTTTTTTCATCAGTGATTCACAGTTTAAAGATAGAGTTACAAAATACACAGATTTCCTTCATTGAGCGCTAGCCGTTTCTGATTGGCATCACTTCAAAATATAAGAATGACCAGACACCGTTTCCCACAATGCATTGTTTTGTAGTGACAATGAATTTTATTTTGAAAGAAACTTGAATGTGCTGCTGTCAGATTAAAACACGTCACTATTGTTATATAACTGTTATATAATTGTTATAATTGAAAAATATAACACTGTTGTAGTTTAATCATTGTAAAAGCTTAAAGCCACACACTATAAATAAATGGCCTCATGGCTGGAAAAAAGTGTATTTTTATAAACAGTATAGTAAGATTTTGCTTCTCTCAGTCAGTTTTGTCAGTAAGAAACTGCACCAAATGGATCTTTTAGTGGTTGTAGAGCCCTGGTTTAGGTGTTGCATTAATAACAATTCAAAGTACACATCCACTCTTTTTATACATATACACGCTGCTGGCTGAGGAATATAAGCAATGAATTCATATCAGACTTTAACAACTTGTCTACACGTGTTAAATGAAGATATAATTGATGTTTAAAAAATATTTCAAAATTTATTATTGGTTGGAAATCTGAATTTGAATTATTCTGATCCATATCTCAGCCCATCAGTCCTCCAAGTGATTATTTCTAGGATTAAAATAATAAACTCTAGGTTGGCTTCTTAAAAGTGAATACATATATAAAGAGCCAAAAAGCCAGTCTTTTCATTGAGATCAGGCTCCCTAAAAAGAGCCATAAGTCCTATCTCTACTATTTTTAGAGGTCCCAGTACTGAGTACTAGTGAGTACACACTTAGAGCACTGATTGTCGTATATTTATTGAAATGTTTTTTCATACTCATCATACTCATACGTCATCATGTTCATACTTACTGCTCTTAGACCTGTACACTGTCGGACAGTAGTGCTATACATTTCACTACATATTATACAATGTATGCATATGTAAGTGACAAATAAAATTTGAAAACCTTGAATTTGTACATTTTTTAATAAAGATGTATTAATTTGTTCTTGTGATCTGATTATGTTTTAAAGAATTATGCTGAAAGCCAGCAGCTATTTCTCAAAATACTGAATTTTTACTTTTTTAACCAGAATTTGCATTTTACCTTAAGCCTGCCCTGCTTTATAACCAGGGTTGTAAACCACCTCCATGTCTCTATTCAGCAAACTGAGGCATTCAGAATCCTGGATGTCTCTCTAGTGATCGTTTGCGTGTTTTTACTTGAATGATTTCTCATATAGCATCGTTGTTTCTGTTTTATAATAAATCACCTTTAAATGACAACCACTGTGGAGCCAATCGTAAACGTCTTGCTGACCTGTCAGGTTGGGAGATTGGTCAAAAACCTCCGCAGCTGTGTGCAGCTCTGTAGGGAGCACATTCCATAGTGCAACAGATGTGATGGTGAGTCAGGTACCAGGAATAGATGACACCACAACACCAAAAGAGGGAGGAGACGCACGTCATATTGTTCAGATGTCCAAAGGGCATGTGACTACCTGTGATGTATAGCAGGATGTTTATCTCTGCCTGCAGCAGGTATACCTTGTTGTCTTTGGTTTAGATGAAGAGATTCCTCTTCTATGCTATATATATATATATATATATATAAATATATATTTATAGGTAGATAGATAAACAACCTGTGGCACTATTTCCCTCTGAGTTTCTCTAAAAGTAAAAAAAGAGTTGTTCCGCTCACCAGGGAAGATTTCATTAAAAAACACTCATCAATAATGTAAACATTGATTTAATGACTTCCTCACATCTATCAGATCTCTCATCCCTAACCCCTGCTCTTATTCAACACCCTCTCCATGACTTTTGCATACAGGAGCAACACATATATGGAAGAGAGGAAGTCGCTGCCGCTAACAAGTTGTAAAATTCACAATTTGAATTCCAGTCTTCTGCTTAGTTGTTGGTGTCGCACCCTTCTGTGTGGCCTGGATCTCCAGAGGCCACAGCGAGTGTTATCTGCTGTTCCCTTCCACCTGCCAGTCTCACAGTCATGATGCCTAACCATCCTCAAATATTCATGCCTATTTGCATTTTGAACTTGCGCACAAACACTGATGCCAGTGCAATTGCTTGGGTGAATGATAAAAAAAGATGACAGGTTTGGAACTAACTTTTTTTGTGTTTTGTTTGAAGCTGCTGATAAATTTTAAGAAAATCTCTTTTTTTAAAGTTAGACAAATATTTTAAGGGATGTTAAATGTGACCAAATTCAGTTTTACAGATTAAGTTATAAAGAAAAGCTCAAAATCCCGCTGATAGGGGCAGCTGGTTTGTTTAAGCTTTGAAACTAAGCAGGGTAATGCAAATTTCAGATAGGTTTTAATTTTTTTAACACTTTATTTGAAGACGGTGAGCTGCTAAGGCAATTCATGAACTGCTGATGGTCACAAAAAAAGTAAAGTTATAAACAAACAGCAAGGCACTTTTCATTAAGCTGTTTCATCACTTTAAAGAGATGTGAAAAAATGGAAAATAACCAGAAGGCAAAGAGTGTGAACAATAATATTAAAAAGCCCTAGAACAACTTTGTAGATCTATATTCTTTTGTTTTTCAGAAAACTGTAAAAGCAAATCTTCAAGAGGATTCACACTGTTAAAAAAATATCTTTAGATAGGTAGTACAGAGAAGGTGCAGATTTGTTTTATTCTTGTTGCTCCTTTACATTTTTGGCTATTTTTTCTTATATTTATATTTTCACTTTTATTTTTAAGAATAAAACAAAGGATCAACAAAAACTATATAACAAACCCACCAAGAAAAAAAAATTAAATAAAAAAAATATATTTTTGCCTTGAGCAAATAATACACCTGCTTTCAAAATTAAGTTTTCAAAATGTGCTCTACCATTTGGTTAGCAAGCAGTTCAGGGGTAGTACAAAAGTCAGGTAAATTCCAGTTAAACTAAATGTGCATTTATTGTAAGGGTGTATCGATTCATCTTAGCAACAATTTGATTCATTTCGTAGTTTGTGGTTGACGATACTTGATTTATACTCGATATTGGTTCATTTTGAACGATCCGGTTCACTGACCTAAAATCATTAAGGACATCTTTAGCCAAAAATTTAACCAGTCTGACTCAGAGATAAATACCTGGTACTGAACAGTGCAGGTGAAGTTTTCCAGATTTCAAATTTGATTAAAAACTTGCTCCAGACAGATTGATCTCGTTGACTCATATAAATCAATTTATTGATTAAGTCGTGTAATCTTTTCACCACCTAATATATTGCCTATTTCAGCAAACAATAACTTTGCCAGTAACAGCTTCTGTCAGGTTTTAAAAAATAAGGAAAGAGTAATGGCAAAATTGTTCCTTTTTCGTCTCCTTTGTTGTCTTACTTGGCCCCAATAATTGTTGTTGCCCTCTGAGTTTGTTTTGTGCATCCACGAAAACCTTTTCTGCCACCTGCTGATGACAACGCAGCCAAGTTGATGAGTTCCAAATTTCATTTGGAATAAAAAGTCTGGTAAGGTTTGCTTCCAATTTTTTGGGTGGAAATACAGCTACAATATTTTTTTCAAATTGAACATCATCAAGTCAATTCAGAAAAGTTCAACAAACTAAGGGCCTCTCGACAAAGGAATGGCTGAAAGTCTCAAATGGAGAATCATTTTACGCATAAAGGTTATAAAAATGGTGGAGCCATTCAAACAGCTTTTCCTCTGTACTTAGTAAAATATGTTATAAATAAACTAAAAACGTGTGTTTTCTCTGAAATTATTAAGTATTTAATTAAAAGCAAACCACTTGTGGAGGATAAATAAATATTTGCAACATTTGAGGATCAGAAATCTGCTGAAAGCCAAATCCTCGAGTTCCTGTCACTTTACTTTTGGAATAACCTGCGTGTTATTAGATGTGGGAGAGAGGCGGATTCTCTCAGGAAAACTGTAACCATTGTGGCAATCTCGGAGACAGTTACGCAGCCCCTCGGAAAAAAAAGAAAAAAAAATGGGGGGGGAAGGAGATCGGACCTGTTGCTCCACCTCCGCTCCAGCTGCTGATTGGCGTTACGCAGGTATCTGCTCGTTATTTAACGCCGCCAGAACGAAGCGTCCAGTTGAACGTGGCGAGGATTTTGACGCATCTGAAGGATCTCCTCTGCACCAGGACGCACGCAGCTGACTCCTTCACTACATTAGAAAACAGGTATTTTTGTACGTTTGAATGCTAGTTGTGTTTTATTCTGTATTTTCTGTGGATAATAGTTTCATTTGTGTGTTTTTTTTCTATTATTTTCGGTGTCATGAATTTCAAATGCAAAGATGCATAGAAATAGATATTTTATGAATTGAAATATGATTTTTTTGACTTTTCTGAAGCAGGAAAATATATGCTTAGGGAAAAGAATACAAAATACACAATTTCCGGCGAGAAATAAATTAAACACTAAAAAAAACCGTTGTGTTTTATGCAGGAAAAATGCGAACAGGTTTGCTTCTGGTGACTTTGTTCATCTTTGTGAAACTTCGCTACAGCCAGTCGAGGTGCGAGGAAACCGCCTCGCGCAGGTCCACACTGGGGGTAGGTTTACGGCCGGCTCGGAAAACGGAATTTCTCTTTTTGTTCGTTTGTTTATGGGCGTTTTTGTTTTAAATATATGTATATTTGTATTTGTATATCCAGCAACCTATAAGCTTGGAAGAATTCAAGCGGAACCTTCTCAGGAGGTACACTGATCTGGACTATGACAGCTTTGTAGGACTGATGGGCAAAAGAAACGCAGGTGAGTCTTCTGCGTCTAAATCCTTCCTTGTTCAATTAAGGTCTTCATTTTTTACACATGACAGGGATTTAAAACAGACATTTTTTTTGTTTTATAAATTTAAAAAATAAAATTGATTTTACATTTTTGTTTTCTAGAAGAAGAGGCTGTGCAGTCACAACCAAAAAGTAAGACTTTAATTATTTGATTCCCATTTTCTGAAGTTGAAACTAAAAATGAGTGTTTATTATTAATCAGGAGACATGGATGATATATTTGTGGGTCTTATGGGAAGAAGAAGTTCAGAGCCTGGTGAGTATAGAACTGAAAAACCTGAGCTCATCTGCTTACAATGACAGTGTAACCTTGTAACGTCTGATTTTTCAGAGAATGGCCCCTGGAGGAGAGATTTTCCAGACAGGAGAGGCATCTTATTCAACAAGTCCAGGCTGAGGTGAGTGTAACCTCTGTTTTCAATAATAATTTTTGAAATTAAAAAATGCTTTTTTAATCAAAATTTTTTAACAATTCTAACTTGCATGTCTTGCAGGTTACTTCAAGGACTGTAGACTTTCTCACAGACTCCACTTTTTATTTGCTGATGCTGACAGAAGATGCGGTAGAGGGACATAATAGTCTGATGGAAACAACTCCGTTCACGTACCAGCTGGCTGACAAAAGTAACCATAAATCAAGCAGAGTGTACTGTATTGAATTCATCAAAAAGAATAATAACAACTGATCATTTTAATTTCTTTATGCATCTGTTTTTGTTGAAAGTTCAAAATAAATGTAATTTTTATACATACTCTATTGATTTAAATATTGCATTTTCCTGTAGCTGTCTGAGTGATTCTTCCCTGCTGGACACACACCATTAACAGTTACACCAAAATAAAGGAGATGATATTAGAGATGCAGTTGATTTTAGTGTCAAACAATGACAACAACATTAGAGCATTTCGTTTTATTTTAAAGTCACAAAAAAATTTAATTTCTAAGGAAGACTTGTTAGTTTTCTTTATGTAATAAAGAACACATCACTTTGGTGTTTTTTTAGAATCTTGTATTAATTCTTGACCAGAAAAAAAAAAACCAGCGGCTTAAAATGTACTCGTTTCATTCTGTTTTAACTGAAAAAAGGAATGTATAGCAACAGGGCTAACATCATAAACAAACATCTTGGGAAACATCATAAAAGTGGCTATTAAAAGGACAAACATTTCAAGGCTGTGACAGGAGCTGCTGCCCTTCAAACAGTGGAAAAACATGCAGTGTAAAGTATCTTCATGGAGCTTTCCAATTCACTAAATTTAGTCCTAAAACAAGAACCAACACGCGAGCAATGCGTGACAACGGGCATGTGTAGCTGCCACCCAACCACATCCGAGGTGTCTCCATCTTTCCTGGGAGTTCTTATTTTTTCCTTCACAAAGTTTTGTCAGAAAAATTGACCAATTAGCAAATAAACCGTACTGGGTAGAGGACTTCTCCAGCGCAGAAACTGTGTCCCACAGCTCCTCTCACCTTGTCAGCGGGTGAGAGAAGCCACAGGGGTCTCTACTGTCAATTCTAATATAGATCAGATAATTGCAGTTATAACACATTCAGCCCCAGCTGAAAAACCGCAGTGATTCAGCCATGAGTGTTGTGCGTTACTGCAGTTGTGTTCAAGTTCTGTTTTTTTTTCTTTTCTGAGAGTTTTTCCACCTTGGTTTGGTTGCTAGAAGCAGAATAAATCAGGCTTGGGTGCTTCTTTCTGTCTGTCGGCTCTTGAACGAGTCCCGTCGTCCTGGCTGTCTGGGGAGGAGCTACGCTGCGGTTCACAGAGGGCCGATAGCGAGGCACATAGCCATAACCTCTAAGGTAGTAGGTGTAGTACTCCAATGTGTACATCAGAGTTGCGTCCACATAGTGGAAGGAAACAGCCAGGTCTGAGCAGCATTGTGGACCCTGAAGAGAAAAACATCACACAATAAAGTTCCAATAAATACTTTAACTTCAATAAATATAAAAAATAATTATTCATTTAAATTTAAAAACGTCTAGCTTTAACTTTTATCTAGCACAGGGGTTTGCAAACTTTAACACGAAAAGAGCCATTTGGTACAATGTCTTCCTGACTAAAACTCAGCCAGAGCTCCAGTCTCAACTAAACATTTAGAAAAATAAACTACGTTTTTGTGGCCACGAAATCATGCATTTGTAAAGTGTAGCTTTAAAATATTTACATTAATTTCAATATAACAGTGTTATATTTATCTTAACCTACTTTTGATAGCAGTACACACAAGTTCTTTTCAAAATAAAATACATAATGTATTAAATAAGACACCCTGCAGTAGATTTGCAATCATACTTTAAGAATTTTGTCTCTGAATAACAACAAGATATGATATAAGGATATAGATTTAAACTCATTCTATAAATAAACCACTCTGACAATAGATGACAAATTATCATTAGTAAAACCTAAAATATTTAAAGTAACACTTGCAATTTGAAAGAAAAACTCACAAATACAATCTCAAGGGTGTCTTCTCTTTAAAAGTGTCACTTAGTGGAATTTGTCAAGAAATCCTTAAATAAAGTCTGAGTATCCCAGCCTTCATTTTTAATACTATAATTAAAGTGTAAAATTGACACCTATCTTCTATCTTTGCTTGTGTATGACCTTTTCGGAATAGAACTTATGTTGTTTAGTTAATCAGAAAATATTGTTCCCATGACAGTTTCTTCTTCAGGTTTGAAATGGAATATTGCAATGGATATAAACATTATCCATGTTGTTTTTAATGTACTACACACTTCCTTAAACAACCTAATTATACCGCTTCCATACTTGACCTAACAATAAATCATAAGGACAATGATTTAGATGAAAGAAATGGATGCAAACCATTTCTAGTTTTCTCATCACGTACTAATGTCATACGATTTGACATACCCATAACAAAATTCAAGTATCGCAACACTAAAAGGCACATTTCTGTTTTTGTGACCTCAAAAGTATCTTTAAAGAGTGACAGAATCTGTAATGAGTCTGTCTCTTTTGAAATATTGGATGCATCCTCTGTGATATGTGGACCAGTCTTCTTTTGTTGACAGGTCAGTGCTGCAGCCAAACAGAGTATATGCCTGTGACTCATATTATGTTCTCTAGTTACTATTCAAAGATAACAATATTTTATTGTTAAACTTTTACAATAAAAAAGAACATGTTTGGGTGAGAATGGGGGATTTACTCTGATAACATAATGTGATTTTTAACTTAAGGCTCAGTCAGCTTATCAGTGAGTTTTCCTGACCTAACCTGGACTTGGCTAAGAAGGGTAATCCACTCATAGGATGTTTTCCTAATGGGAATTGTCTTTACTCAGCTTTCAGCTTTCTACCGACACAAGCAATTCAGCTTTACAGCAAGTGAACAGAAAACTGTGAAGGGACTTGCCTCAACAATTGGATAATAGCAGTAGCTCCAGTACCAAAAGCTCTTGGAGAACTTGGTCGTAAGATGATGCTCTGGCACAAACGGATGAAAAGTTTCTCGATGTAAAGTGTCTCTGGAGTCGCCTGCAATCACACCCATCTTTTCCAAACACTGACCCAATGCTAAGTCTTCCACAGGAGTGGTGTGAGTACATGTACCGGTCCGAAAGCCCTCTACAAACCTCTTAAGGGCCTCCTTACTGAGTACATAGCCTGCTCCCCCACTCATGTACCCTTGTTTAGTGTAAGGCTTAAAGCGTTTCCCGAAATAAACAGGTTCTTCTGGGGTGTGGTTGGACAAAATCCAGCGCAGGTTGTCCACCACCACATAAGTGTCATCATCTGCCTTTAAGAACCAGTCTGCATCGTTTGCATGGTGTTCATAGACATAGTGAAAAGCTCGGATGGTCTTCCAGTACAGCTGGTCGCGACCCTCTTTGGTGTCCAGACCCACTGTGGGAAAGTCAGGATCCCCCACAGAGCTCATGAACACCACAATGTTGCAATGCCGACTCCAAGTGGCTCTGACGTGACGAGCCCTGCTCTCTAGGTTTTCCGGCCCAGTCATTACCCAACAGAGAACACGAACCTTCTGGAAGAGCAAGTCTGCTACCCGGCTGTCCTCACCTACAGCAATGAAGGGAAAAATGCAAAAAAAACAATGTCCCACAAATGCATCTGTGGTTCCACGTGTAAAAGAACTTTAGGCACATTAAAGTAAAACATAAAACCTTCCTGCATTTATACCACTAACCTAAGGCCTTAGTCACATTTACCCATACGGGGGTAGACATGTACGCGTGCTGCAGGTTTTTGGGTTGCCTGGGCCCATGGAGGGTTGTAGTCAGGAGCGGCCGCATCTTAACAGGAGCACACATGTCCTGCAGACCTCTTGAGGCTTGTGTGGCATGTGGTAAATGTATCGTGAAGTATTTGTAAGTTTACATGCACTCATGACGTAGGGATGATGCTGTCTTAAGGTGCCCTCAGGGATGGGCAACTCCAGAACTCGATGGCCGCAGTGTCTGCATGATTTCCAGATATCCAAGCCCTACTCATGACTGATTACCTGCTTCAAGTGTGTCCAGCCAATTAGAACATTCCAGAGCATGCCATGTTGGAAAGCAGGGATGCACCCCTCGAGGCCTGGAGTTGCCCATCCCTGCCTCACACCATCCTTTAATTCTAGTGAGGTGTAAGGGCTCCTTAATGACTGCTGCAAACACTGCATGCACTAGTAGGTAATATAAAAGTCCTCGTAGGACGCCGGTAGAATGCCCACACAAAGTAAACTCTTATTGTCTAATTTTCTAAGTTGTAAAAGTCAGGCTGCACACAAAGGGCATGCACTTTTTGTGTGAAGAGCCACAATAGGCTCCCAATGAAAACAAGATTTTCATTGCAGTGGGTCTTTAATAAACATTAGCTTTGTTCTATCTGATTAGACATTGATGGTAAAATGCTAAAATGCGGATTGCAGTAAATCGTTTATAGTAACCCCAAAATTGTAAAATTACTATTTGAAAAAAGATAAACAAAAAATGTTGTTATTCATATTTCTCATGTTATGTTGGAGTTTACCTGCATGGTGTGGATGGAGCAGGTTGATCAGGGAAGCTCCCTCTTTCCTCCAGCTGGTTGGTGTTTCTCCAACAGCCGTTGCTCTTTCTTGAGCTTCTGATAGCACTGGGTAACTTCGCTCAAACCACACTTGGCGCAGGAAGAAGAACATGCAGCAGGCGCCCACCAAGAACCCCAGAAGAAACGTCCACCTGGAGATGGTTCCCATCATGCTGGCAATCTGTGCAGCTCTGCGAAGACTGTCTGCACAGAGCCACAAAACACTGCAGTGAGTTTGACAACAAAAGGTATATAACAAACTCAAATAAAAAAATGATCCTAAATAACTCTATTTTCAATTTAAGAGAGTTCCAGCTCCCCATATAATCCCTTTAGACTTGTCTTTTTGAGGTTAATCGAGGACAACACAAGCGAGATTAAACCATGGTAACATCTTGTTTTGGATGAAAATGAAACTCTTTGGCAACAGCCATTTTTATTACTTGTGTTGTAAATCTAAGGATCAATCTATCACGTTAAAAAATTGATTTATCGACTTTTAGCTGGACAAAAAAAAAGAACTTGCTTAGAGGGTGCAGCGACAGCAACATGAGGCGAGAAAAGAAAACAAATATTGCCTTGTTCAGTAGCTAAAACAGAAAAATAAAAGCGGCAAATATGTGCAGAATGTAAAACCGCGTCTTTTACCGTCGTCGTGGGATCAGTCATTGGTAAACAAGTGGTAATTTCCAGCCCCATGCTCCTTCAAAACCTCCGAGAAGCGAAACGCAAGCTAACACCTGTCGGACAGCTTACTCTCATCCATCCGGGATTTTTTTCGACAAGCTTTATTAACAACAATGTTCGTTAACACGGAACAAAAAGTCTGGAGAAATACTGTCAAAATAATTCCTGAAACAAAAATCACAAACTGGTACGCAGCAAGTTTTTTTTTTAATCTTAGCAGAAATATACAATTTTAAAATGTATTTTACCTTTTGAACTAATGTTTACGGTGTCTTCTGTGCATGATAAAAGAACAATGTAGACTATCAAATGAGATTTTTTAATTAAAAAATGATGGCGTCTTAGATTATTAATGCCTTACGAGCTAACATGAGATTTAAGAAGACTAAACATTTTTTAATAGTTTAATTAACGCATAGACGTAAATATCCTCTGATAGGCTACCAAAAAGTTGAACAAGAGCCAGCTTTATTTTATTTTGTTGTTTTTATTTTAGTATCACATCTGGTGTCAGATTTTAAATGCTATTTCAATGTCACATAACAATTATGTTGCAAATATAGCCAAATGTTTTTTGTCTTGCCACTGGGTGGCAGACTAAAGCTTTATAGTCGTAGAGTTGGAAATAAATGCAGCTGTTTTATTTGTTTACATTTCATTTATTCACTAACAACTTCACTTGTATCTTTATTTTTATGTTGTTTTTTTTCAGTCATTGTGACTATCATATGTATTTATTTAAGTATGAAGAGTTTGGGGCTCCATAATCAAAAACCTCTCAAACTTTCTGGAAATATGTAAGTGCGCCTCTGTTAAAGTCAACACTGGGATCAAATGCATCCGTGTGATAGTTGTAATAGTGAGTAATACTTTGATTTTATGGTTTGAATCTACATTTTACAATTTACAATTTACACAAGATATAAACATATAAACTATGCATCACTAGATATTGTGCAAACAATGAGTTACTGTGCAAAAGAAACTGTCATGGCTAAACAGTGAGGTACATGTACAAGTTATTGGAGGTAATGTGCAACATTAGTGACAAAAGTAATAATCAAGATTAAGATGTGCAAAGTTCAGTCCGTTGTTGCAGTCTCCTGTCAGCTGTTAAGGAGTCTGATGGCAGAGGGAAAGGAAGAGTTCCTGAGTCTTGTGGTCCTGCACTTCACACATCTATACCTCCGGCCTGAGAGTGAACAGACCTCGTTGGGGGTGGGTGGGGTCCTTGTTTATGGATGCAGCTCTCCTCTGGACTCTGCGCTTGTATGCTCTGCAGTGAGGGCTGAGGAGTCCTGGTGATCTTGGATGCAGTCTTCACCCCTCTCTGCAGGTGTTTGCGGTCCATGGCGGTAGAGCTGCCGTACCACACTGTGATGCAGCTGGTTAAAATGGACTCAACAATGCAGCTGTAGAAGTTGCTGAGGACCTTCAGTAAAATGCAGAACTTCCTCAACCTCCTCAGGAAGTAGAGCTGCTGGTGAGCTTTCTTCACCAGCTGTGTGGTGTTGAGTGTCCAGGTGAGGTCCTGGCTAAGGTGGACCCCCCAGTTATTTGAAGCTGTTAACCCTCTCCACTTCCAGACCTCGGATAAGCAGCGGCTGATGAGGGCTCCTCTCCTTCATCATGTCCACTATAATTTCCTTGGTCTTGTCTGTAATGAGGGTGAGGTTGTTGTCCTCACACTATGCCATCAGAGTGGTCACCTCCTTTCTGTAGGCTGCCTCGTCCCCGCCAGTGATGCATCCTATCACTGCAGTGTCATCTGCAAATTTCAGAATGGCGTTGTCCTTGTGAGAGGCCACACAGTCGTGGGTGACCAGGGTGTAGAGGATGGGACTGAAGACGCAGCCCTGTGGAGATCCAATGTTTGTTTGTGATGGTTCTGGCTGAAGTCCTGTTGCCTATTCTCACCGACCGTCAGAAAGTCCTGGAGCCAGTCACAGATGATGGGGTGTAGTCCGAGGGAAAACAGTTTGTGGTTGAGCTTGCGGGGAACAACCGTTATGAACGCAGAACTGTATTCAATAAAGAGCATCCTGATAGGAGTCTTTATTCTCCAGATGTGAGAGGGAGATGTGCAGTGCTGCGGCGATGTATGTAAGATGTATCAGCTGCATAAAAAATTAGTAGGCCTACTTGTAGACAAACAAATACTTAATAAAACATGGGTCTTGTCAGGTTCAAATAACCTAAAACATTTGATTCTGCAAAAGGAAAGAAGATAGAGGCAGTTTAATTATTTTTTGCTCGTGAGGAGAAACGGACAGAGAGTTTCTTCTGAAAAATGTTATTGCTAATTTTATTGCTCTTTGGTTGGCATGCTGCTTGACACCTGGAGCTTCCTACAACTTTGATCCATCTTTGACCCAACTTTTATATCTTTATAAGGTGATTACATCAACCAACTCGGTGAAGTAAGCAGAGGGCTACCTCAACAGAGCGAGTAGTTGTGTTTTTATCTCTAGATGCTCCTGCCTTTCCCAGGCGTTTTTCTTCCAGATGGCGAGGACGAAGAAAAAGGAAAAATCCCAGCATAGCAACTTTCAAGGTCAAGTCAACCAAAGTTCAAGGCAGTGTTAAAAACAGCAGTTAGGTTGATAATAATTGAATAAAATACATATAAATTCAACAAATCTTTTCTGATCCATTTACCTCTACAGAATACAGTGAGTCTAATCTCTTAAGTAAATAAAGATGAGTCAAAGAAGTGGCCTACCGGCATAGTGATCTCACAGGAGTGAGTGGGAAAAGAGATGTTTCTTTTTAACACAAGCAGAAATAACTTTCACAAATGAAAAACTATGTTTTTAGTATATTTTGGGCTGCATGGTGGCGCAGTGGTTAGCGCTCCTGCCTCACAGCAAGAAGGTTCCCGGTTCAAGTCCTGGCTGGGGGACCTTTCTGTGTGGAGTTTGCATGTTCTCCCCGTGCATGCGTGGGTTTTCTCCAGGTACTCCGGCTTCCTCCCTCCGTCCAAAAACATGCTTCATAGGTTAATTGGTTACTCTAAATTGTCCCTAGGTGTGGATGTGAGTGTGCATGGGTGTGTGATTGTGGCCCCTGGAACAGACTGGCGACCAGTCCAGGGGTGTACCCTGCCTTCGCCCATGAGTAGCCGGGTTAGGCTCCGGCAACCCCGTGACCCCGAAAGGGATAAAGCGGCTTGGAAAATGAATGAATGAATGAATGAATTTAGTATATTTTTTGGGCGTGCTCTGCAGGATAAACTGAGCCTGTAGTTGTTTTGCTTTCACGAGCTGGGCTGAGATGACTTTCGAATTAAACATACAAAAAGTCAATGAAACAACTCTCGGTAACTGTATAAAAAACATAAAGTCAGTCATAAATATAAATAATAGCTGGTTGCTAAACTAAACTAAGCTGAGCATCCCTCTCTCTTAGACCCGCCTTTTCTCCAAATCAGGAAATGACTATTTTTTTCTCTCACAAAACATGCATGTATGTGTCTCTATTCAAAGTTCTCACCTGTTATTTATGCGCTACTGACGCGAACAGCGGCTCATTTGACCTCAGTAGACACGCCGGCCAGTAGACTTTGAGTTCGATCCACTTGATGATAAGCAGGTCCACATTTGTCTTCCACTTCGCTGCAAGCAGCAAGCTGAAACTCGGACGGTAATGTCGTGCGGCTGCGCCGATTCAAAGGTAAATATTCCTGAAGCTTTACTCTCGCCGTTCACGGTGTTTGTTTCCGGTTTAAAGTAGATTTTGATCTTGTGTCCTAAACGTTTTTCAAAAGCACGAGATGACAAAAATCCACGCAACCCTTCTAATGACAGCATGACCCTCTTAGTTTATTTATTTGTATATTTTTTTAAAGGAGCTTATTTGCACTTTAAGTAGTACACGTCACCAGTCTGAACTTTGAGAATATCAGATTTTATTTGTGGGTGAACTTTAAATTTAACATTTTTGCACTTGAATGTATTTGCATATTTGTGTACACATTTAAAATTGTCGCTTTTATTTGTTCAAATAACCTTCTACATTTTGAAATGTTTACTTCCACTTATCATGTGCCAAGATAAACGTCTTTACCGACATATCTGACGAGCAAATACTTTGCTAAGACCATGACTGTGCACTTCACCACGTGCCAATCTGAGTCACTCAATTTACAAAGTATCTAATTGAACACATTTATTTTCAGTTTTTCCCCTTTAATTATTTATTTTAGTTGTAATTTAGTAATTTTCCATTTTGTTAAACAAATCTGAAATGATGTAATCCAAATTAGCCCCAATAACTCCAGAACAGCAGCATTATGGCTCCAAAAGTCGAGTATTGTTTTATAAAGACTGTACTCTGACTTAACTAAGATGTTCTTTCTGGTGACTATGGAGTTTTTATATCTAACCACAATTTTTGTTGTGCTGTGTTTAAGACTGATGCTTAAAATTTGAAAGTTAGGCACGGTACATTTAAGGGAAAAAAAAAGAAAGACATTGTGAAAATAGTTTTTAACTCGTAAGTACACACTGTAAACTTGAATTATTGAAAATGTGAAAATTTGTAAATTTGAAACACTAATATTATAAACTTGAAAGAAATATGGACAATTGAAAAAGAAGTGTAAATTTAAAACTAGACTTAAAAGAAAAAAATACAAAACCTAAAACTTTTACCAAATTTCAAAATAATGTTTGTTTGTATCTTCAAGTTTTTTTTTTTTCTTTGGTTCCTCTTTGGTTTCAGATCTCAGTTTCAATGGGCTTTTTGCACATTCCACTTCCACACTTGATTCTTGACCACTCAATATTCCAGTTAGGGGAGTGGATTGTTGTTTACATGGAAGTAGCGGAGTATTTGGAGTTTACAAGATGTCTTTTGGAGCCATCAAGAGTCACTATTAATGATGTTAGGCGCATTGTTAGTCTTTCTAGGAAAATACTCAAAAATAAAATGCAAAAAGGATTTAAATTGTATGTGCTATCTTTGTGAGGGGGGCCAAAGAGGACAACAGAAGAGTCATAAAAATATGAAAGTTTTTTTTTTAAAGAAAAGAAAGCAAACAAAAAGGGGAAAAAAAGTGCTGCACTGGCTGCATGTATTGCTTGTATCCCTTTAATATTGTTATCATCTTTTTTTTAGATGAAAATCATACATAAGAACGCCATTAAAACCATTGTATTTTCTGCACTACTCCTTGGGGCCCTGTTTCATTTCTGGAACCCATGGACCAGTTTTAGAGTTGACATGCAGCCAAGACAAGGGGGTCCAATACAAGAACTCCTTTTTGCAAAAACTGCAAACCTCATCAATCTTTATCCTGATATTCCCTTCCACATTAAAGAAGCAGTGACACGGTGAGTTAGCTGTCTGTGAAACCTTTTTTTTTGTTTGTTTGTTTCTTTCAAAATAGATTTTACATAATTTGCATATTTCCCTCTGCAGCCGTTTGACACAAAACACATGTGTGTGCACAGCAGATGAGAAAACCTTTCATGTGCCGTTATTGAATCAGTTCTTCCCGAATGTTTGGGCCCAAAATCTCCAAAAGGCCTTTTTGGAACACCACCCTGATCCTGAGGGTGTAAAGCGCCATAGGACTCAGGAGTACAAGAAGTTTAAAATCAGGTAAACTTGTCATTACAACTCTCAATTTAAATGACTAAAACTATTGCTTTTAAACTAAACACCCCATCATAGGAGTAAAAGCTTCAGTAGACTGTTATTTGTAAAAGTACTTCTTGGCAAAAAAAAATCTGCTAGGATCCTTGTTTATTTCTCTGAATTTGTCAGTGTAATTCTAACCAATTGGCTTGATTTGTGCAGCACTTTGCTAGTACAGGGTTGGATCCCCTTTGCCTGCAGAACTACCTTTTATTCTTTGTGGTATAGAGTCAACAAGGTACTAGAAACATTCCTCAGAGAGTTTGGTCCATAGTGACATGATAGAATTATGCAGTTGCTGCAGATTTGTTGGCTGCACATCCATGATGCTGGTCTCCCATTTCACCACATCTCAAAGGAGTTCTATTGGGTTGAGGTCTGGTGACTGTGAAGACCATTTGAGTCCAGTGAGCTAATTGTTATGTTCAAGAAACCAGTCTGATATTTGGATTTGGAAATGGTTTATTTCAAGTAGGCAAGAATAACACATATGTAACACAATCAATCAGCAAAAATTTACATCCATAAAAGAAACATGTCAAACATAGGATAACTAGGCATCAAAAAGTAGACTGCTTGAAAGGGAGTGGGAGGAAGCGAATTTATATAGTCCCACCCTGACTCGACCACGCCATTTCTTTACATTAGTCATCAACCGGTTCGTAACTTATGATCAGATATTGATACCTTACTGACATTGAGTCAGGTCATTAAACATAATTAAATAACATTAAGTCACTACTTTAAACTTCATTGTAGCATATGCAGAAGAGGAAAAAAATCCAGTGATGTGAATAAATCTCAAACATAAATCAGTATAAAAATCAAAAATATATAAAGATTATTTTCATCAGAAAAGTCATTTATAAAAAAAGAAAAATCAAGAAAAAAAATATAGATTCTTTTTTTTTGTCAGAAAAGCCATTTACTTAAATCAGGTATAAAAATAAGTGCAGATTATTTTTATTTGAAATCACTAGTCATGAATTACGCTTTAGGAAACCAAGTCAGGTGATTTGATTAAAGCGTTTGTCCTAGATGGTAATCCACCTTCAGATTAACAGCTGTCCTTCTGGTTTGAACAGAGTTTATAAATTTATCGTTGTTATGACTGCAGATTTTGTCAGGTCCAATCACCTTCAACTGGTATCACAGCAAGTAAGTTGTGCTTGAGTTGTCTGCAGGGCAGAAATCACTGCTGAAAAGGGGGGTCAAAGTTGATCTAAGAGTCAGTGGTAGATCATCGGTGCAATATTTTCTTGAAATCATATTTGACTTTATTATGCATCAATTAAAGGCTCAGACACTGCAGCCACGCTAGCTTCTGTGCTAACGTTAGCTGCACCAGGCCTTGCCCAGAGATGATTCCAGCTTTATGACATGGTGCATTATCTTGCTGGAAGAAGCATCAGAAGATGGTACATTCAGATGGTAGCATCTGAATGAAATCAGGACTCATCAGATCTGGCAACATTTTTCCAATTTTGTTTTGTCCAGATTTTGGTGAGTCTGTGTAAATTGTAGCCTCTGTTTCCTGTTCTTAGCTGACAGGAGTGACACTCGGTGTGCTCTTCTGCTGCTGTAGTCCATCTGCCTCAAGGTTAGACGTGTTGGGCATTCAGAGATGGTCGTCTGCACACCTCGGTTGGGGTCACTTCAACCACATTCCTCCCTCATTCTGATGCTTGGTTTGATGTGCAGCAGATTGCTGTGACCATGTCAACATGCCTTAATGCATTGAGTTGCTGCCATATGCTTGGATGATTAGAAACTTGCGTTACTTAACAGTTGGACAGAGGTGCCTAAAAAATTTGCCAGTTAGTGTAGTTGGGTACATGAATCAAACATGAGTCAAATGAAACAAGTAAAAACAAGAACAGACTTTCAGGAAGTGGCTGCCTCCCACATACTCGGATCTCCTCCTCCCCCCACAAATACGTTTCTCAGAAGTGTTGCACAATTCATTGCACAGGTAGCATTATTTCAATAAATGAACAATATCTCAAATGCAAGTTTTCTCACTTTTGAAAGCATAGCAGAGAATAAGTTTCTGTTTAAATTCTTGTTTGTGCTTAAATATATAATTTGTACGGGACTCATTTGCACACGTGTTGAAGGTCTTCCAGTCCAAAAGATGTGCTGATCGTGGCTGAGGCCAACAACCCCCTTCAGTATCCTACACAAGGAGTGGAAGTTCAGCCCCTCAAAACCATTATCATTCCTGGTAATCTTTTGCATAAAACTAACAAAAAAATGTTTGTTTAAAAGATTTTACTGTTTTATCACGGGTCATATCGTTTTTCTTTTTTTAAAATATTTTACTTCAGCGTTCAAATGGCCTATTAACTTAAAGATGCCAGCAAAAGCACGTTCCTGTCCTATTATGTCGGTTCTGCAAAGTAGTTTTTACTTTCCAGTTCAGACATGCATGGTGCTATAATACCATGGGCGTGAATACTGTTTTGCCTGTTTTCTCTTTTACCCTCCTACAAACCAGTTTGACGCCATGCATAATTTTTTGTGTTCCTTTGAAATGGCAAGTTCAAAAAACGATTAATGTGACAAATGGTGAAGTGTCAAGCACTTCACCATTACTGAAACAAAGTATGTAAACTTCTACAAAAAGAAAAGAAAAGAAAATATATCATATGTTTCCCTTTGATTTCTTTTAAATCCTACTTCTTTGTTACTCTGATAATATTTACTTCTACTAACTGTTCTCTCTTCGTAGGTTTGGGTCTCAAGCAGAATAAAAGATCAAATTATTTGGTGGTTATTTAAATATTTATAACTTTGGATTTTATATTATGTTTGTTAATCATCAAAATCAATTAATCAGTTTATGTGTTGTTTTTTTTCTTTCAAATAGGTCAGTTTGACAGCAGAACTAGGGACTTTCGATGTCGCTGCCACAGTGGAAGGAGTGGTCATTAAGGGAGAAGGGGAGAAGCGCATTACACTTTCAAGCTCTCACTTGTCTTCTCTGAAGCAACAGTTACAATTTGTCACCTATACAAGTATTGTGTTTCATCCCAAAACAGCAGACGTAGGTAATCACACAGATCTTTATGGCTTATAAAAATCTTTTTGTTCTTGGTTGTTTATATCTGTTGTTTAGCTGAGCTTAAAAAATGATAGCTATTTTTTGTTTTACAATAATACTTTGCAAATATTTGTTATTTCAGGTCCATACAATAAAATAAAAAGAAGGTAGGGATTGATCACCACAGACTTTAGTCCATGAGGAAAGCAGATGCCATTCTACAAGTTACTAAAGTCCCACTGCAGTCATCTTTTGACCTATTTTAAAAGTGTTTACAGTGGTCTTTTAATAATTATACTGTTTTTCACCTAATTTTAAAAAAACCTGTGTCGTTTTCTAGGACATAGTTTCTGTAGAGCGACAGGAGTTCATTAGAAATTCAGTTCTGAGTTATGAGCTGGACCGTTGGTGTGGAGTAAGCACACCCCCATTTCCCGTCATCCATCTGTATACTCCCTCCCGCTATCTTACAGCCCCTCACACCAAAACCTAACATTACTTTTTAAAATGACGAGCAAACCAGCTGTATAGTTTTGAGTCAGATGTCATCTCAGACAAGGAAAACAAAGACCTACATGGATCTTTTTGTCTACAAGTGAATGCATCAGAATGGAGCAGAGCACGGAGCTTTTGGTCTGCAGATTGTAGCTTCTGCGTCACTAAAACTAGCTTTTTTAAACAGCATTTTTTCTTTGCTCCTGATTCACAACAACTTGAGTTAAGAAATACTCTGAAATGGACTCCACTCTGTCCATCCAGAAGTGTTTTTTTTCTGTCTTTAAAAATATGTAAAATGTATTTGGTATCATGTTGTCACTTCATCATTGTTTTCAGTGGTGTACCTGCACATACATTGCACAACATTTTAAAGTTTGTACCACAGTTAAATAATCAGTTTCTTAGAATATAAGGTCAAGTGTCATTGGTTGTCCATAACAACCATTTTGATAATTGAGGTGTTCCAAGCAATAGATCTTAAACTCTGGAACTGGAGTTTATTTTGGTTTCCTTTTGTCCCACAGTTCATTTTACAACTGAAGGTCATCAAGCATTCTTTACCATCAAAATTGGATATAAGTCCATCCCAAAACTTTACAACTCTGGACACAGTGGAGGTTTGTAAGCACTTTTTTTTAACCCAGTTGCATGTTGTGATGTTTTACTGTACCACCACTAATATTATATTTTGTTCGTGTTTTTTTTTTATTGTTTTTTACTTAGAGTACAACATTTCTGCTCTGGTTACCATCGCCACCAAAACCTTTCTGCGCTATGACAAACTCAAAGATCTCATCGATAGCATCCGGCAGTATTATCCCTCAGTCACCATAGTGATTGCAGATGACAATGAACACCCTCAGCCAGTTACTGGTCCTCACATTGAACACTATATTATGCCCTTTGGAAAGGTAAAGAGGGGGCATATGTCCTATTTTTGTCTTGCATTCTGATAACTCAAGCAGTGCATTTAAAACATGTTTCCCTTCCCTTTCACTGCACAGGGCTGGTTTGCAGGGAGAAATCTGGCAGTGTCTCAAGTGACTACCAAATATGTGCTATGGGTGGATGATGATTTCATCTTTACGGCCAACACTAAGTTAGAAAAGATGGTTAACATCCTAGAAAGGACGACTTTGGACCTGGTGAGACCAATGTTTAAGCAATATTGTTAAATATTTTCCAGAGTGGCACTCCAGACTTCAAAAAGGTTTAGCCATTAGACCACAGTTTAGGTTACATAACTGCCCTCCCAATATTAACTTTTTTTAATCACACCTGCTGTATATTTGAATTCGTGCTAATATTTTATGTGAAGCACGACAGAATGTACTTGTATTTCTCAAGTATTTTTTTCCCTCTCAAGCTTACAAGGAGAATCAACCAATCAAGCTGATTGTTTAGTCTACCATATGTAGCAAGTGTAATGCTAAAAAGACAGAAGTAAAAGCCAGATTCTATCCTCTGCTGCCAGAGCAAAAGCTCTTCTTTTCTAGAGAAGCATTTGTTTCCTCTCGTCTAACTGTTGGTTGTGCAACACAAATCTGATTATCCCAGCAACAGTCTAATCTGAGCACAATGATGTTGCTGCTGTCTGCACAGACAAGTCACATTTTAGCCTAAAAAGGCACAATCTGAAACATTTGTTTCCACGGTACTAGGTCATAAAAAATGTAAAAAGCAAAAGGCTTTTTTTTTTAAAGGCTCCTTTATCCACTACAGGATGAAGGAGTCTTTAAAAACTCATTAATTCATTACGGGGCAATTTGTGGGATTAACTTTACATGAAAGTTAGATTAAGTAACTGAACAATACATACATGGATGTCTCCCTGTGCCAGTCCCCAGCCTGGATAAAATACAGGGTTGTGTCAGAGCTGATGAACAACAGCACGAATATATAAGGTCCCTGCTCCACTCCATTCTTATGCGTCGACTTGTAGACAAATAGATCCATGTACGTCTTTGTTTTCCTTGTCTGAGCTGGCATGACAGATTGCTGCAGCTGGTAAATGGCTTATACTTATATAGCGCTTTTCTACCTTCATTGAAGGTCCAAAGTGCCCAAAGTCACGGTCCCATTCACCCATTCACACACTGATGGTGGCTCTGCTGCCGAACACTGGCGCCAACCTTTTGAATCTTTTTTCCTTTTTTTTTTCCACTAAATTACTCAACATCATTACTATAATTAATCAAAAACATCAGGATAATTCTTTAGATTTTAATCGTCATTAGAATGTCTTTTTTTTTTTTATAACCATGAGTTTTTAGTAATATAAAGTTAACACAAATAGCTGTAGTCTATGAAACCCTTGGTTTAATATTTGCTGTTGTTTTTAAAAAGATGTTCAAAGGAATAAAAAAAAGCATGTATCCTTTATGCTTAATAAAATGCAACTATTTATTTAAAAATAAAACACTAACAGCACTATTTGAACCCGGTTATATCTGGAATCGTTTGATTACAAGCACCCAACAAACCGCTGTAGTCACAGGTAGCTCCTCCCACATTTGGCCGGGATGGTGAGGTTAGAGAAAACGTTTTTAGCCACGTGGCAGCTTCAAGGATGCTGACCAAATGTCTCAGACTTAACAGTTTTTCATTCTCACAAACTGGTTTATTTGACACTGTCGTGTGTGTGTGCGTGTATCCTCTGCGCGTGCGCATACAAACGCAGAGGATACAAACGCAGAGGATACAAACGCAGAGGAT
>BSAI01000015.1:10565942-10778294 GCA_036245035.1 Adrianichthys oophorus
ATACAAACGCAGAGGATACAAACGCAGAGGATACAAACGCAGAGGATACAAACGTGTGCGTGTCACAGGGGCGTGAAAGGTGAGAGACATTACTTACCACGGATGAGGGTTGCAGTCGTCCGTGTCTGTGGAAGAAAAGAGATTTCGGGTTGAGCTTCTGTGGCGCCTTGTTATTTTGACTGCCTTAACATTATTTCATGTTTTGTTAACATTTTTACAATCATACTCCTGGTGTGGCAGACTGACCCCGATCATGATGGCAGGAGGCAGAGTCATGTTAGCTAAACTGAGAAATTGTTGCAGACTAGAATAGTTCCCATTATTTCAACTACTGTAACTCTTCAACTGATGACACAATTAACGTAAAGTTTCAAGGATGCTGACCAAATGTCTCAGACTTAACAGTTTTTCATTCTCACAAACTGGTTTATTTGACACTGTCGTGTGTGTGTGTGTGTGTGTGTGTGTGTGCGTGCGTGTGCGTGTGCGCGTGTGTGTTCATTAAACGGCAGTTATCAGCCGTGAACAGAAATTAAAAAGCCACTGGTTGTATCATTGCTAAATCACGCTTACTTAAAACCCTATGTCACCAGATTACACTTGTGCAATTCCAAATTCATCGCATACGCTAGTCTTTTTAATACAAAAGAGGTTTCTCATGCTAGAAGGTTGAATTAATTGTTATTTTTTCAGATGTGGATTTTTAAAGCTCAAAATATTAAAAACAACAAGTAAAAGGTTAAAACACTTACAAGTAAAATATTAATAAATAAGTGACAGTAAAAAAAAATATATATATATACACTGATGAAAGCAAAAACATAGTAAAACACTATAGCAAAGTGAAGTTTCATACTGTTTCAAAAGCCTGGCTATAAACGGTTTTAAGGTGTTTTGTAACTTTTTTTTTCTATGTTAAAACTGCTTAACTTCATCATTTCAAGAAAATTAAGCTTAAAATTTCTTAGTATTAAAACTTATTAACTTAGTATTAAACTTCTAGTATTAAACATTTCTTAGTATTTCTTTGGTCAAATTGTTGTGAATTAGGAGAAGAAGAAAAAATGCAGTTTAAAAAAGTTTTCAGTTTTCCAACTGGAAAGGGCTGGCCAAAGTCTCTCTGCTCCGCACCATTCTGATGCATGCACTTGCAGACAAAAAAATCCATTAACTTCTTCATTTTATTCATCTGAGCTGGCATCTGACTCAAAACTGTACGGCTGGATAGCTCGGATATTGCTCGCCAGTTTTATTGCTCTTCTAATGTTAGCTTGTTGTTGTGAGGGGCAGTAAGATAGCAGGCAAGACAATAAACAAAGGTATGATGGTATATAAGATGAGGAATAGTCCCGACCACAACTTTCTGATTAACTCCTGGCGTGCTGCACAAACTTTGTCCTAGAAAAAGACGCTTTTGGGGGTTTTTTTTTTTGGGCTAAAAATGTCATGATCATAGATAAAAGACCACTTGGAACGCTTTTACAACAGATCAAAACATGATTGGAGTGGCACTTTACTGTTTTGTTTGCAGGTTGGCGGTGCAGTGAGGGAGGTAACAGGATACTCTGCCACATTTCGACACACCATTTCAGTTGATGAAGGAGGAACTGAGGGCAACTGCTTGCACATACGCCTTGGATATCACCATGCTATTGAGGGATTTCCCAATTGCGTGGTTGCAGATGCCGTTATCAACTTCTTCATGGGTCGGACAGATAAAATGCTGCAGGTTGGCTTTGACCCCCGGCTGTCACGAAGGGGCCACTTAGGTTTGTATTTTTCTTTCAGAGGAACTGCACTGCCCTTGTTTGAGAATGCAAATGAAAAGTAAAAAAATGTTTTCTAAAAGAAAAAAACCCACTAAATTATAATATTTAAAATGTTTTTGTTGTTTCAGAGTTCTTCATTGATGGCTTGGGCCTCCTCCACATTGGCTCCTGTAGTGATATCACAATAAACCACGCGTCTAAGATTGTCCTACCTTGGAAAAAAACGGATGAGCAAAAAGCTTATGAAAAATTCCGATACAGAGCCCAAAATAACATTTCTAATGAAATCTTTTACTTTAAGTACAGATTTAAGTGCTTGACCAGTCAGTGAAGGCAACCCTGTTTGCTCACTTTTTGTTTGTTTTTTTTACAAAAACTTGATGGATAAAGATGCAGCGTTTACTGTGTAAACTTGAGAACCACTCTGTCAGGATCTTCGCATTTGTCTGTACTTCTGGAATGACTCCTTTTGCCCTAAACTATTTACCTGCAGGTAAAAAGTCAAACTGCAAACAAGCGTGAGTTTATAGAGAAAATAAAGGGAAACAAAACAGTGACACCCAATGCCTTTGTTATAGGTTATTTCAGTGAGATGATGCATTTAGTTGAGTACATCATAGAATATCGATAATTATCAGAATATATATACTTTATCAAAAGTTCCAGTCTCGTCATTCAGTTGGGCTGTCATTGCAGAACTTCTCCACAAGATGGAAACATAGCAAAACAAAAACCACAATTTCAAAAGACTACATGCACCTTGAGTTTGTTAGTGATTAATTGTAACTGTATGTTGCAGGATATAGAAAAAAGTATCCATTATATATTTTGTACTGTTGCACTGTAATGTACTTTTGTTGAAACTACAAACAGTTTTGTGCTGCTGTAAATATAAATTCACTGATGTGTCCAATTGTGCACGGAAACTCTTTGCTTTTGTCTTAGCTGTAAGCACATTAGGTAGGCAAGCCTAATTTGTGTGTTTTGTTCAAAAAAATAATTGTAATGAAACATTTGTGGTTAAGTAAAAGTCTTTTACTGGCTGGCCCTGATTAAGAAGTTTACAGTGTTTTTTTTTTCTTTCTTGAACGCGTGCCTTTATGTGTGTTTGTGTTTGCAGGCCTGGCTGTAGCATCTGGCTTTGTAAATATTTGGCCAGATCCACGCTCACCGTGTTCTAATTGAAGTGGACTATTTCCTGCCAATTAGTGAAACACTCCTTGAGCTTTAAAAGGAACACCCAAAGGGTATGGTGTCTGGAGGCCTCTTTGAAATATGCGCAGGAAAAAAAGAGATTAATTTGGCTACCTTCATAACATCAAGCAAGGAAATAATTAGACAAGGTTTATATTTATTATATTTTTCTTGGTTTTGAACTCTTAGTTTTTATCAGTTCAAGGTTTACAGCGTTGAAAATGAACATTGGGAGTTTCAGCTGCTGGACTGCAGGGGGCAGCATGGGATTGATTAATCCAACAGATTTTTTTTTTTCTTATTTTCAAATGTAAATTACGATATATAGCCCCAAACTGATGTGATTTGCTTCTCTATCCTAAAAATAAAGTGTTTAGTTTTTCATTAAATCTGTTTTCTTCAAAATGTTATTTACATAAATGCACATTCACAGCTTTTAAATTAGTTCTGAAAAAGTGCCATCACTCATTTGAAAACATGCTTTATGAACACCAAAGTGTGTGTGTATATATATTTATATATAAACACTTTGGGGTTCATATATATATATATATATATAAATTGACCCTCGGACATATCCAAGCTCTGCTTTCAAGTGATATAAATATCAGCAACACCAGTATACGTATTTATTTGTGAAACATAAAAAGAAATGTAATAAATATTACAGTGGAAACATATTTGACAAGTGACAATAGTATTTTTATGCAAGAAAGTATTTGGCTGTTCCCTGGGCTACAAAATGTGTGTTTTGTGCAATTATTCATCTTGCTTATCAAGAGCGCTAGCACCTGTAAATGAAGCGGTAACAGTGTATTGTCAAAATGGTTAATGCTTCTCTAAAATCAGAATCAAATGCTTAAACGCTCCTCTACAATTGATAAACGTCTTGGTCGATATTCAGTTCCCACTCAGCCAATGTGAGCAAATGAATCCTCCACGTTCAGACCCAAACTGTTGAGGTATTCTCTGAAGGTTTCTCCTGCAAGACGATAGCGCCACTTTATTAAATGCTTCTGACGGTAAAATTCTATTGTTCAAAGTGAGAATATCTTTAAACTTTACCTTCTGTTGTTGAATGTATGTCACAGCATCATGCACAGTGACAAAAATGTGTTGAGGATTCATGTGGCTCATTAGGCCACTCGATGTCATGATTTTCAAGACATTCTCTGATGGGACAAAAATGCTGCAGTCAGTGTTCATGAGTCGTGAATGAAATTATGCTAAACAGTGTAAAAAAACTGCTGGGAGAAAAACATTTTTGTAAAACCTTTACCATTGCAGTTTGCCAAATACACAGAAACTCCCATTTTCTGACATTCGGTGCACATCTGCAAAAAAAACAATGAGCACATTAAAAAAGGGGGGAGCGCTTGTTATGAGGGGAAAGCTTGTCCTTTTCTTTGCAGACTAACCTGTGTGAAGAGCCTCGCTCCAGCAATGTCAATGAATATGACACTGCTACAGTCTATCAGGACAGCCTCCAGATCGCTTTCTGACGCTTCTGTTTAGAAGCAAAAAACTTAGCAGAACAAGAGAAACTGAAACTTGGTGATAGTTTGATAAAAATCATTTCCTACCTGACTTAAAGAAGTCACTTACAGAGGAAAATGATGTATTTGCAATGCCTCTCTCCTAAAGAGATAGATCAAGAAATAATTGTTTTTAGTGATTTGAATTTTATGTAGAGCTTTGTGTGATTTTAGTTGAAGTTTGATTTTAGTTGAAATGGTACCACAGTGCTGATGACTGTCTCACTCTCTTGCTTCTCCAAGGCTTTCCTGGCCTTCTCCCTCCTGCGGATCTTCTCCGGTGTCAGACCCAGAAGCTTGCTCATCTGATCCCTGAAAAAGCTTCGGTTGCCATAGTAAATGGGACCATTGTAAGTCAGGATCTTCACTCCCGGCACTTCATAGCACTATAGAAGATACAGTGTAGTTAATATATGCATTTTTCCTTTAAAGAAATATAGATTACAAGTCATTTCTGGAATAACAGGTTGGAAAAAAATATTATTTGTTTTTCTTTTTAGTTAAAATAAACAAACGCTTTTTTATTATTATTATTGCAATGAAAAAGCAATAAAAATCTTGCTCACCTTATTATGGTTCTCCAAAGGTCTATATATTTCTGTGTTGCTGGCACGTCCGAGTACTGAGCAAGCAACCCTGTGGAATAATTGGTCATCAAAAATTAAACTAACACAAATCATGGAAAAATATCAAGCCTGTAATAATTCCAAATGTGTACAGTACCCTCCCCAGAACATTTATTGTTGGATTCTGCAACAGTTTTAGTGCAAATGGACAGAAACACAAACCTTTGTGTGCGACAAATGATTGTCATCATTGAGAAAACCACTCCGATGGCCAGACCAAGGTCCACGTTGAGTACCACTACAGACGTCCAGGTTACAATCCAGACCATCTGCACAAAAAACATACAATAATGTGTTGCTATTTTAAGGGTTTCAAGAAGCAGCTCAGTTTAATTCTTAATGCACCTTAACATGACAGCTTCTTTTAACGTTGTTATACTCTTTGTTTGATAACAATAAAGCATTTTTTTCTATTCTACTCCAATTAATGTCAGAATGAGAGTGAAAGTTTAGTGATATTTTTTCTCTGATGTTCTATGAGCTCATAACTTCTTAATTGAAATTGTCATGTGGAAACATTCTCATTTTAATATATGTGTGAATACAACCTGATAGTTACTTAAGGATGGATATCTCTGCTTTGCTACCAAACCTGTAAAAATCTATATAAATGACTAACTCTAAGACCATTGCTTCTCTTTTAACACTTATTCCAGCATCAAGGATCATCCTTACAAAATCAATCTTGCTGATTCTCCACAGTTCTGGGAGGTCTTGGAACTGCAGGAGCATTTGCCTGAGGCTGGTGACATTGATGCACGCCAGAACTGCCTGAGGAGAGACAAAACGACGAGTGAAAAGGCCCTTTCTTCCCTCTCAGTGGGTTCACAGATCCACACACGAGCACACCTTAGGCAGGAAGTAGAAGAGCGGTCCTATCAGCAGCAGGACAACAAGGACAACCAGGCTGGTGAACAAGCCACACAGCTGCAAGTAGACACATGTTGGTATACAGACTGTGGCTAAACATAAATAGTATTTTGTCTATGTGTTTTAAGTAGTGAAATTAGCTTAAAGTGACAGTTTTAGTCCCAAACTTTACCATGCATCATTTCCACTACCTGTGTGTGTCCTCCAGCACTCTCTAGGATGTTAGTGGTGGCCAGAGTGGCTGAGCTGGGGAAGCAGGTGAAAAAGGCAGACACCGCGTTGGAGATCCCATGGGCCAGCAGCTCCTAAAATATTTATACTTTTTACAGATGTATCCCTAAACGAATCCAACTTGCATGAATCAAGCAGCCAGGACATTGGTGGGTTTTACCTGGTTGGGTTGAATGGAATATCCATGTTTATCAGCATAAATCATAGCCAGTGAGACGGACAAAGCATATCCAACGAAGGTGATTGCTAATGTGTCTCCAGCAATGGCAGGGAAAGTGTTGATGGCAGGCAGCTGAGGCCTTGGAAATCTGAAAGATGGGAAATAGAGTAAACAAAACATCTCTACAGTGATTCCCCTTCTAGTTCCCATTAGGGATTTTGTAAATAAAGAGTTTTACCCAGCAGGAATATCCCCAACAATCTCAATGTTGTAGATAGAATCCAGGGAAGAAGCATACACTACACAAGTAGCAATAATCACCTGAAGAGAGGAACAAATACAGCGGTCATGATATGATTACTTCTCAGCATCTTCAGAAAGCTGCTGACTCACAGTGAGGATCTCCACAGGGATGGGCGTACGAAGGCGATGCCGAAAACGCACATTAATTTCCTTAACAGGAACCAGAACAGCCAGGGAGACCAAAGAGATGATCAGCTCAGCTGTGTTAGTATGAGGGAGATTCTCCACCACTGACACCAACGTCTGCGCACACAAACCAGGGAGAAGACTCTTTAGCGATCTGCTTTGGATCAATCTCCAAGATGAAAAACTAATCACCTTAAAGAAGGAGAAGTTTCCTGTGTGGCGAGGGAGCCGCAGCCCCAGCATGCTTTGCAGCTGGGAGATGGTCACATGAAAGGCAGCAGCACTGATGAAAGCCTTCACTATTGGCTCTGACAAATAGGTGGAGAGGAAGCCCAGATGAAGGGCAAACATGCAGATCTACAGGAGACAGGACAAACATGACGTGAAGTCTAATGCTGCTCACACACAATGATCTTTCATACGGTATTTTTAAAGATATTTTGTAAGAGTTTTATGATTCATTTTAGCAACGATTTGATTCATATCTTTATTTGTGGTTGCCAATGCAATTCATAGTCGATCTTGGTATATTTTGAACAATCTGATTGGATCGGATTCACTGATCAAAAATCAGTCCAGGACAACTTTAGCCAAAAATTCAACCAGTGTGACTCAATGACAAATACCTGCTGAAGAGGGCAGATTCCTTTTATTTCTTGCAAGATAATCAAGTGTAAATTAAATATGTGTACAAACAAACAAGTAAACAAGAGTTAATTATAAATACAGTCACGTTTTAGTTTCATAAAGGTCCGCCCACCGTTGTTTTTCCACATCAAAATAACCCAATGGAACATTATTAGAACATTCTACCACACTGTATGGTCACAGTGTTTCCACACATTGGATGGTAATGATGGCTTGATCCTTTTTTCTGCCATCACATTTGTGTTGCCTGCTGTGATGGCACTTAGGTTTTATGTTCTAGTAAAATAAACTCACAATGTTTGAATCAAAATGCTATTTTTCAGTTATGATTATAATTGACTTCTTTCATTTTGAAATGATGTTTTAATAGCACAGGTCGATTCGATTAGAAACTTGACTCAGACAGATAGATCTGGTTTGATCATAGGAAAATAAATCAATTTATCAATTAATCGTTACACTTTTTGTGTTTCTGCGTGCGTGTTACCATAAAGATCCCAGAGAGAAGCGCTACAGCTGAAGCCACTCCGATCCTCTGAGCCTCAAAGCCTGCTGCTTCAGGTGAACTTGAGTTCATCTCAAGAGGGGTGGGAACTAACTGCTCCACTACAGAGCCGGTCATGAGACTCACCACAGCAAAGGTGCCTGAAAAGTAAAAGTTTCCTCAGTGACAGTGGTGAAGATATAACCTTAAGCTGGAGATGTGAAAAGTAAACCAATGTATGTGAGCTCACCTGTGGACACATGGTAACCTGTGCCAAAGATCATGTAAAGGACCACAGGGAAGAAGGAGGTATACAGACCGAATACTGGAGCCACAGATGTGAGCAGAGCAAACGCCATACCTGTTCAGACCGAACAATTCATGCATTTATGAATTAATACCAATAATGATATTAATAATAATATTGAACTCCAGACTTTACCTTGAGGAATATGAAGGATGCCCACAGTCAGTCCAGCTATAGTGTCTCCTAAAATCCATTTCCTCAGCTTGTACCTTGGCAGCCACTTGAAAATGGGGACTCTCTCCTTCAACAGGTGGAGGCATGCCTGCCTGGAGAACCTGCACCAACCAGGCAGCTTGTCCCGAATCCTCGCTCCTCCACTGGGGTCCTCCTCAGAACCGTAAGCTTGCTTGAATCGGTCCTCTGTGTAAATGTCTCGGTACACTGCCACGGAAGCACTCATGTCGTCCTCCTTCAAAGCCACTGCTCTGCTGCTGAATCACTCAGGTGATTTTCAGATGGATTACATTTATAGCAGACTCTGCCCTGCACTAAGAAGCCATTGTATTTTCCTGCTAGAGACTCTTCAGCCAATGACATGGCTCAAATATCAACTTTTTTCTACAGTATCAACTACTTTTTTTTTTTTACATCTTTGAGCTGCTACAATTTCAGTGCTTCACTTTTCCTCTGCACAGATCCTCGGGGTCCTACTGCTAAAAGGGTTTTTCAGACAAGACATCTAATCTGGTGTCCTTCTCCCCTAATCCCTCCCTCAGACAAACTAGGATGTGTACAGACTAGAAGGATGCAGGGCTGATACAATGTGCTGCACTGTGAAATGCCCACACAGATCAAAGTGGCATTGTTAGCTGAGGCGGAACCTCAGACCTTGTCTGTTCATTTCCGAGAGGGATGGATGTCTGTCATGGGTGGGTGTTTAAACTGTGTAGTCTAAGGGAAAAGGCTTGATAGCCGTGCAGTTTTGTGTAACTCAATCACACATGAAGACTGGTTGAATGATCAAACTACACCCCATCCTTGAACAGAAATTATCTGTATGACAAATGTCCTTTGTTGGAGTGCGAGAGGAAGATGTTTTCGTGTTTGTACGACAGTCTTACAAGAAAGCTGCATGTTGCTTGAACGTGAAAGAAAGCCAGTGTTCCACTCCGGCGCATCAGTCAAAGGAAATAGAAAATTGTTTCTCTGCTTTTGATTGAATAACTTCCCTTTTATTTGTTATTTTTGTCATCCAGCAAGACTACGTGAGAAAAGGCTGGCAGTGCCCCTCTTTTAAGTACTCACAATGGACAACACCAGAGGTTTTTGGTGTGGATGAACGAACATTTTCAATTTTCCTGTGGGTGTGGGCTGAGAAATCAAAAAATACATAATCTCAGTTAGAAGCCCAGAAGATTGTGAGTGTTTGCAAGGACATCATTATAAATTTGAATTTCTCATTCACTTAAAACACGTTTTGTTCTGTTTTCCTGAGTGCAAAGTAATCCTTTTAACTTAGTCTTATGAGTT
Source organism: Adrianichthys oophorus (assembly GCA_036245035.1). NCBI lineage: Eukaryota > Metazoa > Chordata > Actinopteri > Beloniformes > Adrianichthyidae > Adrianichthys > Adrianichthys oophorus. The sequence goes on from BSAI01000015.1 coordinate 10,575,666, forward strand.
GGAAAAACAAACTTTTTAAGGACCCACACCAATAGGAATTGTGTTTTTGATGTTTTTAAAATGTTTTCCATTTTTCTCATGATGAAGGACATAATATCAAATAATTTAAACCGCATTTCTGTGTATTTCTTTTTTCAAATCGTGGTAAATCGGGAGCAGGTTAAAAAATAACGTTTGATCATCATACACCACAGTACAACACAAAAACTCACAAGGCCACAGGTGCCAGCTCAATTTGCACAAATGACAGAATTAAATACTTGTGTTTGTTTATATGCCTTGGTGTGTGTGAGCTGTAGTTGTATTGTGTACGTGTTGACATGTTTTTGTGTGAAGACAAACGTGTGTGCTTGTAATATTTGTGTCTGTGGACAGGCCCCACCCTTTTGACTAACATTACACCTGACAGTAGAGTAAATCTCCAGCAACTCGTTGCTTTGTGATTCAACCCCCTCCAACTTCCTTAATCCCCTTTTTTCCTCCCCTTTCTTTTGTACCCTAATCCTCCATCTCTAACATCCCACTTTCTCCTTTTCTCTTCTTTTTTCCATCTGGTCCAACAAAAAAATCTATACCAGCGTGAGTAATATAAAACATTTTTAGCCTGAAGTACAAAAGAGGTTTACACAAATATATGCCTCGTGTGTCAGAATAACCCCTTATTGTGACAGTAAAATCTGTCCAACACAAGAGTCCTTCACTCCTTCTCTTCTCTTAACATCTTCATTTTCCTCATCTAAGCTACCATCTGGCTCAGAACCGTACGGCTGAAAAGCTTCAATATTGCTTGCCATTTTTTTGCGCTACTAATGATAAGTTGGAGTTGTGAGGGGCTGTAAGCTAGCAGGAGAAGTGTCCAAAGTGTGTTTGACTTTAGAGTAAAGTGTGAGATTAAGTCAGATTTTTTTGTGAAAAATGTTCTAACCTTTTTTTTTCCAGATTGTTTTCCTAAAATTATTTTCAATGATGCTTCTGAATTCGTTGCCCAACAAGAAACATTCAAGCAAAATCATTATATTAATATTGGCTAAGTTAAGGATAATTTTTTTTTACGTTTTTTTTTTCTGAACTCTTTATTAAAGACCTGCTGACCTAAAGTTCATACTGTAGAATGTAGAGACTGATAATATCTTTAAACTCTTCTAACTATTTTAGGAGGTATTTGCCATTGGGTCATTTATATTAATTGTTTTAACAAAACATTTCTTGGGGTATTTTGATGTTATAGATGTGAGTCTGCCTCTCTGCTTGGTGTTCTCTCAGAGGACGCTCTTTAGCAGAGAGGGGCCGATCAGTGTTCCCTCACACATATCAGTTTCTCTGATATAAATAGATAATAGCTGGCTCCAGGCTGTTCACTTTAAAATCTAAAATAGAAAACATCAGCGAGTTTGCTCTTAATCGTCCCTTGGTTGTTGTTTCTCCTTGAATGTCCAAGGGTGTGTTGCTGATGAAAAACCCTCCATGGACAGTTGGTGATACATCTCTGCCTTTTAATTTAAAAGAAACAAACTAAAATCCACAGGGAGAGTTGTTTTTGTTCTTGAGTAATATTCCTAGAATTTCTGTGTCTCTGGTGGGGGGATGCAGTGATATAAGGGACTTCCTTCAAATGCCAGGAATGTGGCCCATTGTGTTGATTAGCTCCAGAGGATTTATAAACACACCAACGGAGTGATGTGTCTGCAGACTGTTTAAACAAGATATTAATCTGTGGTTTTAGGAACAATGCTTTCAATGGAAAAGGATATGGAGAGTTAACCCTAAACTAGATAAACCACCCCCCTGCACTTTCATAACAGACAGTTGCTCATGTGTTCATGTTGTGTAATGAAAGTACCTGAGAAAAGCACAAATGCTACAAGCTTGATGCTTTTTTTTAAATTCTGGCAGCCTTCTGGCAACTAAAACACTTTTAGTTGCACTGATTTGAAGCACTTTTATAAACCAGATCCAAACAGCATCTTCACATTCTGCAGCTTCATAGTCAATACAGTGCACTTCCCATTTTGGGTATTTTCAGTGCCACAGTGTACGCACGAGCTCGACCAGCTCATTTAAATGTTAGTGTTGTTGTTTTGTTTTTTTTTTAGGTCTCACTTTGGTGTTTCTACTCTTCTTCTCATTGAAGCATTACATTGAGGAGCGACCCAAAATCATTAACCATACTAACAACAGCATAAAATTACAACAGGCGCAAAAAAAAAATACATAAGAGACAGGAAAAAAAATCAATAAAACGAGTAAAAGAAAATAACCAACTGTTTAGGATTAAGATCTGTGTCATGCGCAATTCTGCAGGAATATTACTGCAAAACTGGGGGCCGGAAATGAAAAAAAAGCATGGTGACCCCAGTGTTTCTGTCCTGACCTGTGCACATGAAGCAAATACTGGTTGGCAGACCTTAAAATTCTTGACTGACCGCAAACAGTCCGTTCAGCAAACTGGGGCAAGACCAACAAGAGTTCTAAAAACAAACAGTAAAAGTCTGAACTGAATTCTGAAATCGATAGAGAGCCAGTGTGAGCTGAGCTGTTGATCTTCCAGTTAACCGAAGTGCTTCATAATAAACGGGGGATTCTTCATGTCCCCTAATAGGTGAGTGTAGATTGTTTTATGTCTGCATGTGGCCCTTGATGGACTGGCTCCATGTTCAGGGTTAACCATAAGTTTGCTTGTGAACAACAAGGAAAGGCTCCAGCATATATGTCCTCCATTATGTAAAAAAATGCTACAAGAACAAAAAAAAAAAAAAAACAATTTTCACTGGAGGGAATCAAGCTTCACGCAATCCAGGAAACAAAGAAAAACGTATTTTAATACCTTCCCAAAGTGTAGGATGTTCAAAAGTTTTCTTTTTTTCTCCTACTGTGTATTTGAGCTGTGCAAAAGTTAACGAAGTAACATTTTTGTGAATTTTTATGTATTAATCATACTCAAAATCAGATTTGCTTCTGTGGTATTTGTTTATTTGTACTTTCACTGTTTAATTGTGGAATTGTTAAACATCTTTTTTTAAAAAAAGCTAAAAAAAATCTTACTGGATATTGTGAAGCTTGTCCAAGTCATGCTTGGCATCACACCTTACCATCTGTCTGTCCTCTACAATTACAATAATAGCATTAGAAGAAGACCTCATCCACCGCATCCCCTTTGAATGCGTGTCCTAATTTTACCAGTTCTTTTAATTATTGTCTTTCTGAGAGAGTCTCCAGTTACTTTGTAACTTACAGTTCCTGCAATTGTTCTTTATCTTTTTAATGGGATGCTTGCCCCGACCCTCAACAGAATGCTTCTTTGGAAGTGACCTTGTCTATGGGGTCACTGCTGGAAGCCAGGTCTCCCCTTTCCCGGCCCTTTCCGTTTTTCTGCTCGTCTTCATCACTGTCTCCATAAATTCAAAAAGTTAGTTTTATTTTTTAATAACCCATAAACACATGACACTAAGAATTTCTTTTTTTTTTTTTTTTTTACAAAATTGTTAATTTTCTGGGATAAAAACTTCAGGAAATTATCTAAAGGGGATTTGCTGAGTCATTTAAAATGTTTCTTATATGAAGGTAACAAAAAAGTTGTTTATCATTGCATTGCAGCTTTGACATGACATTTAAATGACTGTTTTTCAAGATTGGTCTGAACTTGACTTCTACTTTCTAATGACCTCTGAGCCAGGGAAGCAGTTTGTAAAGCCATCAAAAATTGTTTTTCACAACGGAGACTTCAGTTGCGTGAGTACAGGAGACGTCGGAATTAGTGGCGAATATCCTGTCCAGTCCCAATGAACACCTTCTGACCTCAACCACACCTACCCAAGTCAGGTCCATTCATCAAACATCTGGGTCGTGCATCTCCTGGGCGGGTACCTGCATACATCCTCAGGCTCCCTAAGGGCTGACATCTGACTGCATGCACACGAAGCATCCTTCGTTAGCTGGATTCTCATTAAGGCAACAACAAAGAGGATGACTTAACGATGTTGTGTGTTTCCTACCATGTTGTGCACATAATCAAAATTAAACTCCCATTAGATTAAACCAGACAAGAACCAGCGCACAGTAATGGTTACGTCTCCTGAAATTAGGCTTTAAATAGCAAATTTTTTCTTTTTTTTTTTTGCTCATCCATGTTGGTTAATCAGGTAGAACAAAAGAGACAAAAGTTTAGTGTCTCCTTTCCGAAGCTCTCGCTCGTCTTTGCTGATTGTCACTGTTCTGACTACCTTCTGGGCCACACATGAGGGAGTAGAACATTCTTGTACATTCAGCAGCTTCTTTTATTTTGTCAGCATTTTCAATAAACATTTTCCTGCTTTTTTTCTGAAGTGAGGAGATATTTGGTCGTGGTCTTCATTGTTCCTTTATTTTAACAAATGTTTGCACTTTATCACAGACTAACAGATTAGGTAAATAGTGTGGATACAGTGTTTTGACACACACACACACAGCTAGGGCTGACTGGAGGGTCTGGTTGTGGGATGTGTCATTTCCTAGCCAGTGCCAGACTATTGTCCAGCTGAAGTACAGAGCGGCGACACAGCCTTGAACTGCACTGAGAGTGCCGCCACGGTATTGTCTGCTTCAGCTCAACACTTCTTTCAACTCCAATTTCACTTTTAACTGCAGGGCACTCAGAGCAGTCCAAGCCTCTGTTGACATTTGTGGCACATGGTCACTTGAGACTTTAAGCAGAGCGTAAAAGACAGCAAAAATAAGAACTTCTTTTGAAACATAGAAGTACATTTTCACAGATGTTTTTTCTGCATTTCCTTTGACCAAAAAAAAAATGCTCAGAAGCAAATTCACCATGTGGGTTTAACCACGGCGATGAGCTTAAAGAGATCTGATTTTACGTTGATTCACTGAAGTGACTCTAGCATTTCATCCTATGAGTGACTTTGACCAAGTGGGTACTCGAGAACCAGCGGGGCAGCAAGTGTTCCTTAAGGTCGTGCGTTTTCTCACCAGTCTCCATTTAGTTAGCAAATGTTTTTTGTTGGTTTCTTTGGTGGTTGAAGATCTAACAGTTTAAAAGGTTGACATTTACCGCTTACTGTTAGTTGATTTTTATCTTCAAATTACAGATGTAAAAGTTTTTGCATGATGAAATTTGAATACACAGGGACATTTTAGCACTCTAATGATTTCCTAACGTGTTACTTCTTCATTTTGTGCATTTTTACATGCTTTCGCAAAGGATCCAAACAGAAAATTACATCAAGTTTAACAACCAGCGGATGATTTTAAGTCAAATATGGCTAAAGGTTCAGTATACGCCGTCAAGTATTTCTCTTTAACATGGTAATGACCTAACTTTTATAGACACCAAATGTTATGAGAGAACAGAACCCTAAAGAGATGTCATTTCTAAAATGAACTGATGTACAAAAACAAGAATTAACCTCCACAAACATAAAATAGTACCTTAAAATAAATCAAGTGTTACTTCCTCAGTGTCTGATTAGATAATGGAGAAACTCCCAGAACTGCTGCTCTCTTTCCCTTCCTCTGTTAGGAGACTGATTTTACACGTCGGTTTTAATGATACATCGTATAGAGAGTCTGAAACGACTAAAAAAGCTTTTAACAAACTTTTTACATTTTTTAAGTCCTGTCCATTGACTGTTTTTATCTCTGGACCCCTCCCCTCCCTCTCCCGCGGCCAAGGCCGGTTCAGCAGGCTGCTGAGCCTGAGCACCTGGCTCTATTCTGCTTCCAGTCAGAACGGATTTGTTTTTATTGACAATTTTAATCTGTTCTGGAACAGAACCTCCTTTTTTAAAACTGATGGAATTCACCCCAGTCCACTGGGCAGTAATGTTTTAGCCGCCAACATCAGACACTCTGTCCAGACATCACCTGCCCCCATCATGTCCACACCAGTCCAAACCTCCTCTTCATCTGTACAGAGGTGTGGAGGTGACTGACTGGATCATGTACCTTCTTCCCCCATTCCCCAACAAACTGCTTCCACCATCCACACTGCTTCCCTTCCAAGACTTGTTGCCCCCTAAACTTATCCCATTGAGACCATTAGTACAATCAGGTCTTCTATGAGGAGACGTGCTGGCAGAAAAACAGATCACCACTACCTTCAGCCACTAAAGGAAGCACCAAAGTCCAAGGAAGCAGTTTCATCAACCAAAGATGTTCCACCCTCTTTTAACATGGCACTTTTTAATGTTCGGTCCATATCTAACAAGACTTTTATTATAAATGACTTTTATCCTAGACCATAATATTGATGGTCTCTTTTTAACTGAAACATGGCTGAGCACGGATGCATCCACTGTTCTCACAGAGGCCTCCCCATCTAATTTTAGTTTTGTTTTTTCTACGAGGGAGGGCAAAAAGGGTGGAGGTACTGCATCTATTATATCCAACTCCTTTGCAGTAAAGCAGATTACTTTAGATCAGTACCCCAGCTTTGAACATCAAGCCTTTGTTTTTAACAGCCCTCCAGTTTTATGCATCACAGTATACAGACCACCAAATCCAAACACTGGTTTTATTGAGGAGTTTTCTGAGTTCCTAGCATCTGTCCACACTTCATTCAACATGATTTTAATAACTGGTGATTTTAATCTGCATGTAAATAAGGAGTCGGACTACTCTGCTACTCAGTTTCTGGACCTGCTTGCTTCTCTGGATTTTAAACAACATGTCATGCAGCCGACTCACAACAGGGGGCACACTCTTGACCTGGTCATCAGTCATGGTTTACCTACAAGTGTGTCCACTGTTGTGGATCTGGCTGTCTCTGATCATTACTGTGTGCTTTTTAACATCACTGGTTTTATAAAACAACAGACCTCTGTGAGAACTGTGAAAAAACGCTACTTGACTCCTGAAGTGGACAAAAAATGTATTTCAACTGTTCGCTCAAACTCTCCAATTGTCTTACCAGCCCCCTGCAACTTACTTGTGGAAAGTTTTAACAGTAAACTTAGATCCAGTCTCGACTCAGTTGCTCCACTAAAATCTAAAAGGATGAGAATCAAACCTTCACCCCCTTGGAGAACCGAAGACATCAAACAACTGAAGAGACGAGCTAGGGCAGCGGAAAGACGTTGGAGAAAGCATACGCTTGAAATAAACCATCAACTATACCAAAATCAACTAAAACTATACAACCAGACTGTAAAACAGACCAGGAACTCATACTTTGCGAACATAATTTCTGAAAATAAAAATAATCCCAGAGTCCTCTTCAGCACAATAGAATCCTTATTGAACTCAGACATGAATAAGACCACAATGCCAGCGTCTGCTGCATTGTGTGAGGACTTTGCTAACCACTTCAGGAGCAAAATTGCTTCTGTATGATCTAGTATCTTGATGGAACAAAGAAGCAATTGTAATAAAAATGATGACTTGACCTTACCCGAGGAAGCACTGGACAGTTTTGACCTGGTTGAAGCTGCAACACTTGGTCGAGTTTTCTCCCAAGTTAAACCAACGACCTGTTTTTTAGATCCCATCCCCACATCACTTTTTAAATCATTTTATGGATCTTTTGAGAGCGAGATTTTAAACATCATAAATTCCTCTCTACAAACGGGTATTTTTCCCACTGCTTTTAAAACTGCAGTGGTGAAACCGTTACTAAAGAAAAGCAATGTAGATCCTACGGTTTTTAATAACTACAGACCAGTGTCCAACTTGCCATTTTTAAGCAAGATTCTGGAAAAAAATGTTTTTATTCAGCTAAATGAGTTTCTCTTAAACAATAACATATTTGAGGTGAACCAGTCTGGTTTTAGAACGAACCACAGTACTGAGACAGCCCTGTTAAAGATCGTTAATGATGTTAGATGTGCCTCGGATTCAGGTCAGATCACAGTATTAGTTCTACTGGATCTAAGTGCTGCTTTTGACACTGTTGATCACCTGATCCTGTTAAACAGACTTAAAAGTCTTGGCCTTTCAGGGACTGTTATCCAGTGGTTCACTTCCTATCTCACGGAGAGAAACTTTATGGTAAGCATGGACGCTTACTTTTCTGGGGTCCACAAAATTGAATGTGGTGTGCCTCAAGGTTCCATCCTTGGCCCCTTGCTTTTTAACATCTACATGCTTCCTCTGGGGAATGTCATCAGGAAGCACAACATCAGCTTTCATAGCTATGCTGATGATACCCAGCTGTACATAGCTATGTCTCCTGATGACACAAGACCAATAGAAGCACTTTTTAATTGTATTTTAGATGTAAAATCATGGATGGCAAATAATTTTCTGCAGCTCAACCAGGAGAAAACTGAAATTTTGGTTATTGTTCCTGAAGCCAAGAGAGAAACAGTTTCTGAAACTTAAAGAACTTTCATTCAATTTTTCTGAAACAGTCAGAAACCTGGGCGCTATTTTTGACTCCAAGCTAACATTTATCCCACATATCAAGCAGGTGATTAAAACTGGTTTTTATCATCTTAGAAATTTGGCTAGGGTCCGCCCAATTCTCTCTCTTGCTAATATGGAGACGCTGATGCATGGTTTTATAATTAGTAGAGTTGATTATTGTAATGCCCTTCTAGCAGGTCTTCCAAAAAATAGCATTAAGAACCTTCGGCTTCTCCAAAATTCTGCTGCAAGAGTTCTCACCAAGACCAGAAGGCGAGCTCACATCACCCCGATTTTAAAATCCCTGCATTGGCTCCCCATCTGCTTCAGGATTGATTTTAAGATACTTTTAATGGTTTTTAAATGTCTGAACGGTCTTGCGCCTTCTTATTTATCTGATTTTTTAGTTAAATATGACCCCTCGCGGACCCTGAGATCCTCTGGCACTGGTCTACTAATCATTCCAAATGTGAAAACCAAAAATTATGGAGAGGCATCTTTTCAATACTATGGCCCCCGTTTATGGAACAGTCTGCTGGAGGACCTGAGGACCGCAGAGAACATAGAGGTTTTTAAGAAAAGGCTCAAGACCTATCTATTTAAATTAGCTTTTAGTTAGTTTTTATCATGTTAATTTATCCTGTTTTTATTATTTTTATCATGTTTTATGATTTTACGTCGGATTATTTATAGCTTATTTGAATATTTTTTATTCTCATGTTTTATTGCTTGTTGCTTTTATCAAATGTTCCATTTTAATTTTAGATTTATATTTTATTATTTTTAAATCCAGTGCCTCCTCGGCTGGGTCCTCTCCCTCTGGGTCAGCTACGGTTCAGCTATTGCAGCTCTAGATGGGGACCTGCCTCGCTACCTTGCTGTGGTGGGGCTGGGTCCTCGCCTGTGATGCTGCATTACACTGACTATGTGGTTGTCCACGGAGGAAGAGGACCCAACTATAATGGGTCCACCAACCAACTTTCTCCTTGCTCAGCCTGTTTCCCAATGGGTTCCATCAGCTAAGGGGGTGGGAATTGTGAAAGGGGTTGGGTGGATTGCATGTGTGTGTTGGGGGTGGGGATGGGGGGGGGGGGGGCTACATTTTTATGGTTGTGCTTGTTTTTAATCTGTTTTATTTTAATGTAAAGCACTTTGTGCTATGCTTCATAGGAAAAGTGCTATAGAAATAAAGTTTGATTTGATTTGATAATGCTTCTCTAAAGCAATAGCAAGCTCAAATGAAAATACAATCCAGTGGTGCTGTATGGCCTGTAGGTGCAACCCGCCCCCACCGCCAACAATTAACCTGTTTTCCGTGGTTGAGCCGCATTATCAGGGCCATCACTCCTTCTTCCCCTGCTACTCTGCTCAGAGGTTACAAATTATAATTAATAAAGTACAAATTGTTAATTTACAAAAAAAATACATAAAAACACTTTTTTTCAAAGTGGCAGCTTTGTTGATTTTATCTCCATAGCAACCATTTTATGTTTTGGCCCCAGGTGACCAAACCAGATCTGGCAAACAGATCTAAGTTTTAGAAGAAAACAGTCATTTCCTTGCCAACTGAGGTTTTTTTTTTAACCACACCCACATTTCTAACATGTTCATATTGTGTCTCATATTGTTTTGTTCAGCTTGATCCAAGGATTCACAATATTCTGATAAGAAATGTGGGAATGTGGCGGGACGTCCTCTCACAACCAAATGGAGACAAGATTTGGTGGTGATAAAATACAGTTTATTTAAAAGCCTGACAAAGTTCTAAAAAACTGAAAATGCACTGGCACTGTTGGACCCCGATCAAGCGGGGTGAAGATGGCTGCCTCCAGGGACCCCCTTCAGCCCTACTGCAACCGTGGTTGGTCAACTAACTACCCACAACAAGGGGAATCTGCCGTCCCCCTCCCCACCAGGAGGTCCTGCTAAGGGCCCCAACACACACAAACACCTCACAACAGTAACTAAAAAGAAATGCAACCACACAAGTGGGCTGAGGCAAAAATGGAGTCCCCTTCTGTACAATGAGGAACACCCCAACAGCTACAGCAAAAAAAAAAAAAAAAGGGGGGGGGGGGGGGGGGGGGGGCAGCCACCTCAGCCAGGTCCAACACAGAAGAGTACAAACAGTTAAAATGAGAGCACTGAGCTCAGAAAACAAGACAAAAGCAAAAACAGCAGTGGTAACTCTGCTGGTAAAAAGAATAAATAAATTAGTTCTTCCTGGGACATACACATTGTACTTACAAACTTATTTTACCTTTCGTGCCCCAGGGTCTGAACTCATCTCCCCACCAGTCAATATACATACAATTTAAAATGTTGGAAACTAAAATTCTTAAAAGCTTCAGTACACCAAAAAAAAAAAAAAAAAAAGGTCCACCATCTCAGATGAGTCACCATAGCCAGCCGGGAACCCACGTCTGGCTTGGATTCCCACAGCTGCTATTTAACAGGGGAACGCCACTTTTGCGAGCTCACCATGCAAACACCATTCAAAACTACAATTTCTAATTCCAACATTTTTCCCAAGTAGATTCCCAATAATGCTTAAGGACAGATCAAAACCCCTGGGAGGAGTTGAAATGTGTAGCTGGACCCAAAGGGGATTTTTTTGGGGGGTGCTATCAAAGAACTGTGCAGACTTACAGGATAGTGATTCTATCAAATCACTTCTGATGTACTTAGCCAGATGTTTAGTATTGTTTTTCATACTTTATATTTATGACAAAAAAGAAATTTGCATTTTAACAAACAAAATAACTTGTACTAAAAGGATTTTAGTAGGGGTGTAATTATTTGTTTTAACAACCATTTGATTTATATTATAATTTTTGGTTGCGAATACGATCCAAAGTGATTATTGGTTCATTTTCAAGGTTCCGATTCAATTTGATTCACTGACCTAAAATAGATCCAGGACATCTTTAGCCAAAACTTCAACCAGTGTGACTCAAATACATACCTGGTACTGAACAGTGCAGGTGAAGTTTTCCAGATTCCTTTTATTTCTTGTAAGATAATAAAATGTAAATTAAATATGTGTACAAACAAACAAGTAAACAAGAATACATGATAAATCCATTGACATTTTAGTTTCATAAAGTTCAGCTCACTGTTGTTTTTCCACATCAAAATAATACAAACGAAACACTATTATAAGATTTTATCACACTGTATGGTCACATGTCTTAGCAAAATTCTGTGTTTCCACACATTGTACTGTAGTGATGGATTGATCCTTTTTTGCTGCCATCACATGTGTGTTGTCAACTGTGATGACACTTGGTCATTGTTACATTTTAGTGAAATAAACCCTTTTGTGCCTCAATCCAAATGGTACTTTCCAAAATCGATTGATCACATGTTGAAACAATATTTAAATGGTCGATTTCATTTAATCAACAACTTGCCTCAGACAGGAATGCGAATTGATTAAACAATTAAATGATTAATCTCCAAATTTTTTGCCTACATGTCCTAAAATGGTTACCCTACACCGAGAGCCCCTTGTGAAGTTCACCACAGGCAGCTGCAGAACGCTGCTGGTGCAGCAGGGTGAAGCTTTGTTCGATGTATGATGAACCAAACTATCTGCTCATTGAAAAAGACCCTCCTACCAACGTGTTCCATCTCTCATGCACCTGAAACGATCACAATGAAACATGAAAGAGGGGCTTTGTTTAATTTCATATTTTAAGCAGCACTTGTGTTTGTTTTTTTAAATTTGCATGACCTGTATCCATCAACCTTCATCGACATATCCATCAGAAAGTTATTCTTTTTTTTTATTTACACTTCATGTTTTAGCACTTCCAATGTCTTCACCTTCTCTTTTTTTGCCTTTTACATCTCTTTAGCTCTCGATGACTTTAACCTTGCTCCCATGCTCATTTATGAAGTATTAAAAGGCACCTGTGGCTCCGGTTAGCATTTTTTCATTATTAAAAGGCTTAAAATATCATTTGTGGTCACTTCAAAGAACCGTTTGAAAATTTACAAGATTCTAATGTTGATGCAGATGAATTAGCTGGTATGTCAACTTTTTTATGTCTGTTATTTTCAAAATTTTACTGCTAGAAATATCCAAACCATACAAATAAGGAGCAAGACACTTTTTTGTGCAAACATCTTGACCTTGTGTTTAAAACTGTTTTTTATGCTTATTGTAAAAATTATAAATTACTCATTAAGCCTAGACATTTATTTGATCAACAACCTATTGTTCGTGCAAACAGAAAAACAGTAAGCGATTTCGTTTTTAAATGAGTTTGTCATCTGTAGAAATTCTAGTCTTAAAGAGTAAGGATCAGATTTTTATTCTATCTTCCATGTAAAGCTGAAAAAAGGAAGAAATACAGCATCTCTTAAGAAGATAAGAATCCTTTCCAGCTGTTTTACTGGAGTTAAAATGTATTTTAGTCAGAGAACACCAGACTGACTGCAGGACGGGAAAAAGCATGGTAGGAGCGCCCTCTTGTGTAAATTCTTGGGAAAGCAGAAGCAAGCTTGTCTGCCTTTTGTTTAGAAACTTTTTTCTTTTTGTCATTTTTAAATTATTTTTTCTCTCAGATGCTTTTTTTCTTTTTAGGACTTTTTGCGTCACACACGAGAATGGGGGGGGGGGCTTCCCATAGAGACACCATTGTGTGCTCTGAATCAAAGAGAGATTTGTTAAAGGAGCTTTGGTGTACTGTGATATCACCCACATCAGTCAGGATTACCTGTGCAGGTGGTTGCAACTAGCAGGGAGAGGAGGAGGGTGTAAGTGAGTGGACTCTCCGCCTTCTCCAATTTCAGAGACTTCTGACCAAACAGGAAAGCTTGCAACAGTAGAAGAAAATGAATCAAAAGTAGAAAGGAGTCTTGCAAGGCCTCCTTTCAGCAATTCTTTATTTTAAGTAAAGACATGGCTATTTCCCACCCTAATAGAGTATTGCTATTGCCTTTTGCATGTTAGCAAATTTTTATTTTTATTGTTATTGTTTTGTAATTCACATATAAACCAAAATGAAACAAAACCATGACCCAAAAATCAAGGTTTGGACTGAATTAAGAAGAAGGTGTGTCGTTGCATCCCATAGAGGCTAATATCACTCCAACTTGCAGTATTTTCTTTTGACATTTTAACTGTAATGTTTTATTTATTTGTTGTTTTTTTACAAACATGTCATTCTTTGGGATTTAACCCACATAAGTGCCTAATTTACAAAACTGTAAGAGTTTGAGCAATCAAAATTTTTTGTCTTTTTTTATCATTAGCAATACTCTCACTAACAGTGTAATAACAGCACCAGTTCTTATTATCTGTGGCTTAAATGGTAACAGTCTTCAACCCATATGACCGCTTATCTACAGCCTGTCTCTGCACCACAGTCACTTCAATCTTTCAGCTTTAAAAACACGCTTCATTAAAAACATAGGTTTTGTTGTATTCTGTTTGCTGAAAATCTTAAGTTGCTGAATATTTTCTTTTAATTACCCAGAGAATCAAACAAGACTGTTTTATGTCATGTTTATGTGCATGTTCAAGACTTTTACAAAAACGATTGTAATGTTTTACTGCAGGACTCAGCCTAATAGACTAGTTTTCTCTTTAGTTCTGTGTTCTTTATATATGTATTGTGAAGTAGAATAAAAGAAAGAACATGCTTGCATCTCTTTGCTCTGGACTGGTCGCTGTGACAGAGCAGAGTGTTTGTGGGCTTCTTCTATGTTCCATCTGTTTGTAGAACTTCCAGTTCGGTAAAGAGTATACATCTTTTATGATTTTTGATTCCATTCATTAAAACAACATAGAAAGTTAAGTTTAAATAAAAGTTGTATCAAATAAATTTTCATGGTGTTTCAAGACAAAAAGCATAAAACAAAGGTTTTTCACTTGAGTCAAAAACTGTTGAAATTGGAAAAATAATTAACGTAATAATTAACAATTTCAATTTAAATATCATGTCAAAGTACTGAGAAACACTGTACTGAAAGTTACATCTATGAGGTAGGCTCGAAGGACCAACATCTTCATCATTGAAAAATGACACAATCTCCACCTGGAAACAGCTTTTTTATGGCACATCGAGCAACCACACTGACTGACTGCTAATCATTGGAGCAAGATTTTTGGTGCTTATTTCACTGTTGCAAATGACATACTGTTTATCCCACAATTGTGTGTTCCTCTGTTCATCACAAGGTTCCCCCAAACTTTTTATACATGGTTTTTAATTAGGTGCTTCACTCGTTGTTGTGATGTTAATGATTATTAACTCATGAAACCTGTCAAAATCTACTCCATTAGAGTTATCATCACAACATCATCAGTCATCAAAAGCATCAAGACATCAGTTGTTGTTTTGCCTTGTACCGTTTGTGGTGGGGTTTTTTTCTATTAAAGTTGTAAAAGTTGCTTTGTAAGAAAGTATTTAAAGGTTAACCCATCAAAGTCTTGTATTCTATCTGTGTGTGTCTTTAAAGTCCCACTGAAATCATCTTTTGATCTATTTTATTCAATAAGAGGGGCGACCATTTCTTCAAAGCCCTCACATCACATGTACTTTTCTGGAGTTTAAAATCCCACGCCGATCATCTTTTGATCCATTGTGAAAGTTTCCAGTGGTCTTATAATTATGATGATGCAGTTTTAGCCAAAATCCAAAACCCTGTGTTGTTTTCTAGGATATAGTTTCTGCAGAGCGGCAGGAGTTTATTAGAAATTCACCTATGAGCTGTGGGTGAGACTGTTGCTGCGGAGTAAACCCACCCTCTTTTCAATTTCCATCTGTTCACACGCTCTCCCGCTAGCTAACATTACCGATGCAACAAAAATGGCGGGCAATATTGAAGCTATCCAGCTGTACAGTTTTGAGCCAGGTGTCAGCGTGGATGAGGAAACAAAGACGTAAATGGATCTTTTTGTCTACAAGTGGATGCATCAGAATGGAGCAGAGCAGGGATAATTGTTTGTACATAACAACTGACAGCTTTTTAAAGTGGATTTTTGCGTCTGCTCCTGATTAACAATAATTTAAATAGAACAATATTCATTTTAGCTTAATTTTCTTTATACATGTCCTCCATCGTGAGAAAAATGCCACAATCTTAAAAGCACCAACAACTCCATTTTCATTGGACAGGGGCTTTAACTAACTCACTTAGCAAATATTCAGGATCACCTGCACTACACTATCCAACTTAAAAACAGTAGATCTTAAAGGAAACTGCAAATTCTACTGTCCACATTTAACACAAGAAAAGATGAAAGTAAGTCCCTTTTTGTTTGGCTGGAATTTTGCACTTTCTGTTTTGATGAACAAAACCTTTGCAGAACTACAAACAATGTGCAGTACATTCTAGAATTGCAGCGGCAGTAAAACAGCTTGTACTCTTGAATTTTCTGTTTACTCCATCTTTTAATTAATAGTTTGTAGTTTTATTTGGTGCCAAACCAGAACTTTGCTGTCTGACTGATAGCTTCAGCTTTAAAATGAGCTTAAAGGCTGTCTCTTTTGGATGCTCATTGATGCACTGAAAAAATCTTTATTTACTGTGATTTTCTTTCTTCAAATTATTACTATTTTTAACATTATGACAGTTCTCCTTTCTGATGTGATTGCTCACACTTGTTTCCTCTCAGCCTTTAAAGTATGGTTGAGCTGGATCCCGTCTTGATAAGTAAACAATTATTGGACAGAACTGGGGAATAATATACAGTGATCAGATGCTTGCTTTTATTATAAATTAGCAAGATTTGTTGGAGAAAATAAAATTACATGCAGGCCTTCCTTTAAATTTGAACTTGCTGCTTTCTATAAAAAAAAGTAAATTGAGGCAATAAATTAACAATGTACAAAAAAACTACACCAAGAATAAAAAAGATTGCCCTTCAAACAACTAAAGAAGCGCTGTAAGTAAAACTCATTCAACTGTCAAGATTTCTGTACTTTCTTTCTCTCTTTTTTTTTTTGTAGATCAAGCAACGGCAAAAAGTTGAATATTTCTGCCTCTTTGATCTGCACGCACAAGTGAGAGTTCATTTCCATTTTTGATTTTTTTTTCCCTTCCTTTCTGTAAGAGTGCCAGCATCAAGATTTACCTTGGTGTGCAAATGTGCTGGAATAGGTTAAAAGGAAATCTCGCTGCTCTCTCAAAGCACAAGTGCAGATGTTATGAAGTTAATTAAAAATTTAGCAATTCGTTTCTCCCGTCCCAATTTAGACTGCATCAAATGGAAGAAAACAGACAGAAAAATGACTTATGAGAGGGCTTCGTGCACTCTGTGTTTTCACGTGTGACACAAGCAAGGAGCTTCTAAAGTAAAGCTGAAGACGATGCACAACTGCTGTCTTTTTTTGGATTGTGAGGACACAACTGACAAAAATAGACACTGTTTTTGTCAGTTGCTTTGCGAGTTTGCTTCTTCTGGTCTGAATCTGTACGTTCTGTGTGATTTTACTCAAAGATGTAATATGAGTCGACACATTTCTCACAGGCTGTTTTAGTTAGAAGACAACAGCGACAAACATTATTCAGCTTTCCCCCTCCGCCATCTCCCCATCAACTAACCCAGCTTCATCCGTGTTTACTGCAGTTGCGTCAGTATGTTGACATAGGCCCCGTATCTTCTCCTCCAACTCTTCCATCTCCTCCCAGATAATAGTGCCATCCGCAGAAAGGATGTCAAGTCTCAAGATGCTGCCCACCCCTCTCCACTCCCTCCTGAGTGGATGCTGCTCCAGGATGGTAGCAGAGGGAGGGTGGAGCGGCGGTGTCTGCACAGGTGCTGCAGCTGCATTTGTTCATAATTCCTTTCTGTGTGGAGACGGCTCAGTGTTAGCCTTTACGTGCTGTCTCCCCCCCATGGGACCCCTCCTCCACTGAGTGATATTACAAGCGGCAGCCGTACGCCTCTGATCTACATGCGCTGGGCTCCCTCCTGGTCCTGAGTGAATAGCGCTTGACTTGTTCAATTTGTTTAGAAGCCGCGTTCGATGCTTTGAAGCCACACATTTTAGCATAAATCATAACCTGTCTCCTCGCTCACAACTGCTTTGAAATGCAACATCTGTTTTTGAATCCCCTGCTTTACAATTAGTTAAGCAACATCAATAGAATGACTCCCTATCATTTTTCTTGATAATGAACTCCTATGTACACACACAAGGGCAACAGTGGTGGGCCCACTGGACGTATCAAGGCCAAAGAAAGATCAATCTTCATCAATCTCACTGCGCTGGGACACCAAACTTCCTCAAGTTTGTCAGCGTGTTCTGTGAGCAATCAGATGCACGTGTTAAATTGGGTTACCCTCCACGGTAACCTACTTAGGAAGTGTCACGGTTGTGGGGCATGTTACCGGGCCGTGTTGTTTACTCTTTCATCACACTCTTCGGGATCCCTGTTTGTAGGTTTGTTTTGTAAAGCACAGCCTTCTGTTCAGCTGTGGGAAAGTGCGGAATCAAAACCTGGGAGAGCAGACGAGCGTTGACATTGATAAGCTCGCCCTGTCACTCTCCATTTGTCTGAATGACACTGATGCTCAGGTTGGATCTCTGGAGGAAGTAGTACATACACAGAAAGCAGGTGCACATAAGGCTCACTGCTGCAGCTTGTGGCGTAAAAGTCTCTTCACTCCAACTTTGCTCAATGAAGTTTAAGCTCTTCAAACCAGAAGTTAATGCGGCAAATGAAAGAACACACACAGATATGTGCTGTGACTGTTTCATAAACTGTGCCAAAGTTAAAACTCTCCAAAATCCATCAGTTAGAGCGCTCTCATCAAGTGCATTAAGAATTCTTTTTGCAGGTTGAGACGGAAAATAACAATCCAAAAGATTTTATTTTCAAAGGCAAGGATTTGATCAGTAGTCATCAATTAAACTTACTGAGGTGCAAATTACACCACAAGGATTAGATGAAAGAGCCTCTGTGTCATTTCCTCCCTTCCTCCTCAAAGCTTGGCTTGATTCGCAGCACACACAAACAGCAGGCTGATCCCTGGCATGGCGGTGACAGGGTGACACTTCCCCTCACATTACGCAGGCTGAGCTGACTGAGGGGCTTAACAGATAGTGGCATCGCAGGCGTATATTTACAAATAAATCTACAGCTCTGGTTGTGTGGCACTCCTCTGCACATGTAGCCCTTGTATCACTGCTCCTGCTTTGCATTTCAGCTGGAGCCCTGCCACATTACCTGGTTACCATATTGACATGAGTGCTTCTTCACAGATGGCACGTAAGGACTTCCTGTGCAATATCAGAAACAGAGGACCCTTGATCCATTTTTAACATAGAAACAGAGAAAGAGAATCTGTATTGTTGGTAACTGCTTTTCAGCGTATATAAGTCACACTGGAGTATAAGTCGCAGGAGCCGAAAACATTCTTGAAGACCCACTTGTGTTTCTGGAGTTTGTAACATGTTCTTGTGGCATTTTTCTCATCAAGGAGAATGAGTATAAAATAATTTAAGATTAAAACTGTGCTTGGATCAGGAGCCAATAAAAACAACGTTTGAAAAAGCTCGGGGTTGTGACGCTTCCGTGGGCGGGCCAAAGTCTCCCTTCTCATACAATTCTGAAGCATCCACTTGCAGACAAATCCATCCATCAACATCTTCATTTTCCTTGTCTGAGCTGCCATCTTGTTCAAAACTGTACGGCTGGATCACTCTGATATTGCCCCCCCGCAATAGTCTGAGGAATGAAAAATTAAAAACAATAAAAATCTCTTGATGAGAATAGGTAAAATAATGTTAAGAAAGGAGAACAACCAGATTCTCCTCCATGTTTGTTTTGGACAGCACTTATTTTGCATTGCTCACACCTATAGCGCCCTCTAGCAGTTGTTACAGCATCCGATTGTTAGTGGGGAAGAAAAAAAAATCATCTTATTTATGTTTTTTTTAAACCACATATAAGTTGCTCCTACGTATAAGTCGCATTCCTGGCCAAGTTATGCAAAAAATCAAAATGCAATACTTGTGTCCAATTGTGACTACTTTCAGCAGCACCTGTGTGACAAGTGTTCATCTCCCTCAATCATCAAAACAAATCTATAACGATAATTGAAGGAAATCTTGGTGCTTGAATGTCAAATATGCCTTGATGGATCTGAACGATACTCTGGTGTGTTTCAGCAAATTATTTACCCATGTTTTCTTCACATTAACATGTTCATATATGGCTCTCAGATGATGCTCCTATTCTTTCATTTCTCCTTTGTCTTTTCTTTTTTATTATTCATTCAGTGTGGCATTGTAGAGACAGGCAATTGTAGGGAATTCATCTTTTTAGGGAATTTGCACAGAGAGTCCTATGAATAAACAATTCCTTTTTTCCCGGTAAATTAGTTATCATTAATTTTAAATGCAATGCCAGGGAACAGAATTACCATAAACCTATTGTTCTCAAAAAGGGATGCTAGAGTGGATACTAGAAACTCCAACAGGAAATAAGCAGAGGCTGAAAGGAAAATGACAGTTACTGACGACTTAATCGTGTGGTGGTGTGTTTTACAATCTTGACTACAGATAAACCAGAATTATCAATTTCAGAAATTATGTATGCAATAACATGAAAAAAAGCACAAAAAATTGAGATTGATAACAATGCACTTGTGTTTAAAAGGCAAAAAAATGGCCTGCTTTAAAAAAAAAAAGATTAGAAGCAGGATGTCTTTACAGATGTGCAATATACAATAAAAGCAAGGTTTGAAAACAGAGCACAATGGAATATAGTTTAATTTAGTATAAGGGTGGTATCATATAAGTTGGCTTCTTCCCATTGCCTTCCAAGTTATTCGAGCACTAATGTGTCTGTTTACAATGAAGAAAATGTATTATGTCACTGGATGCGTAAATATGGAGTTTGGAGTTCTTTTATTTATTTTTTTTTTCCAACCAAGACATGACTAATCATTCTAAGTTTGACATAACTGTGTGTAGATATGTATTGTGTTTATTTTCGTTAGCTTTTTTTTTTTTTTTTGCAATGATTTCTTGAACTCAACAATTCCAAATCCGAGTTGTATTTGCATCACAGTTAAAGTGCAGAGATGTGCAAGTGGCCCGTTTTGTACAGATTTATCCAATTATATTAATATGTGCTTTTTTATGTTTTTTCTAGCTTCCTGCTTTTTGTGACTAACATCTTCTTTTGCAGGGTTTCTGGGGAAAACTGTCTCTTTTGATACAGCAAGCGTCCTTTGAGTTTACTTCAGCTTGTTGTGAATTTGGTGATTTGAAAAAAGAATTTAAAAAAAGAAAAGAAACAGATGCTTGCTCCAACACCTTTTAAAAGAGAGCGGATCGAACTAAAAGAATAGAAGAACAGTGATGATGGGACCTGTGAGAATTGTGCTCTCAGATTTTGTTTTATTTCCTTTGTTCCTATAGGTTCGTGTTCTGGTAATTTTTTAAATCTTCACGTTTCTGCAACCAAGCCTGGTCTTCCGCATATCGGGTCCTACACCACCAGTTCCTGACGGAGCCAATAAGGATTAAAAAAATGAGTGGAATGTGTCACAGATTAAACAATGTGGGAAATGAGAAATTGTGTGCAACGGACAAAAAAAAAACATTTGACCCCATTTGGAAAACACAAAAAGTGAAGTCTTCATATGTCAAAGTGAGGAATGACAATCAATGTATCTCTAAGCCCTCTGATAAAAAAAAAAGCTTCCTGTAGAATCTTCAGAGAGATGAAAACTCAGAGCTGGAAGTGATTAAATGATTAATAATTATGAAAGTGACATTTGAGAGATGATCTTTGTTCTCCTTTGCCACAGTGAAGACTTTGCAGCACCTGAAAGACAAAAACGCCTCAGAGTGTTCCTCTGTTGAAGTATGGGCAAGGATCTGTGGATCCTCTCAGCTGATCATATCCTCATATTTGTTTTTCTTATGTGACAGTCACAGCTTGGGAAGCTGAAATCCTGCAGCATGGCATTACCTTTGTAGACTTAAGACCATCTCGGTTTTGTAAAGCACTTCTGGAGTGGTGAGTGAAGCAGTGATTTCTCAAAGCCATTTCTTTTACTGTACTTCACCCCCCCCACCACCACCACCACCATCTCCCCTGGATCTTACTCTCGTTCCCCTCTACCCTTTCCTCTTTCGTCTTTTGGAGTAAGGGTGCATGTCGAGTGATTGTTGAATTGAAATATTGATGTAGAGTATCAAAGCGTGGCGTAGCACTCCTGTGTTTCCAGAACTAACCACGAAGCGCTTTGATCAGATACTCCTCTGATCTGACTTCTGAAGTTGTTAAGAGTGCTGGAAAACAAAATGCAAACAAACTTCAAGTGCTCTTGGTATTGATAAAAGTTTTCTTTGACAAGTGGAGATGAGTGCTGTCTGCCTGTGTCTCCCCAAGACTGGAGATTTTGGGGTTTTCGTACATGCTAATGGACATGAGATGAGGGAATTATTATAGTTTTCTGTTTCTCTCACACCTTACCATGCAAATTATAGCAGAGGGGTGGGAATCCCTACACAGTGGAATAGCAGTAATTACAGTAATTCTATGAATCGTGTAAATTAAACTCTTATTTCGTGTTTAGAATTTCCATTTGAATTCTGTGTCAAAATGAAGAATGAGAATAAACGGAGACACGTGTGAGCAGGAGCGTCTTAAAAGAGAATTAAAAATGAAAAGGTAAAGATTGATGCATTATCTTGGATTTTTGGGAGATATAGATACTTTATCACTCGAAGTGAGATAATGAGGTGAAATATTTCTTCAGAGTTTACCACTTCTCTGTCGTGTTCTACAATGATTCTGATTTGGCAATAAACCATAGGCCACTTTATTAGGTACCTCTTGCCAGTACCAGGTTGGTCTCTCTTTTGCCTACAGAACTACTTTTTATTCTTTGTGGAGTAGAGTCAGTAAAGTACTGAAATCATTCCTTAGAGAATTTGATCCATATTGACATCACGCAGTTGCTGCAGATTTGTCGGCTGCACATCCATGATGCCAATCTCCCGTTCCACCACATCCAAAAGGGATTCTATTGGGTTGAGATCATGGTGACTGTGGAGGCCAGTTGTTGTGCGTTCAGAGATGCTCAGCTGCAGTCCTAGGTTGTAACCAGTGGTTATTTGAGTGACTGTTTCCTTTCTATCAGCTGGAACCAGTCTGACCGTTCTCCTCTGACCTCTGGCATCAACAAGGCATTTCTGCCCACAGAACTGCTGCTCACTTGGTATTTTCTCTTTTTTGGACCATTTTCTGTAAACCCTGGAAACAGTTATGTGTAAAAATACAAGTAGATGGACAGTTTCTGAAACACTCAGATGTGCCTAATAAAGTGGCCAGTGTATATTTACTTCATGGTTTACACAATGAAAACAAATAATACACAAGAAAACTATGAGTTCAGCCTTTGCATAAGCTCCATCTTTATTTAGTGCAACTGCACATTCATTTGAAACGGAATAAAAAGGAGCTGGTTTGCTTTAAAATCTAGCGGGAAATTTGTGTTTTATCCTTAAGGAACAAAGATTAGAGGCAATCATGAGTAAACTTGTTGAATCTTTTAAAACTCACTACAGCTAGGAGCAGGTTTTTTACGTGCTGGCTGTCTGTCTCATCCATTAGGCCACAATTGTCACTTGAAGGCTATTGAGTCAGCACAGTGCTGTAAAACTATCTATTTGACATGGCCACCAGTACAAAGGCTGCTCTCCTGTGAGGGGGACCTTTTCGAGTGCAGATGGTCAAGACAGCTGGGACAATTTAGTGATCTGAGGCTTTTAAACTGCCCCCCAGGCAAGATAAAGAAAAAAAAAACAGCTTGAGCACCCACTTGCATATTCCATACCAAGAGCTTAGGACCCTGAATGCAACATCAAGGAGAGCGAGGACTGAGAACTCCTCCAAAGTTGGAGGGTCTCGTGAACAAACATCCTGCAGGTTTTGTAGTTTGCTTTCTTGGAAGCAGGTGCTGTCTAGAAATAGGTGCATGAGAACATCTGCATCATCTTGTTGGGATTTGGGCCTGTGTCAGTTTTGAAGTTGCTGGTAGCCACCCAGTCAGAGCAACACGCAGCGCATGACGAAGTGGGCCTGATTACCGGCACTCTCACCAGCTGTTTAATGAACACAGGGACCTCTTTCTCTGGAAGTGAGTTTTCCCTTGAATACTGTGGAAGCCTTATCCAGGTCTATTTAAATGAGCTAACACGGGGAAGGTAAGCACCACCACATGAGCATTGTTTTCACAGTTCAAAGTGAGGAGAGAGTACTTTGCACTTCAAAGACACTCATCTGGGAGGCAGTACAGTGGGGGTGGGGTGGCGTGGGGAAGAGGGGACAGGAAATAAGAATCGGGGTAATTAACAACTTCTGCTCCGTAATAAAGTTCAGACGTGGTGCACCTCTGCCTCTGAGATACACCGGTGCACCCATGTCCTTCAGCGTCCTGTCCTCCACTTTTGCCTTTCATCTTACATGTTGATGTTACCCCAAAAAATCGGGACGGTTTTAAAGCATGTGGATGAAGCTTACCGTCCTTTGCAGCTTTTAAATCTATTTTAAATGCGAGAAAAGTCATAGTTTGCTTCTTACGTGTGTTTTAAGACATTTTAATCATTCGACTTTAAAATATGCATTAAATCTAGAGCTCAAAATATGCGTTATAGCTTTCATTTAAGGTGGGTGTGTTCATTTAATGCTTAGAGCCTGGAAAACAATGAGAAGCTGATAAAGTAAGGAAGCAGACATTTACATGAGAAACATGTTCCCAGCCTGAGTTTAAACCCTTAACATTGTAATGGTGAGCAGACTAACAGAATGAGATTAAGCCTCAATCTGCATTTAATTGAGCAGATCTGAAGCGGCCTTTACTTGAACTCTGAAATGTGAGAATGTCACACAGGGCAGCCTGTTTGACGTGTCACCTACCAGTGAGAACTGTGGAATCTTTGATTGAGTTTTATCAATTAGCTTAGTGACTTTGGTCAGTGTTTGAGCCTCAATCTGCCAAAACCAGCTGCCGAGTGGCCTGCAGAGATACCTTATCTGTGGAAGCAAATCTCATTAAATTAACCCCAAATTGACCCTGTTTGGTGTTTATTAATCCATGGTAAAAGTGGGAAGCTTTCACAACTATACAGTTGTTTATTTGTTTATTCTAATAATCCTGTTTTTTTACAAATCTTTTTAATACTGGTGCAAAAACTGAAATTTCTTGGGGTTTTTTTTTTTTTGGCTTAAATTCCCAGGAAGGGCCTGGAACAGCACGCAAACACTCCCACGTTGAGAATTGCTGTCTTATTCTGTGTCTCTTAGATCTTTTAACAGAGTAAGCAGTTTGTTCGTGAGCATAAAAGTGTGTCCCTGAATAAGGGAAATTGCTGAAATAAAAATATGATTACTCCTTGAAATGTTATTTTTACTCAAAGCCTGTGTGGGTGTATTTTGAACAAAGTGGGCAAACAGAAAAGCTTGTGGTACTCTGTTAAGTCTCTTTTTTGGGGGGACAATTGGAGGAGGAGTCAGTCCGCGGGGTCGGCATTTGGTTGAAATTGAGTGAAATTATGAGTAGCCCACCCCTACACCTAACAAGCCCCCTCCTCCTGCCTCTCCTGCCTGCATCATGCTGGAGACCCCGTTGAGAGGATCTTTTTCTCTATAAAGAGAAGATGCGCCTCTGAGAGGATCGCACGGATTTAACTGCGCGCCTCTTCAGGACTGAGCACACTCTCCCAGGTGGACTGAGGGACTTTCCCAGACTGAACGACACCTTCCATCCTGCAGATCCCGCAAAGGACGAATGTGAGCATCTTTTCCCCCGCGTGCGTCGCAGCCCCTCATTCGCATTTGTGTCGCAGGCGCGTGGAGAGGGAGCGCGAGGACAGATGGCTGCGCTCACGATACAAAGAACTGACAACTTTTTGCACACCTTTTTGCAGGTTTGTTCTCTTATTCTGTTTCCTGTAAACTGGTCTTTGCCTCAACAAAAAGTAAAAAAAACAGCTAGAATAATTCTCTAAATATTTTTGCATGATAACTGGCTCAGTTGATGTATTTTAAAGAGCCAGTAAAAAGTTAAAGGTGCACTTTAAGGTGAGTTAGACATGCAAATATATATATATTTAAACGTTTTAAAATTATGTTTACTTTAAAAGATTTAAAGTAAATATGTTTACTTTAAAAGATTTAAAGTAAACATATATTTAAAACTAGAGATAAAAAGGAAAGTTTATAGTTTCAACTAAATATTATTAACAAAATTCCGATTCAATAATTTCTGTTGCTTTTATTTGCTTTAGCTTCACTATTATTAATGAACAACTTGAAAAAAATGAATAGATTGTGTCTAATGGTGGCCTCCCTGTGTGTGTTTTATCACACAGGATCGCACTCCCAGCTCCTCTCCAGAAGGAGCACCCAACGCCCTCTCCTTCCTGGCCACCACCTGCAGCCAGGCTTGGCAGGTGGGAGGCGCTATGGGCTCAGAAGGCTCCCAGTTCCCCTACGAAGGCACGGTCAGCTCCACATCTGGAATGTTTCAGCTCTGGAGCAATGACATGGCGCCGAGCACGGCCCTCAGTACGCACCAGATGACCTTCTCCATGCCCAAGGTGCAGTTCCCCGGACACATGCAGTCTGGTCTGAGTCATCATCACCACCACCACCATCATCCCCATCATCACCATCACGAGCTACCTCTCACCCCTCCTGCTGAACCTGCATCGTCCTACTCCTTTGAACTCTCCCCTGTTAAAATGCTGTCCTCCCAGCCTCAGACCAGCAGCCCCTATTATCCTCAGCATAACAACGTAGGACAAAACTTCCCCAGCTTCCTGCAGAATTCTTCAGCTCGGCATCACCTGTCTGGAGGTCATGTGGAGGAAGGACAGCAGTGGTGGAGCTTGTCCCAAAGCAACACCACCCCTTCCAGTCATCCCTTCACCCTGGGCAGACAGCTGGTCTTGGGTCACCAGCCTCAGATCGCTGCTCTTCTCCAGGGCACCTCCAAAGGTCTGCTGAGCTCCACTCGCCGCTGTCGCCGCTGCAAATGCCCCAACTGCCAGGCAAACGGTGGGGGGTTGGAATTTGGGAAAAAGAGGCTTCACATCTGTCACATCCCAGAGTGTGGCAAAGTGTACAAGAAGACCTCTCACCTGAAGGCACACCTGCGCTGGCATGCCGGGGAGAGGCCCTTCATCTGCAACTGGCTGTTTTGCGGTAAAAGCTTCACCCGCTCCGATGAGCTTCAGCGACACCTGCGCACACACACCGGGGAGAAGCGCTTTGGATGTCAGCAGTGTGGCAAAAGGTTCATGAGGAGTGATCACCTTTCCAAGCACGTCAAGACCCACCAGACCAGGAAAGGCCGGTGTGGGC
The DNA here is from genome assembly GCA_036245035.1 of Adrianichthys oophorus. NCBI lineage: Eukaryota > Metazoa > Chordata > Actinopteri > Beloniformes > Adrianichthyidae > Adrianichthys > Adrianichthys oophorus. The sequence goes on from BSAI01000015.1 coordinate 10,602,348, forward strand.
AGCCGGCACAAAGCACAGAGCCTCTGCTCACCAACATCAAGAGAGAGTAACCTCTGGGGTTCTTCATTCACCGATGATCAGCAACAAAGACCAGACTGTGTGACTTACTTACTGCTATAGGTTTGCACTAACGGGTAAAGCGCTCATGCTCCCCCCAACTGTTTTTGCTCATCAAAGTCCTGCTTTTGAATTTGTCATTCAATGGAAAAAAAAAAATGAGTAAAACAAGCGTGTGCTGGTAAAAGCAATACACCTTCAAAGAAAACTTGAAGCCTTTTCTTCAGTGATGTTGTGTGATCTTCAGTTTAATCATAAAAAAATAAAATTAAAAAAAATTCCTTAAACTGTTTTTAATAACTTGATGTAAGAAATATATTTTTTTCAAACTACATTATGTAAATATTTTATCAATGTGAACATTTAATTTGGCGGAGAGAAAATATTTATGTTGACATGTCGCCGATATTATCAGGTGGGTTTTTTGCCTTAGTGCAGCGAATAGCTGCTGTGGATAAACTTCTATTCTCTCAAGCAGTTGGTCTATTAGGGACAAACGCCAACTTTGCTAAAATTATTTTAATTTGAAAATGTCTGCTAATACTTTCTGCAATTTCAGGATCTATTCTGACTTATTTTTGTGATCTCGGGATTCTCAGTCGGCAGCCAAAAGCCCCATTCCTAATTAGCAAACATTTCAAATTTGAAAAGTCTTCGTAAATACTGTACAAATATGATGACGATTTCATTTGGGTTTTAACAGCATGTGCATTTTAATAAACATTCTCATGGAAAACAGTTTTTAAGAGTTTAATTTTCTCAAATGCTTTCAAAGGTTTCAGAGACTTCAGTGAATCTCTTCTCCTGAAACAAAGGACGTGAATTTCTGACGGAGCGCTCGAAAGATCTGAGATCTATTTAAACGGTCATTTGAGTGCTTTCAGAATACAAATGCTGCTCATTGTGATGTGGGTGTGAGGGAAGCAGCTCCTGCAAAAAGACCAAACATGGTGGGCTGTTCAAAGATTTTCACACCTCAAAGTAAACACTCGTTCCATTGAAGGGGCTGTGTGTCTCGCCTGGTGCAATCAAGTTCACAGTCATGTGGCTTTTAATGAGTGTTTTCTTTCTCTCAATGGAGAAGATTGAGTCAACAGATGCAACAGAGGGCACTGGAGAGGAATTCCCTGTGAATAGGACCCCTGTTGCTGAGAAGCCCCACTGCTGACAGGAACTCCCTTTGATTTTGCACCCTTGTGAAAGTTAATACCCCTCCCACCCCAAAGCTCCATATATCACAGCAGTGTTACGATGGGTCCTGTTTTACAGCCCAGAATGTAGCTTTATTCAAAAGGCAGCCAACCAGATGTCTGCTCATCCAGGGGTTTCTTCTCTTTGTGTTTGATCCTGTTTGAACATCTTCCAGTAGGATGCAAAAGCAAGATGCTTTGTCAGAGCCTGCTATGGTGAATTACTAAACTGAAAAAAAGCAAAAACTTTCCTTTTACCACCACTCTCAACTGAGAAAAAGGCATACAGATTGTTGTAAAAACAGAAAATCTTATTTAAGTAGGTCTTTAAAGTAACTATCAATAATTTTAGGAGCTAAAACAAAATCAAAATTTGCCTAACCTACTAAATACACAGCATTGAATTCAAATTTCAAAAGACACTTTTTATTTGATATGATACAATTGTTTTCTGTTCAGCCAAACCCTTTTAGGTGCTCACATTTGGTTCTCTAGTGGTATTCCTTTGTGTTGCATGCAAACCTGCTCCATCAAAAATTTCCATCACCAGATCACAACAAATGTGGGATCGGTCAAAACTGTAAAAATCACTTGGTTTCCTTTAAAAAAAAAAAAAAAAAACAACTTAAACTTGCATTATGTAATTTTGGGTATCAATTTTCCCAAAAGTATCTCAAACTGAGCTCTGAAACAAGAGGGCTGCGAGATCCAGTTGAGGTGAAGGTGAAAGCATTTTAGCGACCTCTGCTGGCCACAGGCAGGATAGCTCCCTTTTATTCTCCTCAAGGTAAAAAGATCAAAAGTGAGACCCGATACGGTCAATTACTCTAAAAGAGTTGATTTAATCTAATCTACGGTGGGATCTGCTGTTGATGTTGGCACTGGTGCAAAAGAATACAGATTATGGAGAGAACTAGCTGGAGATTTTTTTTTTGGTACAGTTGGGTCTTCATCTGTCAAGCATTTTATGGGGTACATATGCTTAGTCCATGAAGACAAAGGCTATGAGGTATTGGTGTAGAGCCTCAACATGATAAAAAGGGATGAATAAAACAATTACTTGTAATCAATGTGCTTTTGGATCCCAATCTTCTATTTATCTCCCTGGGAAAGATCACTTTTGCAAAGCAGCTTTGTGTCAGTCAGCCAGAGGAGACGTTGCATGCAGCACTTTGGTTCATCACAGCGGGCCCTTTGAATGCCTCCTCAGGAGTTGCCTGAAGAGTAAAAAGAAATCTGAGGTGACGTCATACCCACAAAGAACCTCCAGAGGGATTCCTCATGCCTTCTTGTCCCGATCAAAGGGAGCCCAGTCAAACAGAATATCAGAGCACACAGGGGCTCCCAACACTGGCAACAAAGAAAGTTCGTTACTTTCTGATGAAATCTGAGAAAGAAGTTTTTGTGGCATTCTCACGTCAAGTGTTCTGCCGTTCCCGTTCTTGTTGATATAAACAGTTAAGTGTTATGTCAGCAGGAAAAAACCCCAAAAAGAGTAATTTACATGTTGCTGGATGTATCTTTAGAGTGGGGCATAAAAACAAAAAATAAAATAAAACAAAACAAAAATTTACCAAAGGGAACTAAACGAGCCACCGCCACTTCTTGCATGGTCACATGCACACAGACATGTCATTTTATAAACACACATTCAGGCACACACATAACTCCAGTGACTGCCCCGATAAGGAATGGAATTGTCAAACAAATTCCACTTGTGCTCTCAAAGAGAGAAGAACAGGAGATACAAGCTCTCAGAAAGGTACAATTTGTCATAACACAAACTCTGAGCCCAGTTGCATCCTGCTGGGCTCCGTTCAGATCCGCTGAAGGTAAACAAGGCCATGTCCTCTCCCTTTTGGTGGCTCTCAAGAAGGAGCCGAGCAGTTTCTCTGTCTGCGATGCACGGCACCTTCAACGTTCTTCACGATCCTCTGGACTAGACAAGAGGAGGATCCAACATGAGGCAAGCAGACAATCGGATTGTGTTCTCTTCACAGAAGTGGCATCATTTGCTGTCCGCTGGACCCAGGGGACACATGAAGTTCAAAGGTCATCCTCATCCAGCTGGGCGAGGTTGCTGGGTCGCCGTCCAGCTGAGGGTCCCGACAGAGGAGGCTGACTCCCAGCTTCAGCAGCCGACCCCCTGCGGCTGCCCTCTCCTGCTCTCTGCTGGTAAGACAGGGTTCATCATTCCCTCCAAATAAAGAACATGCATACCAGTCATTTTTGTGTGTCAAATAAAGAAAACATAAATAAAGACACAATTTTAATCTGCTTGTGCATTCACAGAGAAATGCAAAATTGATGTTTATAGCCCTGTAGGCTAAAACAGAGGTCTACATCCTTTGACCCCGCCTCTGAGGCTCTCCAGGTAAAGAAAAATCAAGTTTGTAATTTCAAAAAGTAACTGTAAAGTAAAGTAAGCAAGTGAAGTTAAAAAAAAAAGTAAAAGAACTCAAACTTGACTCAACCCATTCACAAACAGTTGACAACAGCACATATCACTCTCCAAGGTTGCTGACTACAGTACCCATAATGCTCCAACAACCCATTAAGCAGTTCGGCTTCGTAGTTAGATAAAGTCGGACTAAAAGATTTTGACAGATTTTTACGCGTCGTATACCACAGACAATCAGTTGGCGATCAGTAAGCACAAAAAGGAAGATTTTCTATTTTTGAACAAACGTAAGAATTGTAGGTGCACCTGGTGATTCCGAAAATACAGCAAGATTCACTTATTTAATTCAGATTTTATTTTAGTTAGTTAGATTTACAAATTTCTTGCTGAGATGCACTGCAAATGGTCAAATAAACTGTGTGTGTGTTTAATCACTAGTGGTGACATTACACCCCCAATATTTGCTGCATTGAGATAATCCTATATGGTACAAGGTGTCTTTTACTTTGAAAGTCATGTCAACCACTGTCAAAAGCTAAAAACTATTTCAAGTTTTGAAAAAAGGCAATTTTCAGTTTTTGATTTACTTGTGGAAAAAAGGTAATTTATAATAAATATAAGATAAATACAAATCATTGTTTTATTTTCTAAAGGGTTTATTTTCACTGGGTTTTGGTCAGGGAGAAATCAACCTGAATGGCTCTTTTAAAATTTGCAGACTCCTGGTCTAAAAGAATCCAGTACATGCAACATAAATTTGGGACACAATTATCTGATTTTTGATAAGCTTCTCCTGGAGTGTGGCTCAGTCTACTTCCGGTTTGCTGTACACAAAGCAAGTCAAGCCTGGACAAACAGACAGAGGAGCAGCTGTGGGTTTATCACCCCAGCAGCCTCTTTGCAGACCAGAGATGACAGGAAACTGGAAATCTCCATGCGTCTCTAAGAATGTCCCTATATGTCTTCATGGAGAATTGGCTTTAAAAGTAAAAGCGTTTTTATTTTAAAAGTATTTAGGCTTTGGAGTGTTTCCTTTTTCCTCCAGTAGAGGGAGAAATAACTCTTCTTTTTATTTGATATCCAGCATAATGAAATAATCATTCATATTTTATTTATGCATTTTATACGAACATCTGGATTTCTGTTCAATACTGTTGAATTGTGTTTATTCATTGTCTATTATTATTTTATTTATCATTGTTTTGTCATTATTTTTTTTCTCTGGCGCTCCTGAACCATGAAAGCTCAGTAAATCTTCGGCTAAAAACAGAACAGTTGCTCTAAAGTCTAACACTGAGGCTCTAGACGGACGATCGCATGCGGGTACACTACCTGAGCAGCTTGGGTGGTTGAGGTGAACACACCATTTGACACAGCTTGACAGTTTGGCTGATCAGTAAAGCCGAGCCGGATGTGTGATGAAGAAACAGCGTGGGGGTCAGTCGGACACGGCTGGACCTCTGTGGCCTGCAGGTGCAGAGGAGAACAGCTGGGTCACTCAGCACTGAAGTGCATATGCACAATGCATTTGGCAGCTTTCTGTTTCTGCTGCCAACGCTCTGATAGAAACAAGAAGGCATAGAAGTGCTGCAGGTGTCTTACAAAGAGAAAAACTGCATTTGAGGGTCTGAAGGAGCGTGTGACTGTGCACGGTGACACTTACATCCTTCAGTGAGTAGTTCTTGTTGGGCCCTTGACTCTGGGCTTGGCTCGGTAGGTAGAGTGCGGGCAGAGAGGTGTTGTGAGAGTGGAGGGAGGGCAGCTTATGGCGGTCTATGGAGGCAGATGAATGGGGTCTCAGAGAGCTGGTGGCAGACAGAGGGGGCCTCATGCTGCGGCCCAGACTATTGGACTTGCTTTCCCGACGCTGATACTCGATAGGCGACTGCAAGGCTAAAAGAAAAGGAGAACAGAGAAAGGTATTAAATTCCTCCAACGCTGACTACTTTCTTTTAACTGTTCTGTACTGTGCAAAGTCAGCTTTTAGTTCTAGAAAAAAATGTGCAGTTTGATAAAAATCTCTTTTCCAAGGATGCATTGGTTATAATTACAGGATTGTGAATGCCTTTTAAAAGCTTTAAGCAAAAGGAAAAAAATAGGGATTTCAGAATAGTGTAATAAATGTTTACAAAAATTGTCAGCCACAAATTATGATATGATCGAACAGTTATTAAAATTAATCATTAAACCCCTCAAAAATAATTTGTTTTTAAAAATAAAATTGAGTCCTTATCCTTTAGGTTAAAGAGATTATACAGTTTCAAGCCAAGTTTAAAAAAATAACAATTAGTAACTTCTGAATTTCATTTTGAAGGGTTTTAGCTTTTCTTGTGTTTCTCATATGTTTTAATTGGTTGTATTAGGTTAGCACGCATCCCATATTTAGTAATTAAGTCTTATTCTCACATTGTCGCTCTTTCTAGTTTTTGTAAAGGTCTTTTATATTTATGTCATGTTAACTTTTCTTCTGATTTGATGTTATTTATTTCCCTCCATTTTCACTCCTTTTCCTTTTTTGAAGTGTCCCTTGAATGAAAGCTCCAACTGTTGTGTTTACCATACAACAGACCTTTAAACATCCAAAAATCCAATAAAGGTATCTTTAAAGCTGCTGAAAGGTTAGTTCTGCTATTTTCCTTTAAAGTTGTACAATTTTAACAAAGCTTTAAAAAAACATTTTTGTCACATTTCAATTGTTGCATCATTTTTTTGGATTCATTTTTGCATTTGGTAGCTTTTTGAAAAAGCAACTAACAAAAACACTTAAATGCAAGGTTAAACACCTTGGTTATGGTTGCTTTGTGTATATTTTGGGTTAAAGTAGTTTTAAAATCACTTAATTCTGTCTTTTTTAAATAATTGTCTCAACTTTTTAGCTCCAGTTTTGTTTGGTTCATAAATATATGTTTAGTTTTTCCACACATTTAAAAAAATGACAAATATCACAAAAATTAAAAAAAAATTAAAAAGCAAATACAGCAAAATATCAGACTAATTTTACTGTTGCTTATAATGTGCAATTGAATTAGTAGTTCAATCAAATTAAAACAGGAGAACCAGAAACACCAAGGTTGAGAAACGAGCTGAAACATACCATTAAGGAAGTTGCGTTGACTTTCCAAGATCTGCAGCACATCACTGACCCAGGATTTGCAAATTTTCGGGGAGGACGCCTGCAGCTGGAAGCGGACCATGTTCCCATCGGGATTGCGTGAGGTCAGAACAAAGCGTCCGACATCACCATCCACACTGGGCTCTATCCCGAGGCAGCTCACCTGGAAGACATAACAGCTGAAGCACCTGGAAGGAGTTCATCTTGCTTGTTAAATAACACATGTGAGCCTTAAAAAACTTCACACTGAAGGGTTGCATAAGTGACAATGAAGGCATGGCCAAGTCGGCTGTGAGTCTCTTGTGCAATCACAACTTTTAGCAGAAACTAAATAAGCGCTAACCTTAATGCTGTTCTTAAAGACGTAGCCAGGCAGGGAGAAGCCTTTCTTCCTATCAATGGGCTCGCTAAAGATGACCAGCTGCTCAAACAGAAAGACTCGTCTCTCTTTTGCTCGAGACAGGAAGCTACTGTCCTGTTCAATCACAGTGAAGGTGTCTTGCTGCAGCAGTTTTCCTTGAGCGGTGATCTTCCCCTGGCACAGACGCAAATTCAAAGGGAAAGCGCAGTTACACTTGGGTCTTCCTTAAAAAGCCTGCGTGGGAATGGACGTGGGGGAGAACCTTCCTGAGTGTTACCTCAAAGCCTTGCAGTCGGCCCACATTCATCATGTCGTTACAATGTTTTGGCACAAAGCACATCACTTCTACTGCTTTCTGTGTTCAAGACAAAAAGAGGCTGTCATCAATATGCAGCACCACTTTGTCGCATAAAAGCCTCATTAAAGCTCATATGTATCCATTGAGACACCCACCTCCAACTCCTCTGTATCCATCCCCGCTTTAGTGCAATACTTTAGGAGGTCCTGTTGAAATAAACAGGCCAGTCAACAAGACATTCAAGGTTTACTGGCCAGCGTGAGGTAAGGCCATCTGCTGCAGTTTATAGGTTTTTACATAAACCGTTCATTGGAGTACAAAGAGCCGGAATTTTATTACTTTGGCAAAAATTTAACAGAGGATATCATTTTAGGATGCCTTTAAAGATGATACAATCATTGTTGTTTTTTTAATCTAGTGGGGAGGGACTTTTTCCTCTAACTTCCTCTCTAGAGGGAGGGTAGCTTGAGCAGACTATTGTAGTGCCATGTGTCTTTGTAGGTGTTTAGCTTGTATGTATATAAACACCATGGCAGATCCAGCCGGGTGTCTGGGAGCTCCTCAGTTTGTGTACATGTTGGTTTGTGGTATACAGCACATTGATTGTTTTTGTTTTAATACCTTGAGCAGAAGCTGGTACTTCATGATCCTCTGGACAGGCTTGATGAGCAAGTCATTGAGCTGCAGCCTGTGGCCCAGCTGCTGCCGGAGCTCCTAGCAGAGGGACAGGCACACAAAACATCCGTCAACATGACAACCACAGCACAAAACACAATCGTTGATGGGTAACACAATTCTATTAAGACAATAACAGCAGGATAGTGCTGCATAATTCTAGCATTTGTCTTGTTTTTGTGTCTTCCTGGAGCTAAAAACACATCAGATATATTGTGAGTGTATGCATGGTTTAAATTGTTAAGACAAAAACATGTCTTACCTCAAAATAAGTCTCTATATACTCTGACACGATGTGTTCTGACTTTGGTTTGTTCTGACAGTACACAACGTACATATGCAGTCGCCTCTCCTGAAGGACAAACAAGCATCACTTTACAAAATAAATACACTTCACTGCTGGAATAAATGACAAAAGGGCTTCTAGGAGGACAAACTATTTTTTTGTCTGCTCCTGATTCGCCATGATTTGAACCAAGTAATACTCAGAAATGCCATTTAATCTTAATTTTCTTTATGCATGTATTCCATCATGATAAAAATGCATGTTAAATGCACAATTTGAGTTGGAGTGGGTGTTTAAAATTAGTTTTTGCTTATTATTGTTTTGCCCAAGAAATGTTTTTTTTTCTGTTCTGTTATGTTCTGTAAAATTGTTTGCTGATATATTGTCCTGTTCAATGACATTCTGTCTGTAAAATACAATTTTACATGTTTTTGCTGCTCTGGTTTGTGAACCTCTCTTTCTGGTTTTGCTGTACATGTTCATTCTAAAATATCTGATTTGATCTATCTGATCTATCTGTTTTGAAAATTGAGTTTTATTTGAAAAAGATTTTTGTTTCTTGTAAAACATCTGTTTTAAAAAATGCTTACTATTGAGAAAAGAACTGAAATGATGTGACAGAGGGACCTGAAGACCTTACAGTTGACCCCACAAACATCCATTTACAAACTCAGAAACTAAAATAGTAATAAAATGCATTGAGAATAAATAATTTATATGAACAAATAAGAATAAAAAGACACTTACAAACGTTGCACAATTCTGATTCACTACTTTTCTCTGTAACTGACCATTTCCTGAACTGTCAGGCCTAATAAATCCTTCAGAAAATAAGCACCTGTTTCAGAACGTCATTTGATTTATTGCACTCTGAAATTTTAATTTCCTCATTCCTATCACATGCATTATAATGTACAGTAGCCATTAAAGCATGACATAAAAAGACTCATTTTCTTTTTTTTTTAGAAAACTTGAGAAAAAAAATCTTTTTTTTAACTGCATTATTTATTTTTTCTTTTATCACGCACTTCTTTTGAGATTAAAAAAAAAGTACCTTTGGGTCAGTTTACCACCAATAAAAGACTTTCAGCAGCTTTGGTTCATCTTGTGGTTTATTATGCAATACTCACTGGGTCTTGTCTTAAAGTCCAGGGTGTGTTAGGACATTAATGTGCACCTCATGAAAAAAAAAAGAATGCCTAATATCCTTGTGAGTGCATGAAAATGCTCCTAAAAGGGAGCAGGGAGATTTGGTTCCAGCATGCAGTGTCTCTGGTAGCAGTTTGGGATGAAAGGAAGTCGGGCTATAATGCCTTGTCTCTGGGTGCAGTGCCTTTGAAGCTGACTCTGTCTGGTAGAGCCTATTCTTCTGTGACTAATTGGTATGGGAGTGCAGATGTGGCAACCAATGCAGGCCCATGTAAATAAGCTTAAGGTTATGGATAATTTAGCCAGGCTACCGTCAATGTAACTAGAGCCTTTTTACAGCCTATTGATGCCAAACTGCACCTAGCAACAGGATGCACAGCTGTTTCACCAAAACATATGCAGACAACACAAACCACTGCTGATCTTCACTGCAGAAACACTGTCATCTGTTTGGCAGCACATGTACAATACATGTGTTTGCATGATACATGGGCACAAATTGCAAGTTGATGAGGTAATTCTTGTAAAAAGCAGCTTGAGCTTTGTTTTTCTTTGGAACCATGTTTCCAGTTTCCTATTTTACAATTGAACACCATGCGAAGATTTAATTAAAAGATTCTCTACCACCCCAGGACATTTAAAGTTGATTATTGCTTTTTATTTGGCGAGAGGAAACAAAGCAAATAGAAACAGTTTGACCGCCTAATTACTTTAAAGTAAAAGGCATTGCTGAGTTAGTCAGATTATGCTTCATGTCTGTCCCGTCTGCATGTGCCACCACTTAACCAAAATAAGTCAATCGAATTTAGCTTAATGCACAAGTCTTTTGTATGACCCTCCAGTGACCCAGCTGCAATTTATTCTGACGGAAAACACCAAACAGCCAGCAAAGAAAATGTGTTTTCCAAAGGACTTTGTCTCAAGAAAAAAAAAAGTGCTTTTATGTTATGGGGAGACAATAATAAAATAAATACAATTTCACAATATTTTTCATTTGATTGATTTGCACGCTGAAAAATAAATATGCGTTATAATTTAACTTTACAATTTTGGGGGGGTTATATTTAAGCTGCTATGCTTGGTGGTGTAAACATCTGTTTAGACGATGTGTAGAGAGAAGTATGTCTGAGTTCTGAGTGATTAAAAAGACTTTACTTTGAAGTTCAGCTTCTTTTTTTTTAAATCTGAGGCTTCCTGTGCAATCTGACATGTGTGACCGTGTCACTACTGCTAGAAAAAAAAGGCTTAACTATAGAGTATCAAGGCCCGGAACATGGATAGAGCTATATTAGCAGCAAAAAAGAGAATGAAAGAGTGCAGAAACAAGAGTCTGATGCAATTCTACTTTTTTATTTTCACTAGAAGCAACACAAGGAAGCATCCACTGACATGTAGAGTATACTGTATGTGTGTGCTTGCATGGGATTTCTACTCACATGTTTAATAAAGAGCTGAGCCATCCTCTCTGGCTCTCCCAAACACTTCTCCAGCTCTCCCAGGAAGTAGCTGAAGAGACAAACACACACACACACACATACACACACAACCATGCATACAAACATCCCCCCAAAAAGGAAGTGAGGATTTAGCTCTTGAACTTTTGTCCCTTTCTTCTTCCATCCGATACAAACACAATACTCTTCAGGCCTTTATCTTTGACTACTTTAAAACAAGACATCTACAGAAAGCAAAAAGAGCAGGAATATAGAAAATAAAAAAAAGAACTCACTCTTTGTGCCAGTCATAAATTTGGTGAATGTTCCCAAAAACAATCTTGTCTTTTCCCTTCATGTACTCTGGGACACCTTTAGAGTTCATCGTGCCCATGTAGCCCTGTGATGGAGAGGCAAAGTTAAATGAAGTTTGTATTTGCACATCAACAGAAACCTGCAGCTTAGCATAATAGCAAGAAAGTTAAATTATTTTTTCAACCACACAATGAATTCCTGTTATTTTTCAAATGACAAGTAGTCTTTTAAAGAACCAGGAGATGGATGTTCCTGCTGTGTAATACTCCAGCTTTTATTCAGAAAATCTGCTCAATCTGGAGGCTACAGCGCAAAGCATGGAGTACAGTGTCCTGATCAGTCTTTGGAGCTCTCGCTGACAGACTGTGTGGTTGGCTGTGTCAATGCAGATTGTGTACTCTAAGCTGGAAGACAGAGATTTACCTCAACTATGTGTGCCAGGTCTGCCACATAGTACCTCTCAGTCTCAATGAGTTCCCTCAGTACATACCTGTCGGATAAAAAGAAATACAACAGTGCACGAGTTAATTTAATCTTTATGCTCAGGGTGATGGAAGGAGGCTTGAGAACACTCCATGGAGGGGTCATCTGTGGTCCTGAATTTATTTTTAAAAAAGCAGAAAAAATATCAAGTTTTTTTTTTCTCAGTTTTTAGTTACTTTCAAAACTGGTGGCAGACTGACCCAAAAGTAATAAATAATGCAGTTAAAAAAAAGAAAGTTATTTTCAAACCATAACCATCATTAAAAGACCACTGGGAACGCTTTTAAAACAGATTAAAATATTGTTTGGAGTGAGACTTGAAATAATGCTGGATTTGATTTTTTTTTTTTTTTTGGGAGAAAAATTCACCAAAACATAAAACCTTACTGATGTGAAACATAAAGTGAAATAAATAGGGTTTCAAATTCTCACAGTCTATGGGGGGGTCACTTGATTTGTTGCTGTTCTTAAACACTTGATGTTTCTGGAACGTCACTTAAGAATCAACAGATGCTTAAAAAAGATATCAGATCTCCTCCGCTGAACAAGTTCTTTGAAAATGCGTCTAACTTTCCTGAGGTATTTCTGGCAACCCAAAGAGTGCAGTTTGCACACAAGCATGTGTTTGTGTGTTTATTTACCAGTAAAATTCTTGAGAAAGATGTCATCAGGACACAGACAGTGCCAGGCTGAGTTAACCTAATTTGCTGCAATTATTCCACATCCAAGAATATAGCACTGACTCACGCTTCCCATACATCACTATTATTCATTTTTATTTAGTTTATCTAACTATGTCTTCTTGTATGATAATGTGTACTGATGTATAGGACATTTCGGCTGTGCAGAAAAGTCGTTGTACTAAATCCATCAATGGCACTGGTTGCTTGGCTGGATCAGTTATTTTAAAATACTGTTATCATTTGAAAGGGAGTTTTTATAACATCCCTGTGCTCTTATCTAGAGAACTAAAACCTGAAGAACATTTACTGGTTATTATAAAAATAGTTTTGTACATAAATGAGTTTACTTTTTTTTCATTATAAACGTCCAAGCCAACCATACCAGTCAGCTTGATTCACGACTTCGCTTCAGACTGAAACATTGCCTCATTTCTTAAGTGCCACAACAGCTGTAGGTGTCATTGTGACACTGGTCATTCCTCGATTTCTCTCTGACATCCTTAAAACAGTCAGTAACCAAATGTGCAAAATCTTTTTAACAGCCTTTGTGGTTGAGTCTTCTCTGGATGATATTTTGCAGCTGTACTCCGGTATAACGCTGCTCATGCTGAGACACATTTGTCATGACCATGCATGACAACAATTTTGCAAAGGGAATTGTGAGGGAAGAGTGATGTGAACAAAAGGATCTTTTCATTAATAGCAGACATACATGCTTTCTTCTAAGGCACTTCTCCTCTCCTCCTCAGTGTCAGCAGCCGCCGACCATTGACTGGAGGTGTCGTCCATCAAGGTGGACACGCTGTCATCTGGAAAAACACCGGTGGACTGCGTGTCCTGACGAGGCAGAGACATACAGAGAAATTGTTTATCAGTCTGGGTCCAGAATTGTGAATCATTCTTGGAATAAGGTAAACAAAGGGAGATAAAAAAGGAGGCGAGCAATGCTAATGATGCAGGTTGCCAAGGTAACAGGGAAGAGCAAGCAAACACAAGGAGCAAAGATTAAAAGATAAAGAGATTCGATTTAGATTGTTGTTGTTGATGATTGGAGCAGTGCCACACAAGAATGAATGAAAGTTCAAAAAAGGGTCAAAGAACTTTTAATTTTTGAAGTGAAAATTACACATAAAAAATGTATTCCCCAGTTAGAATCAGTTAAAAGTGATTTTATAACATCAAATTTTTTTTAAACAAGAGACATGACATTTTAAGGCTACTAATACATTAAAGTCCCACTCCAACTATATTTTTTATCTATTTTAAACGCATTCCCGGTGTTCTTTCCCAGAGGAAAATAAAGATGTACACGGATCTGTTTGTCTGCAAATGGATGCATCAGAATGGAGAAGAGATGGGAGACTTTGGCCCGCCCATGGCAGTTGCTCTGTTATAAACCCGAGCTATTTCAAACTGCGGGTTTTTATCTGCTCCTGATCCAACATGATTTAAATAAGGAAATACTCAGAATGCAGTTTTAATGTTAAATTCTTTTATAAGTGTCCTCCACAATGAAAAAATGCAAAAGAACATGTTAAAAACACCAAAAGCTCGATTTCATTGGAGTGGGTCTATAATACTTGTGAACTTGTGCAAATATGTGTTAGTTAGTTAATTTTATCAATTACAAGTCCAATAAACAGTCCTCATGTGAAACATCATGTGTTATCTTTCCAACAAATTTGTTTTGTACTTTGCAATATCTCAAACACACAGTGACTGTTACCATTTGACGCAGGAACCCACGGTTACTGCAGCCTAATCAGTTTTGTTCATCTGTTGTATGCTCGACCTTCTCTACTTTTCCTGTAAATGATATAATTTCCTATGTGAGGCTGCTGGCTACATCAGATCTAGCCCCTTCTAAAAAAATCATTCATAATTCATACTTTTTTATCTACCGCAGTTAAGTTTGGGTGGCCTTATATTTCTTTCAAAATAAGTGCAATTATTCCCACATAGAAGTACTGACTCATGAGAATCGTTCCATGAAATTATGTCCTCTTATAAGGTTGTTCTATATATTTTTAGAAGCGTTCCCTTAGCCATTTGTTGTCTTTTCACTCTCTCCTGACTAAGTAAACTTATAGAGGCGGTCGTCTGTCCTCATATAAATCCCTCTGTCCTTCTATCCCAGCCAGGCAGAACTTCCCCACCTTAAGTATATACACAAAACTGTACGAGCAAACAGCTAATCCTTCTGGCTCTCTTAAACAGATGGTTGCCTTACATAGAAATAAATAGTTGTGAGGATAAAGACACATAAATGGAAAAAGTGAGAGGGTGTCTCATTTTCTTCTCTGCCTTTGTTTCAATGCATACACTTGCTTTGATGATTTTGTGATGATCTGAAAGTGTTGGGTTTTCCTAAATGGAAGAGATGAAGCAAAGAAGACAGACTGGTTTGAAATGAGAGACGGAGAGGCTCCAAACAAGCCTCACTGCCCCTGCTCATCTTGCCCCACTACGTGTGCTCAGATTGGCTGACAGGTCTCCCTGGCTGCCTGATCACTTCCAAATGTGCAAAGCCTGGAGGAAAAAAAAATTCCATCTCGCTCTGTTGTAAGTTTTGTTAAAAGCCCAGGATAAGAAAATGACTGGACCAGAAGCAAAGTAGTTACTGAAAATATCAAAATGTCACCACAAATATTCAATCAGTTTGAAATATAAATGACACAAACATAGAAAAATTATTTGACAAAAATATTATGTGAAGAAAATCAGACTTTAAAGTATTGGATAACTTGTTTTGAACATCTGCAAAAAATAAAAAGCTTGTTTATTTTTCAAGTATTTATTCACATTTTCACTGCTTTTTATTCAAAATGCAAAAACATAGATTATTTGAAACTCTAAAATGTAAAACATGTGTTGAAAACTGCTAAAACATCAAATTGTAATTTTAATTTTAGTTTTTGTATTTCATTGCACTTTTTAAATTGGTTTAAGCAAAAAGCCTTAAAAAAATTTGGATAATGATTAAAATAATTTAAATAAAAAAATAATTAACACAATAGTGTGAATCCTTAAGATTGAAAATACAGGGTAGCAGTTATTTCTTTAAAACATTTTCTTTTTTATTGTGGTTGAATCTTTTTATTTGCTAAAAGACAATCAAAGAAAGTCGAGGAAACTGTCCTCTAATAAAAATGACTTCATTAGTTAAAAGAATCCCTCTGCTTTTGACATCAAAGTTTATTTAACTGCACATGTTCTGATTATTTCCAATGAAAAATGATTTGCAATGTGCTCTGAGGCTCTGACAACAATACACTTTGACCACAACTGTTCACCAGGAGGGGCTAAATGAATGAAAGCCGTGATTGAAATGAATGAAAGCAAACGTAAAATTTTTCCTCCTTCTCCTCAGTGTGGCTTCAGATTTCTCTTGAGGCACAGCAGTAAAAGCACCAAAACACTGACCTCATCCCTCTGATGTGATTGCATTAATGCATTTCGATCCGCTGTTGGGAATCCGATTATGACTTCAGGTGTTGATTAATGAACAGGAGGAAGTCCTCCAGGCAAGGACAGCCTTTTTGTTTGAAATTGAAAATGTTCTGATTAAGGTTAAACTTCTGCAGTTCAAATGAAACTCAGTTCCTGGTAAGATTCTGTTTCATGACCTGAGGATCACCGAAAACTTCCCCTGAATCAAATAACTACCACAGTTAACAGACACGAAAACATCTGATACTAAAAGTCCTTCAGCACATCTGCATTTCCCTCTGTTTCCATTTATCATCATTCATGTAATTCTATAAGATGTAAATGGGACTTATACATCACTGAGGTTCTTTAGGTCTTCATCTCACATGTGTCTTTTTCATGTTAGTGTTGATATCAGCCGTCTCTCCTGCCAGTGGTTTTATAAATGTACGTTTTAATATATATCCTAAAACTTAGTGGTCCTCTGTGTGCTTTCATTTGAGCTCTTGTTGCATCTAGCAGCTAATCATTCTTCTGTCTGGTAGGAGACAAAGAGGTTTTTGATGCTACTGCTTTAGGAGACAGATTTTTTAAGAACTGACAAGTGAACTAAATGGGTGCTATATTTAATCTAATAAACGTCCCCTAATCTGGGTTTTGATCAAGTGAAAGGATCTGCTTTGTGTTATCTCTGTCGATCACATAAAATCTTATCAGAGATCTAAGTTTTCGCTTGCAAGTTTAATCGTAGGATCTAGTTTTGGCACACCTGGGCATTGGGTAATGACATGCAGCCAGTCAGCGACTCATTCATACAGGAGGGTGGTTGAAGTGAGCCTGGTGACAGGTCCTCGGGGCTTGCAAGGCCATCTTTCCACTCCTGCAACAAGCACACACAAAAATGCATGTTCAAACTGTGGAATGATGCAATGTGGCTTACAATATTTGTCAATTTTTTGATGAAAAGATTTTTTAAAATGGTAAAATCCCATTCCGATCATTTTTTAAATCTATTTTTAAAGCTTTCCTAGTGGCCTTATAATTATGTTTTTGCTATTTTGAGGCAAAATTTTAAAAATCCCTGTTTTATTTTCTTGGACATAGTTTCTGCAGTATGACATTGGTTTGTTAGAAATTCGCCTCTGAGTTGACTGCTGGCTTGGAGTAAGCCTACCCCTACTTCCCAGCATCCATATGTTACACTCTCCCGCTGACAGTTTTGAGCCAGATGGCAGCTTGGACGAGGAAAACAAAGACGTTCATGGATCTAGTCGTCTGCAAGCAGATGCATCAGAATGGAGCAGAGCAAGGAAGCTTGACTTAGTAGCTTCTATGTCGCTGCTACAGGCTTTTTCTAGTGGTATTTTTGCATCTGCTTCTGATTCACAACAATCTGAATAACAAAATCCTCAGAAACGCATTTTTAAGATACATTTTCTTCATATACTGTATGTCCTCCATCATGAAAAAAATGCCACAAGAACATCTTAAAAACACCAAAAATACAATTGTCATCGAAGTGAACCTTTAAAAAAAGATCAGACCAGACCCTAACCTGTGTTAAGAGCTAAGCTTGAATGACAGTGAGACTAAAGTGTGGCAAAAAAAGAATTTGTCAATCATTGACTATGCTAGTTGGCCCACTTAAAAAGAAGAGAAAGGTCTGTAATTTTCATCTTAGGTAAACTTCAAATGTTAGAGACAGACAGTGAAGAACAAAGAATCCAGATTACAAAGTATGGAGGTGAACTTTCTTTATAGACTAATTACTTTTGTTCTCCACCTTCATACAAATATTCATTTTAAAATATTCATACAACACAATAAGATGAATATTTTTTTACATTCTGTCTCTGACAGTGTGATGACTATTACAGACTACTAGCATCTTGTAAGTGGGAATAACTTGCAGAATCTGTTACTTGTTTCCCCTCGCTGTTATTGCATCACCTGAAAAAGACTATCAAACCTGTATCTCTACAGACAGCACCAGAAGTAAAATTAGCCTTTGTTGTATATGCTCTTGGCTGCAATTTTTGTTTATGTAAGACAGAATTTCTGTGTTTACTTCAGAACCAGTCTTCTCTGAGGATGAAGTGAATGTAAATTTGGTTTGTAAGTTTACTTATAAGGCAGTTTATCTCATCTTGGACCAAAAAGCCAGAATGCAAAATCTGGTTTGCATAGTTCATCTGACTAGAGAAGAGGAGATGAAAAGGAAAACATATCTTCTTCTCACCAGTTCTCTGTGGGTGACAGGTAAAACGGTTAGTGTCTCATCAAGCCTTGGGGGACTGTTGAGATCCAGGCTCTGACTTTGGGATGGAAGAGGTGGAGGTTTTCCTTCAAGTTTTTGAACCTGGCGTTCTGTTTTGCTGGTGGATCCAACGCTGAGTTTTCTCACTGGGTTTGTAAGCCACTTTTTCAGGGTGCTAACAGATCGCCTGGAGCTCGGGGAGCTGGGGGCTGAGCTGCCTGATGGCTGAGGGGGCAGTGATGCCACAGAGGTGGAGATGCTGCCCTCGCTGCCTGCTGCCGAGTACGAGTCTAAGAAGAAAACATTGAGGAGAAACCAATGTAAATTAAGGCAGACGACAGCTAGATAAAGGCAAAATGGGTCAAAGCGCAGAAACACTTTTTAGATAATCAATTAGTTAGAAGCAAAATGGACATTAAAAACAAATCAGTTTTTTAAGATGGCATTATGTTTGTCATATGATCAGGAAAGGGCAGGAGTGCAGGTCAGAAGACAAGCCAACACAAAAGCAGAGCAAAAGTCAAGAGGAAATGCAAAACAAAACTGAGCACAAATGCTTCATGACGGTTTTACTGTTCTCTTTTTGTCAAGCAGACAGAATTTTTTAAATCTTTGTAACAAATCAAGCGGTTCATCTGAGCACGTCATCATCAAGAGGAAAGGCAGAGGTCAATATGGTTGACATTTGATATGAAAAATACTCCAAAGCATTTCAAAAATGTCTGAACAGTGATGTCAAGAGGACATGGGAAGTGCACTTCAATTGGAGCTGGGACCGGACATCTACTTTAATCCTTTAGAAAGGGGGAGATCCTTCCCTGGAAGTGTTTGTTTTCCTTTATTGTCCTCAAACCCCATCATGCCTCATCTCCCCAACCCGCTGTTCCTTTCTTCACTCAAAAAGCACCTTGGCCATCCGTCCTCATGTCTTAGATCTCTAATCCTTTTTTAATACTCATCTTAAAGCTTGACTTTCTCTGCTAAACTCACAGATTTCAGTTATTCCTTTCACCTTAGTCATCACAGGCACCTGACAAGATTGATGGAACAATCTAATCTTATAAGTCGACAAAGAATGCACTGTTAGTGGAGTTTTTTATGAAGTCTGTAAATTGTTTCTACATTTTGTTTACAAAGAGACAGAGCATCCATTGTGTGAGGCACAGAGGGAGATCTTATCACAACATTCAGTAGTGAGAGCCAGACAGCAGACACAATGTGGCTACTATTGTAAACAAGAGTAAATTCAAACTCTTCCAGTGAAAGGAGTTTCCCAACTACTCAACTTGCATTTTCCATTTATTGTCAAAAGAAATAAAACAGGAGACTCTGTGATGATCAATGAAAAGCAGCTCAGCATAAAACTCACAGTTTTTATGGCGACCTCAGTCTGTTACTTCATTATTAATTAAAAACCCACACTGACAAGAGGGACCTCTAACTGCCTCTGAAAGCTGTTGAGTTTGCGTTAGAAAAAGTCAAGCAAATGTCTCATGTCAGTTTCACCGGCAAAAGGTGAAAGTAGGTTTGAAAGTGCAAATGTGACTGTGGAAAACCTTCAAAGTCAGTTTCTCCGTCTCATGTAAATGGTCAGATTTCAAGTTCAGTGTCAAAGTGAGTGTTAAGAACACTGAGTGAATACCTAAAAACTATTAATCTCCAGTGAACAGTAATGTAGAAGCTGTTAAATCTGACTATGATACACAAAGTGTACATTTTTACAGGGTTCAACATGACATTGGCATGTCATCCTGTGTTTTCAAGAGACCAGATGGATAGAGAGTGAGGCTCACAGACTGGAAGCAGGTTCAAACAGTTTAACCGTGGTGTGGAAAGAAAATGTAGGATGTGAGGTGGAAGACAGAGACATTTTGAAGGGAAATAAATAGGGTGACAGCGGTGATACCCCTAAAGGTGATATCGCAGGAGGGGAGCAAGTGGTGATTGGGTCAGATTTAAAGGACATGTGGGTGAGGGAAATAAAGGGAATGAAGAAGTTATGGGTAATATTTGGAGTTTAGAATAGGAATGCAGGACAGATGGGGTCAGACTTTGCTAAAACGGCAGTTCAGAACACATTTTTCCAGAAGAAGAGCATTAGGACCAGGTAAACGCTGCACAAGGTAAAGGTGGTAAAGGTAAAAGTGGCAAGGGTCAAACAAAGGAAATATGAGGAGTTGTATAATAGGTTAGATAGGGTACCAAGAAAGGAGCTGTGGTTTTGCAGGAGGATGTCTGGAGTGGACGAGATGTATGTTTTAGTTGTGCAGAGCTGTATGAAAGCTGTAAGACAGTGGGGAGATGTGCTATGGGTGAGACAAAGGAGTTCAAGGTGGAGGTGGGACTGCAGCAAGGATCAGCTTTGAGACCCTTCTTGCTGTGGTGATGGACAGACTCACAGATCTGACAGAATCTCTGAGGACTCCGATGCTTGCAGATGACACTGATCGGTTGTTAGAGCAGAGAGCAGGTAAGGACAGTCTAGAGAGGTGGAGGTTTGCTCTGGAAAGAAGAGGAAGGAAGGTCAGTAGCAGCTGGACACAGTATCTGTGCGTGAATGAGAGGGAATTAAGTGACACAGTGGGGTGACAGGGAGCAGAGGTGAAGAAGGTGGAGGACTTTAAGTATTTAAAGTGTGGGAAAGGGTAAAGAGGCATGTTGCAGGCAGATTGGAACGGATGAAGGAAAGTCAAAAGTGTGTCAGCAAGTATGACAGGAAAGGTGTTGAAGTTAAGAATGAGCACAGCCATGTTTTGGGTTTAGAGACAGTGGTTCTGAGAAAGAGACAGGAGGCAGAGCTGGAGGTTACACAGCTGAAGATGCTGAAGCTCTCCTTAGGAAGTGACAAGAATGGATTGGATCTGGTGTGAAAACATCAGAGGAACACCTCATGTTAGCTGTTTTGGAGATAAATGCAGAGAAGCAGGTTGAGATGATTCGAACCCTTTCAGAGGATGAACACTGATTATGTTGGTAAAATGCTGAGGTTGTAGCTACCAAGAAGGAGGCCCACAGAAATACCAAAGATGAGGGTCATGGATGTAGTGAAGCAGAACATGAGTGGTTGATGTGAGAGAGGAGGGTGGCAGAAGATTTGCTGTGGCTACCCCTAAAGGGAGCAGCCGAAAGACAAAGAACAAGAAGATCATGACAGCCCCTACACCTGTCACTATGGCAACACTGCATCATCTGTCTGCAGCATTGGCCAGTTAACCCTTGAAAGTTCAGTGTGTTTTCTGTACTTTCTCTGAACAAGCCACTGAGGAAGCATATGTTTAAGCTACGAGAAGAGAATGACACAAAGGAAAAATGATGAATTTTCCCTTAAAGAATCATGCCCCACATGCTGTCAGTTAAGCAGCATTGATGTCGTTTCACACCTACAAAAAGAAAGCTAAAAAAAAAAAATCCACCCACTCTGTCCCTGTCTTGCTGCACTTTCATGGTGTCCCATGGTATTTATCTCCATATCATCTCTCCAGGCAAACACTTTCCCCAGCATTTTTAGTTAATGCAGCTTGACTGTTGTTTAGGTAGTTACAATAATTATCAATTGAAGGCAACTCAGCTGCATTAGGCTGGCCTAGATCTATGGAGATTTGTTAATACAGGGCTTTCACCAGTCGCCTACTCACTGTCTGAAAATCCCAGAGCCTGCTGGGCTTGGAGGCTCATCCAAAAGAGCTGCACTGTGTAACTTTACAGCCAAAACAACTATCTGCTGAAAAGTAGTTCCAGATTTTCTCTCAAGGTTGCTCACTCAACTGAAATCTGATCGTATCATTAAGGGCAATGAAAAAAGGGATCATCTGGTAGTGTGCACTCAGAATTTTTTTTCTCCCGAGTGTTCACTTTTGTTAAGCTCAAAATCCTACCTAGTTCTTTATAATGGTTAAAAGAAAATGGCATCAGCCGATTGCTGATTTATTTCCTTAGAATTGAACAGAGAGATTCAAGTATAACCGAGTCCAAAATTTAGAACCGTCACTACTAAAAAGAAGCTTTCACCTTCATGTGCTTATAGAAAACATTTTGTAGGGTTTTCCTAGAAAATAGCTTATTAGTTTAGGGTGTTTAATTTACATTTAATTTTTTTAATGGATAAAAAATGAGAATAATAAAAAAATAAAATAAACAAACAAACACAAAGAATGTGAGATAGACAAATGACGTGGATGAATGTGCTTCGAAAGACAATCCACCATCACATTTCATCTTTACTTTATCGATCAGGTGATGAATGAGAAATGCTGAGCGGACACATCAATATAAAAGCATTGAGTGTAATGGAGCACACTTGTCCACAGCCCCTCCTTGGTGAACCTTTTTGTCAGTCAGATGGCCTCTAAGGACCTGAGGCAATTTAGTCTTTACTGGACTCCACCAATAAAGACAAGCAGACCAGTATGCAATTCTCCAGAAACATGCGAGTATACACAAATTACACAAACAAATTGTTCTGATGGCACAGTGGCTGCATGACTTTGAAGTTTTTACCTGAAATGCAGTTCTCCAGTGTGGTCTTTCCATTTTAGGACGCCATCCTTGAGCCAACAAATCATGTATTACATCTTCACTATGTCACGGAAAAAATGTGCGAGCTACAGCAAACACCACTGGAGAACTCACCACTCAAACACCGTTCAAAATCTACAGCTTCTATATCCTAAATGGTTTTTTCCAAGCAACTTCTCCATTATGCTTGAGGAATTATAGATCAAAAACCCTATGAGAAGTTTAAATTTGTAGCTGGTACTAAAGGTGTTTTTAGTGGAAAATTCACTAACTTCAAACTAACGTCCTAACTTCCTTAGGTCAAAGTTCAACGAAACTTTGGTGTTGGTTGTACACTTAAGCTGGTGGCGTGTGTGTCACACTTTGTGAAGATCGCTAGAACAAAAGTTTTCTTTTCAAAAATATTCTGGAAAATTTCACACTTGGCCCATCCCACTATAATTTTAAAGCTTCCTTTGGATATTCCCAAGCCGTGTGATTGGATTTCTTTAGTGAATTATGGAAAAAAAAATTGAACCCCATTAGAAATTTTGATCCCAATAACTTTTTAGACAGTTTCACTCGCTATGATGACTTTTTTTTGCATCTTCACCAAGCACTAGGCCTGGACAAATTTGAGTTTGTTTTGAATATGTACAAGAATTGCAAAAACAACATGGTCCTTGTAGTCCTGGACTGCTGAGAGTTATAATTATGCTGACTATCATTCAGTCGATCAACCTTTTTTTTTTTACTTTTTTGTGCAATTTGTTAATCTTTTTATAGTAAAGATTTGTATTTGTAAAGCTTTTGTCCACTTCTTCATTTTTTTTTCATCATCTCTGCCCTCTTCTGTGCTGTGACCCCCTGTTACCCTCTGACCCTCAGAGCACTGCTGCATTTTTTCACTCTGCCAGATGGCAGCCCAGACAAGAAAGAAGAAGACGTACGTGGACCTCGTCTGCAAGTGAATGCATCAAAATGGAGCGGAGCAGAGAGCCTGTGGCCCCTCCATTGTAACTTCTACATCACAGTTTTTTCCAGCTTATGTTTTTCAAATCCTCCTGATTCACAACGATGAGAATAAAGAGAAACTCAGAAATACAATTTTATCTTAATTTCCTTCATACATGTCCTGCATTGTGTTGAAAAAACACAATTTGAGCCACTTTGAGGCAATGTCTCATTCCATATTCTTTTCTTAATTTGAAACTCAAGATACAGGCTTTATAAAACCAGACAAATAAAAAAAATAGAGATTTTATTTTAATCTAAAGAAACATGGGCACAATCAAAGAACTATTGTAGTTTACTTTTGTGTGTTTTTGGATCCACAAAATACTACACTACAGTCAGACGAGTGGCCAGTGGTTTCCTGTCCTCCTCCTGACCTACTTTATGGAGACACACACATGCACTCGCCGCTGTGATTCCAGGAGCTCAGGGGGAAATACGTGGTAGACAGATAAAGTGACACACAAACAAGTTTTCAGGGTCGGTTTCCTGCAGTCAGCACACACAGCCAGACTCTGGCATATTTTTCACGACTGTAAAGGATGAAAGCAATTTTGGGTAGCAGGGAAATGTGCCTGAAAGGTGACACTGACATTAATCCTGGTGTCTGCGGAGGGTCCGTAAAAACTAACATTTAGACACTTTTCCTGAACTTACACAGCAACTTGATTAGATGACAAAGTCTTTTAAGTGTCCAAACAAAACATTCTGAATAGAAGCTGAGATAAATGTCATTTTCCTGCATTCACTTTGCATTTGAACTGGGTTTTGCTTCATGAAAAAGAAAAGGCATCAGCAGCAGCAGGCGGTCTCGTGACAGGCATTGCTTTTTCTTTAGCATCCTCGCAGTGACACATCATGGATTTGTGGTTATTAGGTTTTTAAAAATCCAGACATTCCTTTAGAACCACTCAGTGAGTTCCTGGCACCGTCAGCATGAGTGAGCTGGGGGGAAAATCAAACCCACGGCAAAACACAGCCAACAAAAGGATGTTTTTTTGACACTTGCGCTGGTTAGAAACATCTGTATTTTCTGATTATTTTTCACACTATCTATTGAAAGCCATTTTTCCACAAATAGGAAGGTTAGCAGCTCAGTTGCCCAGTGCTTCATTTTCCCCTCAGGGACTGGTCAAATGAGGAGAACTAATTTGATACATCCATGATTGTACTTTTTATTTTGGGATTTTTTTTAAGCACCTGAAGCAAAAACATCCTAAATTTCAATCTATTTTTAGAAACACAATTTCCCATAATGCGTGTTTGGGTGTTTATCAGTCATCTTTTCTGGTCAAGGCCAAATTACACTTCATATTTTTTCAATGATTCCTGTTTTTAAATCAGAACTGTGCTGTAAACTGTGACTAAGACTCGACTGAGACTTATTTTCCACTTATGAATAGAAGTTACAACCTAAAAAAGAATTTAGTCTCTACAAAATTACATTTAAAAAAAAATTAGTAAGTAGCATATAAGTAAATGGAACTTTTATGAATGAATTTTATATTGTATTGTCAGACATTGCTTGTTAAATTACCAAATTAGCACTCCAAACTTTTTTTAAAAGAAACCTAGTATTATATGGCTAATTTATATTTAATAACAACACAATAATAAAAAGTACTTTAATAAAGGGTAAATGAAGAATCAAATTCTGATCTGTTTTGATGTTGTCATGCCAGAATAATAAGGACTCTGATAGGTTTTCTTTAGTCTCCAACCGAGTGGAGAATCAGCTTGTTGAAGATGTTTTCAGTCTATGACTATCAAGAAAGCAAATTACCAAAAATTAAATCAAAAATAACTTCCTAAAACCTTTTTCTATCAAATCTTAAGTAAACACCCTGACTGGCATTTGGTTAATCCTAGTCTATTTCCCCAATTCAAACCGCCTTAAACTAAACTTTTTGCATTTGAAAATTTTACTGAAAGTTCAAAATAAAAGTGGTGCTCTTTTAATATATTTTGAGAACAAACAGTTTCCGATTATTTACAGATCAGTTCAGTGTCAAAGCAGATATGTGTAAAAGTCAATTACATTTGTAGAAATACATAAACATTTTGGAGAATTAAAGTTATTATAAATACTTATTTTAAAAAAACATTGTTTTAATTGGTTTTAGCCACAATCAGAAAGCCTGTGTCATTTTTTAAAGACATATTCTCTGCAAAGCAGCCAGAGTTTATCAGACATTAACATCTGAGTTGTGGGTGGAACTGTTGGCGCAGAAGTTAGCCTCAGCTAATTTCCCATCAACCCATTGTTTACACCCTCTCCCGCTAGCTTAACACACTTTACAACACTAGGCTAACATCATCGTATCTTTGTTATTTTTTTCTTGTTTGTCATACTTTTGTATTTTTTGTCTAGAGTTTCATGCAACTTTGTATGAGTATTGAAATATAAAGATTGTGGTCAGTTGAAAAATAAGCATTTTAACAGAAACATCTTATAAATTTTGTTGCAAAATAATTTCAGAGTATAATCAAAAAGGGGGACTCATTAACATTTTTTTATATGGAATGTGATCAAACTTGCGCTTCTTCTTTGAGATTGACTGTGAATCCAGATCATCACAGCGATGATATTCGTGTAACTCTTTTGCCTTTATAACTGTGAGAAGTTCACAGAATGGGTTGAGTATCACCATGATTATGGGGGCACACATCTACAGAAAACAAGGGAAGTGAGAAAAAGGACAGACACACACATGCGTTCATGTCTAAATAAGGATACCATGAAGTGTGACGCTGCTGAGAGCACAGAACAAATTCAAAACGGTTGCGATTTGCGTGGCAGCAGTCAGAGGCCCTGCACGGAAAGCAGGAGACAGATCCGTGGTGCCTGCTGGGCTGTAGGGATGTGGAGCCTCTCCTCCTGGCTCCTTTCTGCCTGACAGCTCTGTAACTCCCAGTTCAAGACTCTTGCCATTTTCCACACATCCCATTCATTTACAAGAGTTACAGAAACCACACATTTGGTGCTTCTTTCATTCTGATCCGGTGCACTATTTAGTCTTTCACAAAGATGCACTGGCTTAATGATTCTCTGTCAGACTTGATGGTCTTTCCAGGAGCATATTTCTATTCCTTTTTGTGGCTCTACATTTCTCCCCACACTCATTGCCATAGCAACTGAACCCAGAATAAGGGAGAGTGAGGGACAGCCGAATAAAAGATTACCCATCAGAAAGAAATCAACCTACACATTTGGGCACACACACTGTAAGTCACAAATGAAAAAAAGAAGAGGTACACAAATGCACTCATGAAAAACAACATATTAATTAAAATTCATTTGCATTTAAAACCATGCAGTAACATACCAGAAAGTATTGTTAAGCCCTGTGGCTATTTGTAAGACAGTGCCATGCACACAAAAGAGCTAATTCCATAGTAAAAAAAAAAAAAAGGCCATCTGCCTCTGACAGCCTTTGTCTGTGTCAGATTGTGTTCTTTAATATTCTATATGGACATTCAGAGGGTACTGAATACAACATTTTTGCAAGTGCTGCAGGATAACATGCAGTGACTGGTTATCTGTCACTTAAAGGATCTAACAAAAGTCAGTTTTCAACCTGAGGTGTTAAAAGTGATTATCAGCAGCTTCTACAATAAAGTAATAAGCAAACAAAGCACAAGGGTAGAAAAAGCCTTTAGTGAACAGCTGGATGTTTTGTCAGATCAAATTATTCACCAAGGAAGCTTGTGAACCTTGAGCATTAGCTGCAGCAGACTAGCTTCAGGCTACCTCTGGTTTCAAAGTTGATGTCTGTGGTAACAATCAATGGCACCTGTGGATAAGTGGCAATCACTGTGTCATCTGCTGAGAAAGGGGACGAAAACAAGTCAATTTGTAGTTTGCAAACAATGAGGGAGGAAGTGGCTAAAAGGGGACAAGTTCCAGAAAAATGTGAAGAAACTCATGGTTAGGTTTGCTTCAACAGTTTGTATTTTTGATATGACCTCAACATTTTGCACGGTACGATGTGGTTTTCTTAGGACACGTCAAACACTGTGGAACAAATGATTAACAACAAACAACAACCTCTGAGCAGTACAGTTCAACACTCTCAGCAATAGTTTTTAATCTGCGGGAAGGCCTACGTCCCCCCCAGAGGCAGCGTGATAAGCAATGCATTCAGACTACAAGAAAAAAAAGCTGTTTTAGAAATATACATTTTAAACTTTTCTAAAAATTGATATTTTATAGATTGTTTTTAATATAAGTTCATAACTTTAAGTTAAATGTAAGTGACCATTAAGAAGAAACCATTGCTATTTAAAGTCCCAATCCGATCACGCTCTGTTCCCAGTGGTATTTTAAAGAGTCACTCCAATCAAAATTGTGTTTTTGGTGTTTTTAGCATGTTCTTGTATTATTTATAAAATAATTTACGCTAAGAACTGCATTTCTGAGTATGTATTTATTCAAATCTTAGTGAATCAGGGGCAGATTAAGGCATGTTGGTTGAAAAAGCTCTCAGTTGTGATGCAGAAACTAACATTACTGTTGCAGTGTTTTTTTTTTTCTAATTTATCTTATTTTATCTGCTTGTGTCTATTTTGTGTTGCTGTATTCTGTGTAACC
This sequence comes from Adrianichthys oophorus, assembly GCA_036245035.1. Lineage (NCBI taxonomy): Eukaryota > Metazoa > Chordata > Actinopteri > Beloniformes > Adrianichthyidae > Adrianichthys > Adrianichthys oophorus. The sequence continues at coordinate 10,630,576 of BSAI01000015.1, forward strand.
TATATGTTTTCACCTTAGTCTGTTATTGTGTTATTGTTAAAATTGCTCAATGTTTATATGTTTTCTCTTTTACCTGCCTTAGGACAACAGATGTAATTTATAAATCTAGCTGTTTGTGCTGTTTAAGAGTGCTTGGCTGCACTTTTTTGACAAGGGTCCATTTTTGAAAAAGGGTTTAAAACTAATGCCCTGCAGTTTAAACTAGATGTCTTTCTACAGGTAAATTGTAATCTTAAGGCTTCCTTTGACAAAAGCTCTAAGGCATCAGGCTGTATTCATGTAGTCACTGTTTAAACATTGCATCAGCGAAAAACAAGTGATTTTTCTGGATAATCTAAGGTGGAAGTGGCATGCTCAGCTCCTTTATGCAGCTTAAGCAACAATAAACCGCTCTCAGTGTTGTCACTTTCCATTGTTTGCTTTGTTTTGAGCAATGTTTTGGAAAGTTACTCAGTGAGGCCTCAATCAAGTAAGCTCTGCGGAGAAATAGTAGAGGAGAACGTCTCAAATCAATCATTTCTCTGCTCTAGCAGCTCGATGATCCTCTTAAACCTTCAGAGCTGAAATCAGTGGATTACCGACACTTATAGGCCTGAAAGTTAGAAAGAACCACAGTGCTGTGAGATTCATGACATCGCTTTCAATCATTTCATTTTTAGAACTTGGAGCTTTACAGTGTTGTGTATTAAAGTGAGAACAAACAATTGCATGGTCATCTCTGAGGAGAGCGTTCACAAAAGAGAGCCATATGGGCTGAAAGTGGGGTATAATGAAAGGGGAAGTGGCTCCGCTCCCCCCTGCGCTGTTGCAGAATTCTTTCTAAAGAAGGTATGGAATGCACTTCTGTGTTTCATAATTTGTTCCCTCATTCTTCTCCTCTGCACATTTACAAACAGACATCTGAGGAAGACAAGAAGAAAGAGGGGAAAAGTGTGGGAGATGGTAGAGGTGATGTGGATTGGAGTTCTGGAAGTATGTCAGGGTCAGACTCTTCAGTGGAGCAAACAGGAAAGAAGAATATAGAAGATGATGAAAATAGTGAAATGTGAAAAAAAAAAAACATGATTAATGACTGGCTGGCTGGCTGTGTGCTAGACAGACTGAGAGAGAGGGAGCTGGAGGAGAGGAAAAGCAGGGAGGAAGGAAAAGAGAAAATGAGAATGCCGCAGGAGAGATCTTAATGCTCCATTTGGTGTTCACATTCCAACCCAGCAGATCATGCAACATTCAGCCTCAAACTCTGTTTTCTCCATCTATCTGGGGGACCACGAATGGTGGGCTGACCCTAGTCAACTCTTTCCTCCCCCTTCCCTCTGCTTCTTTTTTTTTTCCTTTTTGCTTTGCGTGTCAAAGAGAAACAATATGGAAATCGGGGTCCTCAAAGCACAGAAGTTTGGGTGGGAAGGTACAAGAAGATGACGAGGTGGAGGGTGGGCTGGAGTGCAAAGTTTAAAAATATCTCAGACTGTTCAGCACACGGCTGGGCTACAGCAGACCAGCATACCTCCAGTTTCAGCTAGTTTTGTTGTTTTTTCCATAATGCCTTAAGTCTGCCTTATAAGCTGATGACAGAGGAAGTTTTCCCGCTGAGACAAAAAAAGATACACAGCAGTTTCTTCCAGTAGTGCCCATTCTTCTCAAAAGAAGCTTGACTTCTTGTTATGATTCATATTCATACATCTTGGAGATCACAGCCAATGAAAACCTCCACAAGAGATCCTTTTAGAGGGCTTTTATAGCAGAACATTGTCTGTAGCACAATGTTCTCTGTAGCTGAACAGAAAATTCTCCTACAAACTGATAAGCCATGTTGTCTGCAAATGGGTTGCATGATTTGCAAATAAAGCAATCAAGAAATAAATGAAGGCCTTAAAGGCAGACACGCACGTCTAAGGGTATGAAATAAACACACAAACAATATTCAGCGTTTGAATTGTTTTTTTAGGAGTTGGAGAGGTCAGTTTCCCATGCAGCCTTTGGTTTCCCCCCCGTGTCTTTTACTGTTCAGCCATGTAAATATGTGAGTGTGTCAGTGCTGTGGGGGATCTTTGTCCTAACTCACTGCATGTATGAGTCAACATCAGACCCCATTTCTCACAAATACTCACACACATGAATAGCACACAAATACTGTACAGATCCAGACAAAAAAACACAAAACAATCTGTTTGTTTAAAGATAAAAGAGAGGTGGCAAAGAGGAAACGTTGTAGCAATTTAAAAGCTAGACCTTCTCAGACTGACGATGAGTAATAAATGGAAACACTGCTGTTTGTTGTGTCTGTTGTTTTGATTACTGCTGAGGCATCTTAAGTCTTCCCATCATTGGATGAAGCGGGCGCCCCTGCTCCTCACAGACCTGTTACTTCTTCTTTAAAGGTGTATTCAGACTGGAGAAATCCATTGGTTTGGACCGCGTCTGCTTAATTTGGTCCGGATTGAGTCCTGCGACTAAAGATCATTTCAGTCATTGGCCAGAACACAGCAACAAGAGAAAGAATAAGGGAAGTCCCAAGGCTTGCCATCCTTGTCGGGATAGTTCACTTATTCACATTTTATATTTCGCTGACCAATTTATAATGTCTGTATCAATGTCAGAAACATCACTTTTTTACTGCTACTTTGGTACTTTGGAGGCATGCTGCAAGGCAGTTACTGAGGAAGCGTCGACTAAGAAGGTTCACTCAAGTGTTAATGGCGTATAGATTGTCGGTAAAACAATGTAACAAGCAAAATGTGTATCATGTTAAAAGTTGTTTTAATGAGCCTGCATTCATCTAACCACATTTCGATGAGTTGCTATGTGTCATTTGTCCGAGGGCTCAGAGTGAACCGGAGCTCAGTCCGATTGGAAATTAAACAAGACCGCCTTGATCTGAGAGCAGTTCCTGGTCCTGGACAAGGGTCCACTTAGGTGTATTCAGACTGAAATTTTGTTCTGGAAATTTGGGGGAAATTTTGAAGGATGGTTCACTTTAAGCAAACCGAATTTGTCCAGTTAGAACACTGCCTAAAAATGTCTTCTATCCTCCACTTGTTACCTGTGTTAATGACACCAGCTTAAACTGGTTATCTGTATAAAAGACCCCTGTCCACACCCTTAAATAGTCAGACTCCAACCTCTCCACAATGACCAAGACCAAAGAGCTGCATAAGTATACCAGGGACAAGATTATACACCTGAGCAATACTAGGTTGAACTAATCTACAATAAAGCAAGCAGCTTGGTAAGAAGAGATCAACTGTTAAAGCAAGTATTAGAAAATGGAAGAAATACAAGATCACTGACAATTATGTAACATATCACCTCGTATGGTACAAATGATCTTTTAGAACAGCAAGGAAACAGTCCAGGATAGCACAGAAAAAACTAACCAATCACTTGTTGGAACCACTGTAACAAAGATTACTATTAGTAATCTTTACCATAACTTTGTTGTCATGGATTAGACCAGTACATATCCAAGCCTGTTTAAAGTTTGTCAGAGACCATCTGGACAATCCAGAGGAGGATTGGAAGAATGTTACGTGGTACGATCATAACCACTGTGGCGTCTGGGGGTGGAAATATCATACTTTGGGGCTGTTATTTAACAAAGAAGACAGAGCAACTGATCTGTATTAAATAAGGGTGAATGGGGTCATGTATGGTGAAATTTTGGGCAAAAAAGGTCCTTCCATCAGTGAGAGCATTAAGGATTAAACATGACTGGATCATCCAGACAGTGATCCCCAACACACTGCCTGGGCAATTACGAAGTGGCTACATAAAAAAGGATTTCTGAAGGGGCCTAGCCTGTCTCCGGACCTTCATCCCATAAAGAATCTGTGCAGACTGTGCAACAGACCCAAGACATCACAGCTCTTGAGAAGATCTGCATGAAAGAATGGACCAAATTTGCAACTTTAGCTTGTGTGAAAACTTGGTGAAGACCTACAGATACATTTGACCTCTGTCATTACCAACCAGGGTTACATTATAATCTATTGAGATGAACATTTGTTATCCACCAAATACAAATTGTTTGCACAATCATACAAATAAATTCTTTAAAAATCATACAATGTGATTCCTTAAGTCTTTTTTAAATCATGTCTCTCACAGTGTAAGTGTATCTATAAAGAACATTTAAGGCCTGACTCATACTTTTTTACCCCACTGTGAGTTTCTTACGGTGACACAGAAGGTACGGAGCACAACACTTTAAATTCGCAACACAAAGCATGGCAATTTGTCACAACACGAAAACTTCAGCTCACAACACAGATGGTCACAACACAACACTTTAAATTCGCAACACTACACAATTAGTCACAACAAGAAAAAAATCAACTCACAACACAAAAAAAAATCAACTCACAACACAGAGGGTTTTATATGGATTGTAGTATACAGGCATTCTATACAGGTAAAATCAAAAGTCACAGATATTCAGAAGCTGTTAATTTAACAGCAATGTGTTACCTGTAACACTTGAAGGCGCAGTTCTTGCACTATTTCTAGATTAATATTTAGAGGTAATAAATATTTGAATATACCACGAGACCAATAATTTTCCAAGCTTTAATTCGAGTCATGTCTTGTGAAAATCAGTTAAGAAATGAGGGAGCTAGCACAATTACCGTTGATACCTGCCTGTCCTCCACTGGAACAACAGCGTTTTGTTAATGTGACTCAATGCATAGCAATGGCACCTGCCCGTGCACGTCACTGTGTATAGCAGCAAACAGGCAAAGAACAACACAGTAACATATATCATTGCACATAACAAAACTAGCGCAAAATGTTTTAGCACTTAGTGTTAGGCACTTAGCCCAATGGAAATTTCAGAATAAAAGCAGTGCAACTTCCGTTGCAGGTATAGCCTACTTCCGTTTTAGCCTAATGTGTTGTATTGTGTTATGAGTTGATTTGTTTCGTGTTGTGAGTTGAGTTTTTCGTGTTGTGACTTAATTTTTGACAAATTGTAGAGTGTTGTGTTCGTTGTGTTGTGAACCTTCTGGGCTACCATAGTTTTTTCCAACACACATTACACAGAAGCAAGGATGTGGAAATACGGTAAAAAAAAAAAAAAAAACAATTAACACAATGAAGCATCTTTGCTTTGGAGCCCCCTTTAAAAATTGACATCAGTAAATACCCAATTAAAAAAATGTAATGTAAAAAAGCATTGATATGTATGTGCCTGAAGTTCCTCCAAATGCCTTTTCTTATCTCCCTGCTGTTGACAAAAGGATGCAGAACAGAAGAGACTACGAGGGGGAAAACGGACAAATGATACTAGTTTGAAGGAAACGGAAGTGAGGAACAGTGAGTTTAATTATAAAGTTTTATATTTATCTTTTAAGAAAAAAATTACAAAGCATGTAAATGTTGTTTTTATAGAAAAACAAAAATTAATGCAAAATGCTTTTCTATGTAGACAGAAAAAGGTTGTGACTTAAAGTCCCACTCACATTATCTTTTAATGTACTTTAAAACCGTTGCCACATTTCTTATAATTATGCTGTATCAGCTAGAATTAAACAAAAAAAGCTGTCTTTTTCTAGGACACAGTTTCTGCAGAGCAGCTGTAGTTCTTAGAAATTTGCCTCTGAGTTGTTTGTGGGATTGTTGTGGCGGAGTGAGCCTGCCCTTGTGTATATGTATGTGTGCCAATGCCTCTTGGCCAGTTCACTTACAATAAAGAGATTTTATCTCAAGGTATTTCCTCGTAAAATAAAGGTTAATTTTGCAACCCCCATGCTAACATTACCGGTGCAACAGAAATAGCAGTCAATATTGGAGCTATTTAGCCGCACCGTTTTGAGTCAAATGCCAGCTCAGACGAGGAAAATGAAGACATACATGGATCTATTTGTCCACAAGTGGATGCATCAGAATGGAAAGGAACAGGGACCTTGATGATTGTATTTTCTACGTAACAACTAAACGCTTTCTCAAACGTCATTTTTTTTGTCTGATTTACATTGATTTAAATAAAGAAATACTCGGAAAGGCAATTTTAAGCCTAATATTCTTCATTTCTGTCCTCCGTTACAAGGAAAATGCCACAAAACATCAAAAGCATAGTTTTTATCTGAGTGGGTCTTTAAGGTAAAAGCTCTAAATGATTTTGTCATGTTAAATATTTACACCATCCATGTGGTTTTCATATGCATTCCAATGCTGGATTAATGTGTTGATCAATTCTTGTAACTTATAGCAAATGGAACTATAAAGGAAAATTGACATTGGAATTGTTGATACCTTGTGTGCGTAGTTGTCATTCTGGGTATTTGTGCACCTTCCTATTTTTGTAACCTGTCACGCCGTCGTAACAGGATGTGCTAGAAGTGAGAGTACAAGCATCTCTGTAGCTACAGGCATCCACACAACCCAATGCAGGAAGGGACATTTACAGCTAATCTGTTGCTTTGTTTTTGTTTTTTTTTTAAACATAAACGTAAAAAATAAATAACCATTGCTAAAACTGCTTTGTTAATTTTTTGCAACAAGTTTTAGCTTTGTTTTACTTTCATTTTTTTTTTCAGTTTGTTTCAGTCCAACTCAGTAAAATTAAGCCCAAAAATGAAAATCTGTTTATTATATTTCAATAAAAAAAGTTTATTTCAATCTAGTATACCAAATTGAAATAAATCTCAATGCAACTGTTTTTTTATTCATTACTATGCAGGTCATTTCCACTTAGTCTAGGTTGTTGCATACCTGCATTTATTTTTTGCTTTATCTCCTGGACAAAAACAAGCGGTAAGAGGTGAACTTTCTCTCTAAACTGATTCTTTATTGAACCTATCGTGACGATCAGCACATATATTGCTTTCCTCTGCCGCTGCAGTTGCGGCCTGCCAGCCAAGCGATGTATTCTCCTGTTACTGTGACAAAAGGCCGCACCATTTATGAAATAGTTTGCTTTTTGTTAAAAATAAAAGTGATCTAACCCCCAAAATAACAAGAATAAAGTACTAAAAATTGATAGAATATTTATTTATTTTGTTAGTGACTGTGGTATAACTGGAATAATACCCGACGTGAAGTGGAAGACCGCCACTTCTGACGTGTAATTATCTTTGTTAATATGTAACAATACATCCATTTTTTATTAACCACGTTAACCTTGACAGCGTTAATGAAAACATTAAAGTTTGTTAGGATTTTCAGAATTAAGTGAGCAGGTTTGTGTGTCGTGCTTTGAACATGCTTTCTTTTCCTTAATTCCTTACCGGCATTAGCATCTCCTTTTTCATAACAAAATGTTTGATGCCTTTAACTGTAGCCGTATGTCAGAACCCCACCATTCATTCATTCATTCATTTTCCAAGCCGCTTTATCCCTTTCGGGGTCACGGGGTTGCCGGAGCCTAACCCGGCTACTCATGGGCGAAGGCAGGGTACACCCCTGGACTGGTCGCCAGTCTGTCGCAAGGGCCACAATCACACACCCATGCACACTCACATTCACACCTAGGGACAATTTCGAGTAACCAATTAACCTATGAAGCATGTTTTTGGACGGTGGGAGGAAGCCGGAGTACCCGGAGAAAACCCACGCATGCACGGGGAGAACATGCAAACTCCACACAGAAAGGTCCCCCAGCCAGGACTTGAACCAGGAACCTTCTTGCTGTGAGGCAGGAGCGCTAACCACTGCGCCACCGTGCAGCCCAGAACCCCACCACAACTTAGAAAATGGTTTGTCAATTCTTGCTAGAAAAGAGGCCACACTATTGGCAAATGGGCAGTTCATCTGCTAATGTGCTCTGCAGAGCATAATCAAATAATAGACACTTTTCGCTCATTTTCCGTTCACTTCACCTGTCCTTCTGCCCTCTTCTGTCACAATAGCTACTTCTCTGTCAATAATCTATCTCTTTAACTGTCAAAATACCATGCACTTACCCTGCATTATTCTATACATTTACCTCACAAATCCTAACAGGTTTTTTGTTGTTGTCTCTTTTCTTTTTAGCTTGCCCTGTCCAGCAGCTGAGCTAGCAGATAAGACCTGAAGGCCTCTTGTGTTGGACCGAATTTACAGTTACAAGAGGGATTTATGGATCTGATGTGTGTTTTTGAATAAACCTCTAAGGTATTTAAGGTTAAGCTTTATCTATAATAACTATGTTTATTTGCATTTCTGTTGGACTGGATGGAATAAAAGAAGTGGGAGAGTGAGAAGGTGGGATGCTAGAGATGGGGGATAAGGGGTTGAGATGGGGGACATAGAAAGGGGAGGCAGGTATAAGTAAATTGCTTGACTTAGTTCTCACATACACGCACCTACCTATACTAACAGATATGCACACAACTATTAACAAGTTTTAAGTATATTCATACATTAACGATAGAAGACTCATCTCACAAGGCCAACCAACTTAACTTATGCACATAAACAGATATTCACAAGATTTGTATCACCAATATTCTTGGGGAGGGGCGTAAACACAATACCCATGTCCTTATTTGTGCAAAAGTGAACAAGCAGGCGGGTTGAATGAATGTGGGCTTCCTAGAGTGTACCTTAAACACATTGAATGCTCCAGCAAATGCAGGAAATGCGTCAGTTATAGTTATCCAAATAATTATCCAAATATGCATTCTAATCAGCGACTCCTTTATATTTTCTACTAATTTTGATACAAAATATGAAAACACGTGGGAAGATAGACTATAAGAATGTAGAAACACCAGTTTTGTGCCAATATTAGGTAATGTAATCTGAGTATTGTGCGGTTGAAAACACTCAGGTTTCGGCGTGAGCGTGTAGATTTATGTGAGCACGTGGAGGGCATGCACACTTTAAGTGTGACATCATGGTTTGGTGTGTGTCATCATCCTGCCTGCAAGTAAAAAGCTTGATGCTTAGTCAGGAAATAAATCATGCAGCACTGATTTCCTCTTGTCTACAGAGTGCTGTTTTTCAGAATATATAAATGATGTTATTTCATCAGAGACAGTTTGGTCTAGTGCAGCTAAGCAATTAAACGAAGACAGAAATGGCTTTAGAACTACTCTATTCAGAAAAATGTCAGTGTAAAGCATTTATTTGAATGGGTCTTGATACGTTTTTAGTTTCATACACTGGTTTTGTCAGAAAAAGGCTCAAACAAACCTTCAGATCAGAAAGCACTGAAGACCTTGAGTCTACATACTCTTTGGCATTTCTTCCTACAAACAATGCTAGAGTTTTTTTTGTCTCAGCAAAATAAATATGTGTAACTTCACTGACACATGCACAGGCAAACAAAAAGTACAGAAAACACACTGCTCTGTTTCTAAAAGTTGGATGACTCAAGCTGCTCAGCACGCATTCCAAACACAGAGATGCAGTAAACAAAGTTGAAAGGTCAAGTTTACCAGGCAAAAAGTTCAAGAAGCACCGAGACGCAGAGACGTTTTTAAATTTTTAAAATAATAAATCTCACTGCACTGCGGTTCTTTCTAACTTACAGGCCTATAAGTGCAGGTAATCCACTGATTTAAATCTGCTAGAATATCACTCGTCTGTTTGTAGATTTTCTGTCATCTTATGACATCATTAAGAAGATCTGGGGATGAAATAACTTTACTGAATCAAAAGATTTAGGCATGAAATATAATTTGTTTCTGGCACAATGCTCAGAATTTGTGATGACTTTTGAATTTTAGGTGGTTGTCAGTTGAGCTTTTTTGTAGACAACAGTAAGACATCAGTAATACTGTTCAGTGATACCCACAAGGAGCGAAAAGTGGTGCCTCAGAGATCGAGTCGTTTTACTTCTAGGTGTGAAGAGAGTCCACAAAAATAATTCACATTTCATAAATTATTCATTCTTTAGTTTACCAAAGGCAATATAGGATCATATACATTGATATTGTTTGCTATAAAAGACTTAAGAAAAACATGGTATAGGCCCTTTAAGCAACCACTTCAGATGAAAAGTCAATGGAAATGGGTGTAAACGAGCGTTTCAGTTCAAAACTCTCGCGTTCATGCATAGCAAGGCAAGTTTTTACAACTGTGTTTGGGCTCTACGGACAAAACGCGTGGCCATTGAATGTGCGTTGCCACTTAAACCAGGTCAAACCTTTACCAACCAGGCACTTGGATTTGGTAGTGACACATGGATTTTGTTTATCTGCTGAATCCAGACATGGCGACGAGCAACTGCAACTGTTTTTCAAATAAAGATGAAATGAGGCCACTCTCCTGACATGATGGTAATCCATATCCGCCCTGAGGATGCAAGCAATGAACTGTACTGCTTCCATTTTGTGCCCAAATCACGTGTTTTGCACAGCTTAGACATTTCGCACCGAACCTCTTCCAACTGTAGGTGGTGAACATGCACTGGTAAATAGTAGAAAAAGAAAAAGAAGCCCCTCCCTGATCGTCCAGTGTGAACTCCACAGACTATAACGCATTCTTGAACGCGCATCAAATGCCTGGTGTGTAGGCAGCTTCAGGTTCATTTCACAGTAAAAATTGCTATTAAAAACATAAAATCACAGTTAATTTTTGAATGAACTTACTTTAAATAAAACATTTTAAAATGTAGACCGGTTCTATACTTACCTTTGCACTAAAAGTAGAAAGCACTCTGCCTATAAAATCTGTTTTTAACAAATGTTTTTTAACAGCAAAGTTAATTTTCTGCGACTTTTATTTTAGTTCAGAGATCACACAAGAGAATCATTAGAACAAGTTGATGCTTCTGTAACAAACTACAAAAATGTCAAAGCTAACAACCAAGAGCTGCAATTCCCGACATACTGCATTGTCAGCCCCTGCGACAGACTGGCGACCAGTCCAGGGGTGTCCCCTGCCTTCGCCCATGAGTAGCCGGGTTAGGCTCCGGCAACCCCGTGACCCCGAAAGGGATAAAGCGGATTGGAAAATGAATGAATGAATGAATGACTGCATCGTCACATGAAGAGCTATATGTATATATGATAACACAGCAAAGGTGAAGTGGCAAGCTGCCTTACATAACTTATGGAATCTGAGGTATGCGTCCATCCAAGCTGGCCATTAATAAAAAAGCCCCCCCCTTAGGCACAAAGTCTGGAAGTTTAGCTCCACTGTTTGCCTTTGATGTAGGCTTGTAAAAAGAGAACAGAAACACAGCGTGGCACCCCCGCATAAACTCTGGCGGACTTATTAAACGCTCAGTTTTCAAGTTAGCTTTTGTTCTGCGGAGACTGAAGTTATGTGACAAGTTTGCAAGACAGCAACGGGAACAAAGTAACTCCCAGAAAAAGGCTCAAATTGCCAGCAAAGGATTTTCAAATTCTCACTTTTCCAGTTCTCAACCCACTGTTACAGCAAGTCCTGAGTTATGTATAAAGTCTAAATACTCTGTCCATAAGTGCAAGTGCTCACCTCATAAGTTGGTAAAACACACAAACCACTGCTTTTTTTTCCTGAACCACAGCCTTCTAATGGTATTTATGCTGCACTTCATCACAACAAACGGGAGGGAAGGTGATGTGGTGGGATGCCTGTGTACGAGGCTGTGTGGGGTTTGGGGATTACTGTCATATTGTTCCACTCCCACAGTTTGAGGTAAAGGAATGTTTCTGAGTGTTTCAAACCACCACCCCCATGTGTCTCGCCTGTCCACGTGCTGGACATAACCTAATGACACACTCTCATTATGACAGAAAGGATCACTTTCTGCGCCCTTTCTGTCTTTAAGGGACGGGTGTAGAATGCAAGGCATGTTCCTGGTCGTCAACTGTGCCTCACCTGTCTTTTTGTGTATGTCACACTCATCTCTCCTGAACTAAGGGTGCAGCTTTAGCTCCATTTTTCATTCCATGTTTTCATTAAAAAACATGACAAAAAATGGCAAAAAAAGGAAGAGACGAGCTGATGATTCTCAGCTTGATCCAATTCAAACGAAATATCAATGAAAGATTGTACACAGATACTGTTTTTTTTATGGGTGAATGTGTGACACTGACCTCTGACTCTGGCATAACAGCAGCCACACTTGAACAAGACTTTACGGAACAAGTGCTGGCAGCCACAGCCTCGGTGGTGGCGGTGGTGATGGTGGCCCCCTTTCATGATGATGAACCACAAGCGGAGGGGGGCATGGTCCGGCACTCTGTTTTCCTTCCCCACACCTCTCCCCTGAAGGCTTACAAGTCAAAAGTGTAACCCCCCCCCCAAAAAGGAGTCAGCTGATCCTCCTCCTCAGTTCACTGCAAACACCGTTGAAGCCCACATTCAAGAAGTCCAGAAAAGCAGTAGCCAAGAAAAAGTCCACACCGTTCAACAGCCCAAGAATGATTCCAGAAGGCTTTTTGTCAAAATAAGCATGCTCTAGACACTGTGTCTATTTTTTTTCTTTCTCTGTACTTCTGAGCTCTCGCCTCCATGAACCGCCTGGTCAAATGACAGACTGGGAGACTGCTTTGGAGAAAGAGATAGCAAGGGAGAGATAGAAAGAGAGAGTAAGGGGAGGGCGAGAAGGGTGGAGTCTGCAGCTCTGGTTGCTCGCTATTCCAGGATAAGGTTCCCACTCCCCTAGTTTTTTTTCCTCTTCTTGTCCTCTGCTTCTCTTCCTTTGCTCCTCTCAGCTGTTTTTCTCTGCCCCCCCCCCATTTAGTCTGTTATCCTATTTTCTACATGGTTGAGTTTCGTTGTGGCATAGGTAATGCTTGCAGTGGCTGTCAGACATCCAAATCTTTCACCAGAAAAAAAAACAAATAAAAGACGTTCCTATGTCCACGCAATACCGACCCTGCAAATAGCAGCACACAGCAGCTCTGTAGTGATGCTATTTGCAGAGCACCATCTAAGTTAGGGTGAGCGTGTCATTCATTTCCTGGTTAGGTGTTTTGCTGTGTGCGTGTGTGTTTTAAACAGTTTAAAAAGTGTGCCTCATAGACTGGTGGATCACTGTGAGCTTTCCTGTCTGGGACTGGCCCAATGAGTTTCCCTTGTGTTTCCATGGAGCAAAGAGGCTGTCTCATATTTCACAATGTTGATGCTGCTGTGTGTGTGCGTGTGTGTAGCCAAGCAGTCTCATGATCCACTGCAGCACACAGTGGGGCAGTTGAACCAAAAAAACACAACAAAAAATTGTAGTCACCTTCATACTCTGGGATCATTGTTATAAAAATACAGCAAACAAGATTTAAATTTTAAATTTCTGGTGCATGAGCATAAAAGCGGAATTAACTGTTTTTTTAAAGGCACTAGATGGAAACTTGCAAAACTGGCAGGTTTTAAACCCACTGTCTTTACTTTAAATACATCCACCCACATCCTGCAATGCTCCCAACAAAACTTTAACAAGAAAAACTATTCTAGGGTTTTGCAGCTGAGAAAAATAAGCAGCATTTCAGAGAAAATCTCCTATAAAGAAAAATAAATGTTTCAAGCAGAAATGTAGTCACACCAATTATTTTAAAACTAAGAAACAGACTAGGAATTGTGTCCAGTAAATATTATTTTTGGTTCTTAGATAATATTTTTAAGTAGTGTTGTGGGTGCAACATAAAGCGCTAGAAGAGAAAAAAACACAAAGAAGATAGAGGAAGATGGCATCCATGGGAATTTTAAAAAGAAAAAACTACAAAAAAAAACTTAATTTCTGCATGACAATTGTTTTTTTTTAATATCATGGTGATATTAATGATCACAAATGAAAAAAATATATATATATTTTGGATTGGATTGTTCACTATTATCAGATGACTGATAACACAAATATAATTTGGTTCTTGCGGAAAATTTATAAAAATAACGCGTAAATGTAATATAATAGATTTTCTTTGAGTGTGTTTGTGTCAACTAAACTTTTTACATATGTTCTAGAGTGTTCTGTTTCCTAATGTCCTTTGATCTCTTACTGTTTTAGGGCTGGGCGATGAATCTATTTTAGCGATTACATTTGCATCTGTTGTTTAAAAAGATTTATTTTGGGGAAATCTGCATTTTATTTTCCCAGCTATCTGCTTTCATGGGGTCCTGTTGCTTGGAGTAAGGTCAGCCCACCTGTTTCTCGCTACACGCTGATGTTAAGCCAAAGTCTTCTTTGCCAAAGAAGAGCTTGTTTCCAAAAAAGGAACAGTTTCTTCTGATTAGGTTTTGCGACTTCCGACTTGGAGCAACCAATCTCTGCTCTGCTCTGAAAAATCTGTTTGAAAGCTGTTGCTACCAAAAGTGGGAGTATGATGAATTTGTTTAAAGACCTGAAACAGAAGCAGACGAGTTTCTCTTTACGAGATGCTCAAGCTAGCAGCAGCTCACATAACACCTGACACATTGTTTTACATGCATTTTCACAGCTTGTTTTTAGTTGCACTTTATACTCAGGCCAACTTCCAAAGGTGATATTAAAATAAAATAAATATTTAAAATTGGAAATCGAATTTGGTGTAAAGAGAAACTCTGAGGCTTTATTTTTTGGCTGTATGGCTCAACTGGTTTTAGCATTAGCATTTGATGCAATTTTGAAGTATTCTTACTATCTACTTAATGCTGGGTGTGATTGTGTAGCTCCGGAATAGCACTTTGAGCTTCAATCTGCATGAAATTGCAGAAAAAAACATTGCTTGCCTTCTTGCTTGCTTGCTTGATTGACTGCTTAATTGATTGTGTACAAAAATACTTTAAATTCTGGTGACAGATGTCTGAGCAGTTGCGACTGAATTGCTCCACATTTGGAAATGGTGCAGACTGTTATCATCATGAACGCACAATGTAAACCATATCTGCATGCAAACTTTAATGGCAAAAACAGCCTCCGGTCAATCAATATTTACATTATTTACTTTTTCTTTTAGATGAGTCTGTTGAAATTTTATACTTAAAGGATCCAAACAGGCCGAGAAAGGGTTGAAAACTGAATGACTTTAGGTAAACTGAACCTCTGCACTTGTTTTCTGAGTAACAATTAACAATTTAAAACTTCATAAAGCTGCTAAGGTCATAACTCTACCCCTTTCAGTTTGCAGGATCCACCATGTCAGTGCTCCTTTCAAAGGGCTACAATCCAGATGCTCATAAATCACTACCTGATTGCTGCAACAAACACATCACTTCACCCACTTAGGTTGCTCTTTGGGGGCATCAGTGGAAATAAGAGATGGATCAGTTTCTGCAGGAACTGAACTACCGTGTCTGTGGTTGACGGGATTGTCCATGCAGCATTCTTCTCTCCACAGGGACAGGGTGGTGGCAGCTTTATGTCAGGATGTCTCTGTCATCTTCAGGGCACATAACAAACACAGGAGCTCGCCTGCCTCTCCAAATAGCGTCACACACAGAGCAGAGGCAGAAACACACTAACAGTGGTATGCATGCTGACTCTGTGATTTCATTCTTCACTGCAAGCTTCACTGCTGAGCTTTAGTTGGTTCACCACATTTAAAACGGTTCCTCACGGTGAGAAGCATCCTCCTCTATCCTTCCTTTTTCTTTTCAGCTTCCCTTTCTTCGCTAATAATGGATGCTTTAAGTACATGTAATTGAAGGGACAAACCACCGCAGGAATATTGAACAGCACTGTTGTCTCCAGTTTGTCTGAGAAGGATATGGCTGCCAAATGATGCAAAGAGAGTTGGAAACAGTAGAAATGACAGGAGAGCAAAGTGTTTTAAGGCAAACAAAAACACTAAGTCGGAGTGCAGAGCATTATAGATTTAGTGAATACTGCCTTTGCTGTCACTAAGAAACAAGCCTAAGCCTTGAGCTGAATTCTAAATTCTTAAAGAGAATGTGGGTGAAGCTTTTTATGTATTCTTCTGATTACGACAGTGAGGTTTAGGAGTTATGTCTTAATATGTGCATATGCCTCTTTTCTTTTTTAAACAGTGTATCAGCTCAAAAGAAAAGAAATGCTGGGCTGTAAAAGAATCAACCTTTTAGAAATCAATAGAAACAGTAAACAAATTTCCTTCAGCAAATTGAATATTTTTCTAACAGTAAGCAGCCTTACTCTAACTTTTCTCTCACTTTGATTGTATTTTTAAAGCAAAAGTAGGAAAAAAAAACATTAAAGTCCCATTCCAATCATCTTTCGATCTATTGTAAAAGAGCTCCCAGTTGTCTTTTAATTATGATTCTCCTGGTTTTAGGCTAACTTTTTAAAAGAACTATGTTGTTTTCTAGGACAGTTTCTGCAGAACAGAAGTCAGAAATTCGCCTCTTAGCTGTGAGCAAGACTGTTGACGTGGAGTATGACTGCCTTCATTTCCCATCATTCCTTTGTTTGCTTGCTCTCCAGCTAGCTTACATAATCCTAACCTAACATTCCTGCTGCAACAAAAGTGGCAAGCAGCATCAGAGCCATCCAGCCATACCAGTTTTCAGCCAGATGTCAGCTCAGACATGGAAAACAAAAATATTCTTGGATCTTTTGGTCTACAAGTGGATGTATCAGAATGGAGCGGAGCAGGAAGCTTGTGGCCCGCCTACTATAGCACATACATCACAGCTACAGGCTTTTTCAAAAAGCATTTTTTCATCTGCCCCCGATTCACAATGATTTGAACAAACAAAATGAAAAAAATGAGGGTTTAAGCTTTATTTTCTTAATATATGTCCTCCATTATGAGAAAATGCTACAAGAACATGTTAAATACAAAATTGTTGTTGGTCTTTAAAAAAAATGACAAGTGCTTTATTCTTTATCTCATATTGGGCATTTTAGAGAAAACTCAAACTGGCATTGTGGTTCTCACAATAAACGAAACTGAATTTGCAGAAAAACATGTTTACATCTGTCCTATCATCATTTTACAGTACACCTATAAATATGGTGGTCCTACAGCACACCTCTGGGCACATGTGATTTATTTTTTGCAATGTGGTAATTTTGCTTTTGCATTGGTAACTCTAGGGTATGCTTTAATAGTTTTATTCATTTCAACTATTTAAATCATTCTTTTACACCATAAAGTCATTATATTAAATCTAGATTTTTCATGACTAAATCCCTTTTTGCAGCATCCCTGACATTTACGACCTCCTGCATCACTAATTCAATATGGAATGAAGCTGTTCGATAAATGAACACAGAAATTAGCCCTGCAGACATGTGCAGAGCTATGAATGTTAGGAGAAAAATGGCAAAAATGTTCCTCCTCTGGCTTGCAGTGTAGAGTGGGGGATGTGAGGTGAGGCTTGCATTAACACACATTCATCTCTCTTCTTTTATCTCCCTTCTTCAGTCCTTCATTCCTTCCCTCTCCCCCACTCACATGCACACCATAGATGATTCATCTGCACACATAGGCTTGTGCAGATCAGCACAAGTGAGGAAATTTACACATGTACATTAAAAATGAACATGTACATACTTCTTTTTGATATGAAACACATAGAAATGCCATGCAAGTTGTTGAGATCAACTTCTCTCTAACCGTAAGCTAGAAAAAAGCTCGGTTGCTAAAAAAAAAAAAAAAAAGTGCAGCAAAAAACAAGCCTTCCTTATTCACATTGTGTTCCCCAACCCCCAATTGAAATTAGCCTTTCCTCACCCCAACAACCAGCAGAAACCCTGCCAAAATATCCTCGCTTGCATTTCATTTTCTTGCCTCCCTGTCTCTTTCTTTTCCTTCTTAGTTCCTCTCCCCCTCTGCTTGTCTTTTTTCCTCCCTTTAACTTTGAGCTCAACGCCAAAGAGGCCATTCTGAACAAACCATCACGGTTATTTATTTATTTATTTTGGATCAAGTCCAGGAAAGACAAAAAGTCACGGAGCAGTTCCTGTCAGCTTTGCAGACAGATGTACTTTGGATTTAATTGGACTAAACCACGCGTTTGGCATGAATTGAGGAGACAGCAAGGTGTGCTGTCTGTGTGCATGGCAGTAAGAGTGCACCTCAGTGTTAGTGCTATACTCACTATTTTCTTCATTAAGCATCAAAACTCCAGCAAAATAAGTTCTGATGGCATAATACCATCTGATGATCCCTTTTTCATATCGTTTAATTATAAGACAAAAAAATAACTTTTGAAAAAGCTTGCAGTTGCGACGTAGGAGCAACAATGGGCAGACCACAGGCTCCCTGCTCGGCTCCATTCTGATGCATCCACTTGTAGATGACCAGATTCATGCACGTCTTTGTTTTCCTTGTCAGAGCTGGCATCTGGCTCAAAACTGTACGGCTGGACATCTCCAATATTGCTTGTCATTTTTGTCGCACCGGTAATGTTAGGCCAGGGGTGTGAGGAGCTGTAAGCTAGTGGGAGAGCGTCTAAACAGATGGATGAGGGGAAATGCGGATGGACTTAATCTGTGCCAACGTTTTGGAACATTTTGTTGTATTTGTGTTTTGGCAAACACTTTTATCTCTTCCTGTTCTTACCCTGACTTTTTCACTGCTGATTTTTAAATCTAGTTTATAAACACATCCAAAGTGTGGGAAAATTTGAAATAAAGAACCTCTCTGTTTTACTATACAGGTATTTACTGTTTTATTATGTTTGTTAAATCTTATAGATGAAGAATTTGTCATTTTTGTAATTTTTGAAGTGAATTCGCCTTTTAATGGGCTTTAGTCTGTTGGCGTAAACAAACAATAAATAAATAAATAATCCCACTAATAACTCGGAGGTGAAAACGACACTGTTTTTCATTTTTGTTTTTTTTACTTTGGCCAAATATTGCACTTTAGTGAGAAACATTATTTTACATATGAAATCACTGTTTTTTAAAACCTTCTAGGATTTTTTTTTTTATTATTTACTGTACCTCACCCACAACACCCCTCATTTCCCCTCTTGACCAAACCATGAGCCATAGCCTGCACTTGCACAACTTTCTGGGACAACTGCTGGCTGTCTTTAGGGTTTAATTTTTGTTTTAAATTAAAAATTTCCAGTTATAAGTTTCACACATCTAGGTGTGTGAAATTAGTTCTCCACATCTGACCCATCCTCTGGGGGAGTGGTGAGCTGCAGACACAGCCGCACTCGGGACCTCCTTTATGCTGCGTGTCAACTGAGTCCCATTGTTAAGGTGTTTGGTATGATTTTGCCATGAATTTAAACCTACACCCTTCCAGCCTCAGGGCAGAAACTCTACAACAAGACTGTAGAGTTTAGTAGGTAAACTAAACCATGTTGTAGAGTCTTATAAAGAAACTTCTGTCTGGATAATAAAAAGAGATACACATCAACATATTATTAATGTTCCTCCTTATACTGTCTTTTTATTCTCATTTTGTGCAGAGAATTTGTTGTGTATTTATATGATGAAGGCATGACTGACTGGCCTGCGCTGACCTTCTTTGCAATGGGAGATAAACCAAACAACAGCACAGCAGGAATTAATTCACTGTAACTTTCTCTTCAAAGAAAAATGTTTTTTTCTGAGAGACCGCACTCTCATCTCTCATGTACACACTACCAGGAAAGAAAACTGCCTAAGAAGGACTTGCGATCCTCAATTATTAAAGTGGCTAAACATCTGTCTTTGTTACAGAAATAGTACAGGATAACCAGAGGGAGACATCTCGTAGCAGTTGATATGAGCTCTATGGGAGCTGCCACCGGACTCTGGAGCTCCTTTGTGACTGTACAAAGGCTGAGCTTAAATGATCGCTTTAGCTCTCTTTGCTGCTCTGCTTCACTCTCAGCCCTCATGTTGCGTAATTTCTACCTGATTTCACTTTCACAGAAAAAGCACTTAAACCTAGCAGAACACTTCCTTATCGTAACAACAAACATAAATGCAGGGACGAGCTGCTGAGTGTCTGGAAGCTAAAGAACCTGATGTTTCCCTGGAGAGGCCGCAAAAACACGGCTGAGGGAGGAACAACTCGGATTAATTTGCCAAGAGGGAGAGGGATCTGTACTCAATGTTTTGGGATTTTTTTCAAAACTGTGACATTTCGATTGACCCAAAAATGCTTCGTAAAAATGTTTAATTAACTATTATTGATTGTTGAGTGGCAGGTTTGGTCAAAGACTCATTCCAATAAAAATTATGTTTAGTAATGTTTAAAAGACCACCAATGACAATTGGAATGGGCCTTTAAATCAAGACAGCTTAATGAAAGCAGTCAATGGTGAAATAAATGAAATGCTTTTTTTTCCTGAAAGTGTCTTAAAATGATCTAACCCATAGGTAAAAATTCAGATCAAGAATAAAACTGTTTATTCATGCGATTAGGAAAACGAGGTCTGTGATACTAAATAAAATATAAGAAAAATATAACATTTCTGTCTAAGGTAAGTGGATAATCTGGATAAAAATAATAAAATACTTTGTTTGAATAAACCAATATGCCTATTGAAATAAGGATTCCATATAGTACAATCTGTATTTCTTTGGCATAACCAAAAAGGGGGAGTAAATGCCTTTTCAGATAAAATGCTGTGTATTCCCACCTCCAGT
The DNA here is from genome assembly GCA_036245035.1 of Adrianichthys oophorus. Lineage (NCBI taxonomy): Eukaryota > Metazoa > Chordata > Actinopteri > Beloniformes > Adrianichthyidae > Adrianichthys > Adrianichthys oophorus. The sequence goes on from BSAI01000015.1 coordinate 10,650,917, forward strand.
GTCCTCGGAAATTCCCATCTCTCATTTAAAGCAGAGAAACCTTTTTGGTTTTCAAACAAAAAGGAAAGAAATGTCCAGTCTGTGAAACTGAGATTCAGTGCAACTGTAGTCTGATGATGTGACTACATCAAACAAAAGAAAAAACAAATAAACTTGAGATTTATGGAAAGTGAAGACTTTTGACTGTATCACTGATAAATAAGGCACAGACTGTCTGATTTAGTCACAAACATTTAAAATCATGCAGTTTGATTGGGCAGCATCTGGAATTCAGATAAAGTATACAAAAAAGGGGTTACACACAATTTTCAACAGTGAAAAAAAAGATTGAATCTTTCTGAATTGATGCTGAGTGACTGTAGCTGAAAAGTTAAGACGAACAGAGTAACACGAAATAGTAAAGAAAGAGGTCAATCAACAACTATCAGGTGTTGTTTTCCTTCTGATTAGTTATCCACCTCCACCAACCATAAAAATTCCATTAGAGAAATTCTGTGATCTGTAACCTTTACTCAAATAGCAACCACAAAAATATATTTATAAATTTAGAAGATTCTTGGGAACCCATCATTGTAATCTAAATATGTACAAATATTCAGTCCATGCACCTGTGTGAAGTGAATGCTGTTTAATCTTTCACTCTTGCAACACGGTAGGATGCAGCTTCAGGGTGATCTTTGTCCATTTAAGGTCACACACACACACAGATGAGTCCCTGGGTCTTTGGGATCTCCACTTCTCCTTGAAGGACGTGCACTCCAGGTCTCACACAAGCTCAATATAGACAAAGCAATGCTTCTTTTTTCATACATCTTATCTTCCTGAAATTCTTTTACCTAAATAGGTAAATAGTTTTATCATTAGCCTTTTTTAACTAGAGAAGATGGAGAGCATTTCTTGAAATTATGAAGATGATTAATAGTTTGCATAAATGGTTTGGCTTTTGTCTAGAGAAAATAGCAGTGTTATGAAGAAAGCATGTATAAAAGGATTTGATCTTCAAGCAGCAACTTCTATTGAAAATTATGAAATAAGTTGCAGTAATAGGAGACAAAAAGGAGCTAAAAGATAAAGTAAAATAAACAAAAGGGATTTGTGGAAGAATCTGTGACCAACTCAAATGGAAAGTTGGGGTTCAGAAATGTAGTTCCAAAAACATGGTAGTTAGTGTGTGGAGTCTGTTCTTGTGGCCTCACAGAGGATGACACAAATGCAAAAGGAAAAAAAGAGAAGTGAATGGAAGCTGCCTCAGCATGGTGATTCCAAGGAAGCCACGGAGGCATCTTGTTTCTAACACAAAACAGATGTTTCTAAGTACACTGTCTCTGACAGAGCAGGAGAACACCCTCACATGTCTTTTATTTACATGGTTGAAGCTTCATTTTCTATGTTAAACATAAAAACAAACCCTGAAAAAAACTCTTTATTAACCTAAATTATGTTACAAACATGAATTTGTATTTGCCTGTATTTGTTAAATACAGAAAAAAGGGCTCAGGGAAATATTTTTATAGAAAGGGAGAAAAACCCTCAACAATTATACAATTATCAATTAAACTCTTATTAATGTTTATGCAACATTAGCACCAACAGTAAATAACAACTTTAGTCCAAAGCTGTCGAAACATTTGGAAAAACATTAGCATCAGCAATACAAAGTGTTAATATTTGTAAAAAAAAAAAAATCAAGGCTCTAAAGAAAAGTTTGTATAAAAATAACCTTAAATGTACATTCATGATATTGAGTCCAAATAACCCATCATTTTATTTTAATTCCCTAATTTCCAGAGTAAAAACATTAAAACAAAGTGACTGTTATTGAGTTCAATTATATCACACTTTCTTAACTTCCTCCTGAAAGGGCGCCACACAGTAGTACTATAAGTACACAAAGAAGAGTATTACTTATTCATAGATTTATTAGCAATGCTGCATATATTCTGGTCCAGGAAAAACATAGATTTTTCTTTTGGTTTGACAAGTCTCTTTGATTTTCCACATAATTTCTGATTAGAGGAAATTGTGAAATGCACAAATTAGGCTTACCCTGTCAGTGTGTGTGATTGAAATTCATATCAGTCAAAATCTCCTCATCGGGCAACTTTTTCTAATAGTTCTAGTTAGTTGTTGATTTATTTCTTCATTCACATACCGGTTTTCCATGCTTTACATTGTGTCCAAAACGATCATTTTAGGCTAAATTAACTTTAACTGCGTGCCTGATTTGAGCGAGTGAGAGATCATAACAGACTAGGGTCACTGACAGCTTCCCCTGGCATCAATCAGGCTTCTTCTGAACGCCGTGTACTGTTCTGAACAACAGTTAGTGGGATAACCACATGGTGCACATCACTGAACCTCCCAAGCGCACACTCCTGCACACACGCAGTCGCCTTAACCCAAACTTAGACGCCACAAAGTGTCTTTTGTTCCATTCCTCTCAAGGAAAATGGCAACACACACAAGTCTTCACCAGCAAAATGAGAATAAGTTCAGAGATAGGGCAGAAAGGGGCACCGCTGAGCCAGCGTTTCTTATCCCATCTGGAAAATATTGCGTGTGTATGAGTGTGCACACAAGACTTCTTTCTCCTACTCAGACGCTTATGGATGCTGAATTGCAGCAAACGTTATTTACTGCCATCAGTGCTAATAGAGGATAAAGTGGGTGGAGAAGAGCCAAAAGTAAACGATAAACACCAAGGTGCCTCCAATGTAATACTTTCCCTGAAGTTCTTATCGCTAAATGGTCACAATTAGATTTGGCAGATGGGACTCAGCCCTATTTTGATCTTTACAAGCCTAACATGCAAAAACAAGCGGAAATCAGGCTAGATGCTCGAGCCACAGAAAAGTCTGACCCTCCTGACTCTTAATTCAATTGCATGTCAGTGGGTTGTGACCAAAAATGCTGATTTAGGTGTTTCTGCATGAATGGCTGAAAGATTCAGGCAAAAAAAATAAAAAAGTGTTTGTGTGCCGCTGCATCTCTCAGCTCTAACTGGTTGGGTAAGAATGGATGTTTGGACAGATTTAAGGTCACAGTCAGAGCCGCTCTTTCTGGTATTACCTGTTTTTTCGCTCCTCTGTGGAGTATCTTTGGCTTGCTGTTCCCACTCCAGGCCTTCTTGGTCCCACTGGTCTTGCACAGACCCTTTTTCCTCTTTGCTTGATGGGAGGTCTGTCTCCCCCCGTTCAGACAGCTACAAACAGACACGCCATTGTGAGCATTGGAGCCATATTCTCAAGGAGGAAGTAATCATAAGGTTGTACAAAACACTTTTGGTCAAAGAACCACTAAATATTATACTAGCAGCTGTTTTTTTTCCACAGCTTCCTGCATCTTTTTTTTTTACATTACACACTGAACAAGAATGACAGATAAATTTGCTCCAGCTTTGAGAAGAAAAACAGATCCAGCAGTTATTAAAGCAGAAAGTTTATCTCAAAATTGATTCAATTTCATTTGCATTTCAATTTTGGACAGATACGTTTAAAACGCATAAATCCAAAACTTTAAAGAAAAGCATTACAAAATGCTTTTGAAGCAATTCACAAAACCAGATGGCCCATGATGTTTTTTTTCCATCGTTTATTTTAGTGGTGCCAGAGTTTGAAAGGTAGAAAAAAAAAGAAACGTAAAGGGAAAAAAGAGCAGATTTTGCAACACAGAACCAATGCATTAGACCTGCATGACTTTGTTTTTGGTCAGATGTTTTAATCAGCACCACTCTGATACCTGTTCTCCAAAAAAATTCATGAGGAATAGCTGAGTACAAAACAAAAATGTAGTTTGAAATGATGCAGACGAGAGATACAGTAAACGCTATGCTCTGCAAAAATATCTCCATATGTGTTGATTCCACTTTGAGTTTGTGGTATTGTAGTTTTGTACAAACAGAAAGAACATGCAGAAAATGAGCCACAAAGGAGCCACAACTCACCCACTGTTGACCGGGCATGGCCACAGAAGTAAGCACATCAGCCATGGCTCCCAACATCTGGTCAGTGCGGCCCTGATTCTTCTGTAGAGCCTTCATCCTCGCCGACAGTGAAAGAAAACTCCTCTTTGCTGTTTCTAGCCTATCAACTTAGACTCTCCTGTCACAAAGCGAGGCAGGCTGTTCTGTCCTGACACACAGGAAACGGCAACCACAGGAAAAATTGATCTAGGAAGAGGAGGGCTTGTGCCTGTCTGGATCTGTGCACGTGCGCAGGAACCTCAGCACTTGCCTCCTTCATTCAGCATAGGCAGGTGAGCATCCTCCACTTTGTGCTATCGCTAGAAGCTTCCCCTGGAAGCAAAGTTCCTTGGAGTCAGCACTTCTCTTACTTTCACAGCCAGTCAGGAAGTGTTTTATTTCTGCAGCAGGCGACCCTCTGTCTTCTCAGAGTGCTGACATTGAGTGTGGTGACCAAGTGCACCACTCTTCCTAAAATCCTCCCTTCTTGTTCTTCATTGGCTATGAAAAATCACCACCCCCTCCCCAAAACCTCACCTCTTCCCATCAATCTCTTTCTTCTTTCTTTTCTTACTCTCTGCCTCCATAACCTGACTTGCTTCCAAGTCTCACAGACTCAGCCGTTCTTTATCTTCCGCCTTGAACTTTCTTGGAACTGTACCCTAAACACCCTCTTCATCTTTGCCCAAGTCTCAGGCGTGGAGTGTGTGAACTCCTGAGGAGCAGGAGGCATCCCCAAATAAGGCATGAACACACAGTCCACCAGGAGAGAGGGTGTCACCAAATTATCAAACATCAACCTCAGCTGTCTTTACTGCCGAACACTCAGTGATCCACAAAGAGGATTTCAATTGTTTCGAGTTTAAAGACATAAAATAAAAACTGTATGACTGTGTGGTTCTGTTTGTGTCTGTGTGTCACAAACACGCGTTTTTGACACGCAGACAGTTTTCTTTTAATTTAGGAAAGCTGCCCACATAAACTCAATTAATCTTACATTTTGTTCTCTGACGTGGCAAAACATCTGCACGTCTTTTAAAAGTACTTAATTCCTGACAGGCAAAGACAGAGTGCATGTTACTCTCGAGCAAACAGAGGAAACCTACAAAACATAAAGACAAAACAGCAAGACTGTGAGCTTCACCAGAAACTAAAGACGGCATCGCTTAGTTTCTTCAATGCAATACTTGTCCAAGGACTCAGCACAAACATGGAGAATAAAACAGAAACTATGGTCTAGAGAACCACACATATCTTTTTATTTTAGCTGAAAACTAAAATTAAAAGACAACTGGGAATGTTTATAGATCAAAAGTTGATTGGAGTGGGACTTTAAGTGAAGTCTCGTCAAGCTTGAGAGTGATAATAAAGTCTTCTTCTGGTGATGATGAAGTGTCTTTATAGTCCATTCAAATCGTAGAAGAGGTTAAAAGTTATCTTCACAGGGCAGATCGCAGTCTGTCCAAAAAGCAACACATTTGTAAAATTCATAGTAAAATGTGAACATTAGTAGTCATAATGGCAAAACTTCACAAAGTTGGTCTCTGATCTGCCTTTGGAGGAATTGGAATCATAAATTCTCATTTTATTTCTTTTAAGTGCATTTTAGAAAAGCTCAGCTGTTAATTGAAAATGTTTTGTGCTGATTTGGGGTAGTGACTTTTGTCCCTTTTTTATGTATAAGAAATAAGAATAAACATTTTCAAACTTCTTCAGTAGTTTAACTACAGCTGACGGTTGGGAAAAAATGAAGCAGAAAATGTCCACTTAAAGCAATTTGAATCTGCTCTAAAGAAATCATTTAACTGTCATTTCTGCACCACAAACCAACTTTCTTTTTTTCTCATCAAGCTCCAGCAGAACAAAAAAACCCACAAGCTTCCATTTTTTTTTCTTTTTGAAATCCCTCCTGAACCATATCACCCAAAATCTCCTGGTTTTGCACGACTGAGTTCAGCTCAGTTTCCTTCCTGCTTCCTTCGATTCACATGATTGTTGGAGGCCTTCAGATGCTTTCAGAGACATAATACATGGAATGTGTCTGAAGCCACATAAATGGAAATCATTTAGCTCACAGGGTCCCAATAATGTGCTCCTAAGCCCAGTCTTGCAGAGACGGCTGAGGGTCTAATATTAGCAAGAGCACATGTCTGTCTTTGCAATCAGTCACTAAGCTGGCTAAACTTAGGCTTGCGCGTCCCAAGCCTCTTTTGCTCTACAGCTGACTTCTGCTGGGTATTGGGGTGTCTGGGGAAAAGCTGGACAGCCTCTTGCAGTGATGAGTGACTGTCTCAGTATGGAATTTTCATTGGAATAAAAGAACTTTGACCATAAAAAGAAACGTCTGGCTGCAACCATGAAATGAAATACCCTCCAACTGTTCAGTTTAAAACTTATTTGCAGTATTTAATCATAATAGAAAATTCAGAAGTTAGGATTTGCATATACAAAACAATTCAACATATTTGCAGTAGTGCCATCGTCTGGTTAACCAACTTGACTGTTCCACAATACTGAAAACACAGAAAGATAAACATCCAAAGCACACACACTGTTTCACTGCCCATCCCTGTTCTGCCACAGACTTCCTTTTCCTCTATTATTTCCTGTCAATTTTGTTCTGTTTTGGTCACAGAGGCTGCAATCTGTACCCCCTGGAATGGTCTATTTTTACTTCATCCCGTGAGTTTAAAAAAACATCTAGAATTGAAATTATTACTAATATACATATATATTTCCTTTGCACATAATCTTTCCAAACTGATAACATGAACATTGGTACAAAACTGAATAAATTTGTTTATTGATTATTTTTAAGCAACAAGCAGCTGAAACCTCAGCAAACTGTTGTCAATAATGTATTTTGTAGAAACGTTTACTTTTTTCCTGATTGACAAAACTTAGCAATAACATTTCCTATTTTGTCCAGAAGGGGGCAATCTTTCTCTCCATTTATAGACACACAGTTGCATAACTTTGGGATCAGATCCTCAGGAAGTTTTAGCCTAGTCCTTTAAGGGAGAAAAATTAAGGTCATTGTTTTTTATGTGCATCTTTGAAATCCACAAACTGAGACAATGAGACTATAAAAAAACTATTAACACAATCCCATCTTTTGGGATTCATCACTGTCTTATGCAGATGACAAGAGTTTAAACCATATTTGTAAATAAGTCAGTCTGCATAAGGCATGAAATTGCTTGAAAATTTGTTTTTTTTATTATTGTAAATTACAATAAAATAATTTCTCTAATAAATCTTTCAAAAGCAATTACTACAACTTAAAATATATTATCATAATTATATATAAAATGAAGCACAACAGGATACTATTAAAAGTTAACTTTTTACCACCCAATTCATCCTAGTGAAAAAAGAAATTAGCACCAAGGCCCTCCAGAATAACCACGGTCCTTTATTTTGCCGCTGCAAATGAATTTAAAGCATGGCCACAACTGACCACCATCTAAAAGATAAACTGGAATTATTCAATCACAGTGTCTTCTTCAGCATAACAGATTTTGGTGCCGTAGCCTCAATGATTCAGTCACAACCCTGACTGGAGAGGTTTTTTCTCACACGACAGACGGGCATCACAGAGCTGTGAACGGGTGGTTCTGACAGAGCCAAAGAGTTGAGTGAGAGAAAGAAGTCAAAACGAACAGAATGAGAGATGGGAAGCAAGGTTGCCTCTTGCCTGTTTCTTTCTATTAATCCTTAAATCTTCAGTAATCGGGATGAGAGGGCAGGAGCACGTTGCCTGACTTAGGACAGCGAGTCTATGTTGGGACCTGGCTGATGAGGCAGCATAGGTCGCCAGGAGAAATGGAAGGAGAGAAATGACAAGTGATGGAATCAGTTTTGGGAACTTAAACAGTTCCTGCAAACAGGAAGAGTGGAGTCCAAAGCAAGACTTCAGCAAAAAAAAATTCAAAGTCAGAGGAATGGTTAAGAAAAGTCGTGGGTGGACTTTCTAAGGTACGTTTTTTACTATTTTAATTTTTTTACGTTTCTTTCATTGTCACGCTTTGGTACAAATAGTTTGTCTCTATTTCATTTTTTAAATGCAACAGAGACATTTTTAGAACCCAAAGGAAGGACAGATTGAAAGATGTTTCTCAGCAGGAAGTGGCAGAGTTAAAATAACAAGCCAGCAATGTTTGTGCAGAGGAAGGAAGTGGGACAAAGAATTCATATTGTAATAACCTCTCTGTCATGAACTAAAATACAAGCAAATGTTTAGGGATTTTGCAAAAAGAAACGAACTTAGACAAAATGTGACTGGACACTTTTTATGGCTGATGCAGTTCAGTCGGGTCTGCAGAACCAGCTATAGAGTTTGAATCGGTTATTTAAATCACTGATAAATAGAATTTTCTGCCCCAAACTTTAGGAAAAATTCTCAGGAAAAATCATGCAAACTTTTAGATGACTTTCTCCTAAGATTTACTCAAAATATGGCAGTTTTGCAAAGCACTTAGAACCCTGTTGCCTTTGTCTGACTAAGCAGTGTGACACTGTTGGGACACCAAGACAAATTGTTGCTTCATTTGGTCTTTCTCAGCCCTGCTTTCAGGCCCTCGTCTGCATCACTTCACAGGCTGAGTTTCCTCAAGTCCACAAAAGCCTATGGAGTCTTATTATCTTTATGCTCTACAATGAGTTCAGGTGGAGAAAAATAAACAAATAGATGTATTTCAGAGGAGTGTTAGGTATTGTGTAAACCAGAGACTTACGGATCACGCACTCTGATAAGAGGGCTGAGGTAAGGTAAAGCTCCTCATCCTCTTTAGCCATCATGTCTTTTGGTCAAGGCTTCTCCAGGTCATCAAATCTATTTAACACACTACCAGTTAGTCCTGCAGTGCCAAATAGCTATTCTGAGCACCAGAGAAGCAGTACGTTCTTATGCAGCACTGCAACAACGCGAGCAAAACAGCGTTGCAGATTTTCCATCCAAATCATGGTAACCGCTGAGCACACAAACAAACTCTTCATTGTCCTTCTAAACTAAAGCAACAGACACAATTCCTTTTAAGGTTATGACCAAAACTTACTATTTGTTTAAGATATGGGTGACATGCAGAACTCCATGTGTGATCGCAGTCTGAAGGAGTTGTGATGGCCGCTGCGAACGACGACCCCCACCTGGGCGCCGGCCCATCAGAGGACTCAGAGATCCTTCTGGATAGCTCTGACTCGGGCAGCATACTCTCTGACGACTCCGTACTTCCAGAGTACGAAACAGACTCCAAATATAAGGAACCAGCTGAGACCCTGTATGAAGCCTGCACGAGGAACGAGTCCACATCACTGAGCAGAATCCTCAGGAGAGGGGTCACACGGGACGATGTCATGGAGCTCGACATCAATGGCAAGGTGAAGTGCACGGCATTGCTTCTCACGACATATAAAGTTTATGTGACCAAATGTACGTCTGTTTTCTCATCAGACGGGTCTAATGGTGGCTGTAGCCAAGGGTTATGTGGATATTGTCATCATGCTGCACTCTTGCCCATATGTTGACATTAACCACCAAGATAATGATGGCAACACTGCTCTCATGATTGCTGCACAGGCAGGTAAGTCGGAGCAAACGCTACACATCACTCAGTACAACATGCTCTGATGGCACTTTTAAGACGTTTATCAGAAAGTTTTTTGTGTTTCAATCAAGGCTTCATCACCATTCTTAACTATATTCTAAACTACTACCCTGGTGTGGACACCGAAATCAGGGACCCCCGAGGTTTCACAGCCCTGATCAAGGCAGGCCTGCAGGGCCGAGAAGACTGCGTGTCTGCTCTGCTGATGCATGGTAAGTTTGGGAAAGTCACTTAAAACTCTTAATCTTGTCCAAACTCCTTCTGCCATTTGCTTCAAGATACTCTGAAAAGGCTTTGAGGAGAAAAATCTAAAAGGCCCATCAGTGAGTGTTGAAATGCATGCATCATGATCAGGGACACAAGTATTACTGTGTGTGATTTAAAGGAGTAAACCAGGACATTCGATCTGTGAAATAATCAGCTTTTTGTCACGGCCGCAGGGATTAAAGCTGCAGAAGTTGGCACAGCTACAGATTAAGCATAAGTCGCTTCCATTCACATTTTGTTTACATCAAAATCACTTTATAATTTATGTCATTAGCTCCACCACTTTCTCTAAAAACCACTTACTGCTTAAAACCTAAGAAAAAAAAATCTGACAACATATGGCAACAGAACAAATCTGGCAAAACGCAATATATTACTGTCTTCTAATAATAGCTTATATTGTTCACCACCATGCTGTGAAGTGGCCTGATTTTCTTCTTGAAAATTGATGCCAGACATCAAATCAGATATGTGTTCTACAAAAACAGCCACATGGTGGAGTTAGTATACTGAGATGTGGGGGCAAATCGGCCCCAAAACACTGAAAACTAACTTCTGTTTATTTCCAACTCCTTGTGGGGTGCAGGTGCAGACATGCATGCTATGGATCTGGTCCAAGGGAGAGGTCTTAAGGACTGGGTCCTTAGGACGGGAAGATTTGAGACGCTCAACAGAATACGTCGCCTGCAGGCTCATCCTGTTGCAGAGCAGTTTTGTGAGAGTTACAAGCCTGAGTGGCCTGAGCTGAGGCATCTGGTGGAGAAGGTCACCGCCCCAAAAACAGCTAGTCAAAAGTTGAGGCAGCGTCTAACAGAAAGCCTCACTTTTAAGTTTCCACAGGACCCCCAAGACAACGGAGTGATGGACCATATGGTGCGAATAACTACAAGCATCCACAGCCCCCTGATAATTACGGGCTCCCGCCCACTCTGTCCCACCAGCCCTCCAGAGATTGGAAAGCGTCGCTTTGCCGTGTCTGAGTTGCTTGAAAAGCACAGCAGGAAGGAGCTGGAGGAAAGCACCGTGTCCCACACTAACGAATCCATCACCTCAGCTTCTCCCACAGCTTTGTCAGCCAAGTCCGTATCTTTTACTTCTTGCTGCCAGGATCCAGAGAGAAGGGAGAGCTTGCCGTCAGGTGGCATGAGAAGCTTTGTCCCACGCAGCATGGCACACAGGAACAGCATCTTCCCCTCAGGCTGCATTCCTAAGATTGAAGTGACAAAATCAGGAGAGCCCACACCAAAGAAAGAGAAAAAGAAGAAAAGGCAAAAAGGTTACCTGGAGCTTCCAGTGTGGAAGTATAAGGAGGCCAAGGAGGAAAAAAAGAGGGAGAAAAAAAAGCAGGAGGCTGAAAAAGAGAATGAGAAAAAATCAAAGGGGTCAAAAAAGAAAAGCAAAAGCTGAGGCAGATTGTGATGCGTGGAGGATGAATATGTTATAACAACATATGCAAAAAAAAAAGAAAACTTTAAGAGCTACCAATTGACATCAATGGATTTTAACCATGGAAATGAGATAACTGGAATGACTTGCATTATATTCTCCTGATGTATATTAATCATTTTAGGGTCAACATTAATATAGCTTCCCTGTTGGGATTTAAAGATACATCCTCTTAAGTTAAGCCTCATGGATCAAATCAAAACAACTTTTGGAGTGGAAAAGATTGCATGCAGGGATGTTCAACTTCCTGCACTTTTGTGGGGACGCATCAACCTCTGTTTTTAATCACCTTTGAGTAGTGTGCCATCGTGGTATTTGACTGCAAGAAAACCAAATAGCCAATAGCCTATACTGTATGTGTGCACAGATATGTGTGTGTGTGTGATCAAATGCCTTGAGAACCCATTGTCACAGTTATTCTCAACAAACATAGGTAAAAAAAAAGTCTATGTCATTGTTAAACGCCTTGATTTTAGAGGCTAAAGCTGCAAAAAAGCCCATTTAGTGAAAATGTTTTTAACTTCTCCACATTGCAAAATGTAGCAATTTACACTTTGCTGCTTCATTTTGTTCACCGATGCAGTTTCCTGTCTTTTTTTGCAGAAGTTTAAAACATAGGAAGGAAGCAGCCGTATTTTTTGTAACGTTGACTTCACAAACATGCATTTCAAATATGTCAAGCCGACCACTGCTTTATTTACGTTGGTCGAAGTTTCCCAGGACTGTTTTTTAGTTCATCTTCATGAAAAACATTTAAGCCATGTTGGTTGAGTCTATAATGGGGGTACTAGCTCATATTTTATTATTTTATTAAACTTGAACATAGATAATTATACCAACTGAACACAAGTTACTGTAATAAAGACAACCCATCCAAATTACACACACACACATCTCTGTTTGTCTGTATAATGAAAGAATGTTCAAATACCTCATATGGAATAAATATTCTTATCTTTTAAGCTTTAATGTTAATATAAGTTTCTATTTGTTCCATAATCAAGAAAAAGTAGAGTTTAAATATTCTGTGGTAACAATGTGTAAAAGATGTTAAATTTAAGTCCTCAGTCATCCTTTAGCTTTACAGAGCATAGTATTCAGTATAAAATAACATTATCAGAGTTTAGATTTGACAGAATGGAATCTTGAGCTTGAAACTTTGATTACTCTTTCATCATTAAGTAAGAGTGAGCGTCTTAAGGTAGCCTAGAAGGCAGGTGCGTGGAGGGACTTGATTTGACATTTGAACCCGGGTTGTCAGTAATCTTTTAATCCAATGTGGATCTTTACACAACAGATATATTTAATCAACAATGATGAGAAGTTCCATCTTTGAAAGACTCAGTTGTTCTGTTTGTTTCATTGTAAATTTTTAGGTTTTATTTTGAATTTCATGGGGAAAAAATAATAATCCTTGCTTTTGTGGTCAAGTGTGAAGAAGCGCTGTGATGTTTTGTTTTTAGACCACTGTTCGACACTTCCTCTCCACAAAGAAGAACCTGGTGGCCTGAGGTCAGCCCTGAAAATAAAAACCTTGCTGAAGTCACTTAAGAAGCTCGTTAGACTATCAAGTTTGAATGAAAGAAATTCACTAGTTTTTGATTGCAGCCTGTGCCATAAGTGTTTGACAAATTCTGCTCAGCGCATGGAGAAACTGAACTCTGTTTTACTGAACATAACCTTCAGGCAGTTTTCCAACATTTTCCTGTTATTTTAAGGTTGTCTGACATGCTAGTTGCTTAACCACGCTAGCTTCCACGCTACTGTTATAAAAAAAAAAGGCCTAAAGGCTGATCCATTCACTCTTAACCCCGAAAATGTTTCCATTCCACTTAGTATCTGACTATTAGCTGTCTAAATTATATGGAGAGGAAATCTATCCTGACAGAGACTAAAGATTTATAGAGTATGTAGTTTTACTAATCCACATAGTAGTAGTAAGATTGAGAAGTTACTAAATTGTAAAAACGCTTAGTGTCAGCCCTCCGTATCAGACTTTTGCTAAATAGATTGAGGAGGGACATTGATGGTTAGTTCCACACCATGACAGACAGCATAAAATCAACATTTGTGTAATTTTCTGTTACTTTTAGTTTTAATTCAGCAGTAATGTACTAAAATACTGATGAAAAGTTCTTAAAAGATTTGGCAACAACTGAGAGTGTTGTGTAGAAGTACATGAATTTGTAGGGAAAGAGAAATAGCTGCTGAATTAAAAAGAATGAAGTATTTTTCAGCATGACAGTTTGGACAGTGTATATGAGAGGTCCCAGCTGTGTCTGAAACCATATGAGATAACAGAGTCTGAGAAGCAAGAAGAAGAATTTATATGACAGGCTTTACTGAATGTAGTGTTGTCCCAAAATGCAAGTTCTCTGACAGATGGAAGTATTCAAGATACACACTGACAAACAAACGGTTTAATTTTTCCGTTCTTCTCATTGCATTAATCAAAAAAACGAATATATAAATGCACTATAGGTTGTCAAATTATATTTATATCAATTAGATATATTTGAGTATTGTTGCAAAGGTTTATCCAAATAGTTTTCCAAATCTAGAAAAGATGCAGAGCGTTGTTTTACTGGTGCACCTGAAATCACTGAGCTCAGAGATTTTAAAACAGTAGGAAAGAAAAGCATTTTAGAAAGAGAGTGTGCTAAGTCAGCTACAGCTACAACACTCATTTAGAGTTCCACAGGAAACAAGTATGAATGTCAATGCTAGAAGCTCCAGCTTCCAAAAGGCACAAATCCAAAATAACACACAAAAGTTTGGAATTTTGTAACAAAAAAGTGTAAAAAATAAAGAAGTAGTGCAACAAAGTACATTGTTGGACAGATTTAAGTTGTGAGACAGGTCACAAGTAGTGCATCCAGCGTGCTAAAGATGGTGTTGTGTCCTGTTTTTTTGCTGCGGTTAGTTTTCATTTTAGGACATAACCCCCAATCAAAAAGCTTCAAAAATAACACAAGGTTTTCAAGTAGTTTAGTCTGCTTAAAGTGACCTTTTTTTCTGCATTGCTCCTCATTCATTCCTGCTCTTTCAAATCAAGCGTCAGACTGTCTATGGTCTGTTAGCACTTCATGACGCTACAACCACAGGGAAGTCATCAGATGATCACAGCTTTCTTTGAACGCTCTAAATTCAGTAACTGAACATACATACTGTTTAAATTGAGGATGTGGGGGGCTGTTGCTGAGCAAAGCAAAAACACTTTTACACCATTACAAGGAGAATAGTTAAAGTCCCACTTCAATCATTTTTTTAATCTCATTTAAAAGCATTGTCAGGGGTCTTTTATTTATGATTATGCCATTTTTAGCCTAAATTTTTTTTTAAATGTCGTTTTCTAGGACATGATTTCTGCAGAGCGGCAGTAGTAATAGTGGTCTCTGAGTTGTGGGTAGCACTGTTGGCATAGAGTAAGCCCACCCAAATTTCCCATCATCATCCATCTGTTTACATGCTCTCTGGCTAGCTTACAGTTCCTCACAACCTCAATCTAACAACAAAATGGTGAGCAATACTGGAGCTATCCTGCCATACAGTTTTACATGGAGACAAAAATGAATGTAATGATTTATGACAATAAAAACAGGAACATGGATAATCCAAAATGAAGGTTCTGGGCTCCTGGATAAAGGAGTTTTGGAGAAGACTGGCACATGCACGTTGCAAACGGTGCTCCTCCGTGCTTGTGAGCTCTTTGGCGCACATTCCTGTCAGTGCAGCGTAGACACAAGTCCACAAGGGAAAAGGAAAATGAGAGGTTTAGCAAGCAACAGGAAAACCGCTAAGAGAACACATTCCAGAGCAGACCCCGTTACGGAACAATAAGGGGTGGGACGAAAAGTCTCTACTATTTCAAAGTATCTAATCTTGCCTTTTAATCTCTAACAAAGACAGACTCTCACTTCTTTTTTCAAGAAGTTCCTGTCACTTGTGAAGAAGTCAAGGCGGAAGGAGAGCGCTTGAGGAGCCGCGACCATGTTCACGGTGAGGGTTGGTTTATCAGAACAGATTTGGACCGAGATGAGATAGACTTCAGCTCGCTGGACCCAGCGGCGGCCGCTGCTCTTCTCCTTCCGCCGCGGACTATTCCAAACACTTTGAACGCTCGTGTTTTTGCGTGGACTATGTTTTTGAGGTGCTGAAAAGTGAAAAGAACGTGTCAGAGAGAATCTCCCTGGATCTAATATGCATGCAAACTAAAAGTTCTGATTTTTGGACAGAGGGACGCTTGATGTGTTTCTGATATGTGGCGTTTACTTCTGTCAAGTTAAAAGGAAAACAGGTAAGGCGCCTGATCCAGTCTAGTCCTTATGTTAAGATATCCTAAGATGCACAATTCTGTCCAGAAAAAAACACTAAATTGCCTTTTAACATCCCTCCATGTGTTTGGAAACGTCAACAAGAGTAGAAAGGGGTTTCAAATCATCATTTTTACCATCTAACTGATTCTATTTGGACCCTTTTTGTTCCTCTATTAAAACCAATACTCTTTCTTTCCCTTATTGCCCTTGTGTGCAGGTACATTAGTTTACTTTCTAATTTAATAAAAGCACACATAGTGACAAATAGTCAGAAATTTACATTATTTTACATGTATTTGTTGTTGTTTTTACAACTTTTCTTGTGACTTTCTTGGTCTACAAATTCAGAAACGGAAATTAATTTGCAAACTCAAGTGGTTTATTTTAGCTGATGTGATGATAAAATTACTTTTCTTTACAATTAAGTCTGAAATGAACATGTTTTTGTGACCACTTAGCCATAATATTAATGGATTATTTAAATAAACATAAAACACAGCAATGTTCTAAGATCTGATAAACACAATAATCAAGTTCACATTTTTATTTTAGTTGGTTGATTCCAAAGTGTATGGGTTTAGATCGGGGCTTTATTTCCTTATTTAAACTATTCTCCTCCCTTTATATCAGTTTTTCTCACCCATCCTCCACAAACATATACATGAGGCGACATTTGACCTTTCAGACTGCAGGTCATCATGCTTCCTCTTTTGCCAGATCCTCCTGCCGCAGATGCTTGTCAATCACATTCAGATTAGACTACTTTTACTTTTTACAGTATTTTGTAAGGAAATATGTTTGCCTAACGTGTGTCATATTAGTCATTTTCTATCTTTGAGGAGAAGTGCACGTCAGAGCCTGCAGGGATTGAGTGATCTTTATTGTTTTCATTATACTTGCAGATGATCTCAGGAGCTGAATTGCAAATTTAATGTTTTCTTTTCTTTTGAATAATCACTTGGCATCAGCTTTATACAGGAATACAGCATACAGTTTGTTTTTTTAAAGAGAAAGAGTTAAAAGAGTTTTGTTGGTGTGCTGAGGCCCCATGAAGGGCAGAAAGAGACAGTCGTGCTGTGGCACGGCCCTACAATCCACCACTGTAACCACACAGTCATCATGATGGAATGAGAAACCGGCCTCCCAGAGTGCAGCTGTGTAGATGAGAGAAAGAGACGACAATGAATCTTTTCCCTTGAGTCCCATGATTGTAGCTTTGAACAGAGGCAAGCAGAGGAAGAGGAACTCTTAGTTTAAAGTCAGGCCTCTGCTGCTGCTGGATGGGACTGCTGCAACACGATGTGTGTACTTGTCAATGATGAAATGAGACCTAACAAAATGAGCTGCTCTACAGAGAATTAATTCATTCTGTGGGTGGAGTTGTGTTTATGCCGCTCTTCCTCCGGACCCACAGATTTATCACCACTGATACAGAGGTTGCGTGACTCAGGAAGCTCTGCTGGTTCATAAAATATAGCCCTTGTGGTTTGTAGCATGGTGGTGTTCACTGCTGTTCTCATCCGCCAAGCTCGAACCACATAAGACAAGGACGAGAAACTCAACTTTTGACAAATGCTTTTGCCTAAACCTTAACTGGTTAAAGCTTTATCTGTTAGAAATGTTTGATTTTAATTGGCAAACTTTCATTCTTGAACAATATCATTGCCTAGAGAGTTAGCTTCATATGTTAATCTACTTTCCAAAGACAAATAATTAGAATGTCAACATAATTTTAAAGAAAAGTTCATCTTGCTAATTGTTTCTCTTACTTTTATCAAATCATTAAAATCAAATATGATCTATTTTTGTTTGGATTTGAAATATGTCAGTTAAGTTGAGATATTGATGGGGCTGCACTGTGGTGTAGTGGTTAGCATTCACCTGACGTCTGATTCGTAGGTCGATTGGTGAATCCAAATGGTGTGAATGTTGGAGTGTGTGGTTGTGTGACTCTGCAATGGACTGGCAAACCATCCAGGGTGTAACCCACCTTCACCTGGGAGTGGTTGGGATAGGCTCCAGCATTTCTGTGATCCCAAAAAAGATTGAGCAGGTTTAGAGGGAGGATGGATGGAGTTTTGTGCTGACATAATAAACACCAAATCTGACGTCTTTTCAAGACAGTTGGAACTTGTGTTCAAGGATTTACACACCTTAAGACAACAATTCCTATGTTGTCTAATATCATTCTATTATAGATTTGTGATCATCTGTGCAGAGATATGAGCCAGACTGCCACATCTATATGACATGCAAATGTAATTTTTCTTTAATCAAATGGATTGAAGGAAGCTGTGGAGAACATCAGAGACAGTTTTTTTCAGTCAGAGTTCCAGTCAAATAAATAACTGTGTAGTGCACAAATTAAATAGACCTTTTTTGAGACATTAATAATATGAAACTGATGAGAGCTAGACATCTACTCTGTGTAGAAACATGAGCTGGACCATCATTGTAGTGTTTCTCCAACTTTAAACTCAGTTTTAAAGCAAAAAGAAAACATTAAAACATGCTTTTATTTAGTGAAGCTTACATAGATCAAGTTGTTCCCTATCAATCACAGAGATTAAACACATTGATTGTTCTTTCTGGTTTTTTTTATACCAACAAAAACTTTTATAGTTCAAATATCTGTTTGTGTCCTATTTTATATAACAAAAACAAAAAATATTTTATACCAAACATAGACAGTAGTTTATATAAATGACGCTTTGGAAATTAATTAACAATCCATGAAAATACAACATAATTCAGAAATAAAAGTTTATACACTTTTAATGAGTTTTCCTTTTGAGACATTTTTACTTACAGTGTCTTCTTTTCTTAATTTGTCTAAGAATTAATGATAATTTGAATAGAATTTGTGCAACAAAAGATATCTGCTAATCAACCGAAAGTACGTTTTAAAAGAAAAGTCTGCATTTTCAGTTTTAGTTTACACTGTGCAATAAGGGATCCAGATTCTAACATTGTCTGCAAAGCACATACATATTGCTACCAATAAAATTAGCAAAGTATAAATCTATTTCATTGCCCAAGGAGAACTAACCAAAAATATAGTTTTATGTGTTTTCATATTAATTAAGAGAAAAAATAGCCAGGAGCTTTCTGAACTAGTTGATGTGCTACAAGTGGAAGAGTTTCTTTAAAAACAAAAAATGAAATCTGCTTTCCCAGAAAATATTAGGACAATGTCAAGATAAAAGGACACCATCAGTCACTATTAAGAAGTGATTGCTGCTGTCAACAATCTGAAAGAGTTATAGAACCATTACAAGGAAGAGGCTTTCATTCTGTAGAGAGAAAGAATACTAACAAGCAGGAAATATCTAAGATAGCTATCTTTTTCTGTTCAGAATCTAATCTTCCAAGCTGTTCACCTCAAAGTCAAACTGCATCCCTGCAGAAATGTTCAAATATTCTAAGTTTACTATCATACTCTACATAACCTCAAATCCACAAATAAATTCCAAACAAATATGACCTGCTTGCCACAAGGAAGAACTTTTCCTGGCAGCTCTGTTTGGGTTTGCACCGTTCCATCAGAGCAAACCTGAAGATTCCTTAGACAATGCCCTCTGGCCACACAAACCAGAGTGGGCATGTCTGGCTGCCATGCCCGACACATTTAGCAAAAACACAGCACAGCTTATCAGCATAATCACCCCATACCAGCTGTCAGGCATGGAGGCGGAGTGATGGTAATTAGGACATTTCACAGCTGGAGGACCAGCTAAACAGAAGACCATGAAGTTGTCTGTTTACTTTATGACACTCTCTCTGCACTCAAGGGTAAGGACAGTTATCCTTTTGCTAAAACAAGTCCGGTCAGAGGATAATGATCTTAATTGTAGGTTTAAATCTGTTGAAGAGCGGCTAAGAAAAAGAAAGTTAGTCACGAGAAAGCCAACGGTCAAAAATTCACTTCAGTGCTTTGACATGAATGAATGAGTGCTTCAAATCCCTCGTGTACTGAAGTAATGCTATGACTTAGAAAACTTAGAAAGAAATCTTTCAATAGATTGCCATCAAAAGTTGTTTTTTAGGCTTTCACTGATTTCGGGGTTTTTTTTCGTATCAATTGTTTCGAGAAAACATGACATGACTTTTTTTCCAACTCAGCGGAGCTTGAAACAAACACCTCATGTACAGAAAAGCTTGAAAATTCAAAAAGACAGAATGGTTGAATAGATATTTGTCGTACCTTTTTGTATTTATTTATTTTGTTTTGTTTTTGTTTTGTAACTCATTCAATTAACATCATTTGAAGTAATTATTGAAATCTGTAACAACTTCCTACCCAACTACACTGCATTTGAGATCTAAAACCTTGTTTTTAGACATTCAAGATTTTTTACCAGGTTTTAAAATATTGGAACTTATCTTTGCTCTACATCTTTCCAAACTTATTTCAGTCAGAGCAGTCGGGAAGTTTTTTTGTCTCATTAAGAGCTAGATCTAGAAATTAGGAAATTATTATTAAAATGAGTCCAAATCCTTTTGATTTAAGAACAAAAAATTTGTTTAAATCAAGTCATTTTTGGTTCAATTTTAAAGATGGTATGTTAAAGTTTAGTAAATGTTGACAAGTTAGACTGGCATTCGTTATCTTAGTTTGGAAACAAACATTTAGATTTATGTTCTAAAAATAGGTGCTAGTTTTAGATTTTATCTAGATTTATTACGGTGGAGCAACTTTTACTAAGATCGTGTTCTCGTTTGGTTCACATTTTGTTCCAAAATAACCATTTATTACACTGTTTTTTTATCATTGTAATCTAAATGAACTACTATTAGGTACAGACAAACTCAAAAAATACAAACCATTTGCTTAGAAGTAGCAAAAATACTTATTGTTGGGCTGGATAATATTCAATTTGAAGTCATTGTATCTGACAGTTAGCTCTTTTAGCTTATATTTTCCCTTTTTGAATGCTTGTGTTTCTAGATTTTGATATCTGATTTCTTGCTAAGTAAAAATGACTTGCTGCACACAGATCATTTTACCACTTTCTGGTGATTTTCTTCCTGAGATTAGTGTCCTTTTCTTCTTTTTAGGCTCTTTGCATTATAGGACAGCTGCCTTTTTGCATGGACGTTTTTTTTTTTCTTTCTTCTTGCGTGACTCTGAAGACTACAGCCCCAAACAATGAGCAGACGCGAGTCTCGTTGGCCAGCCGGGTGGGGCCACTCAATGGCAGGAAGCATAGCCAACAATATTTACTCTGTAAGCAAAGTAGTCTTGGAGTCATCAGGCCTGGAGTCTGGGTAGCACAGCGCCACATTCAATCTGAGCGCACCAACACAAACACACTGGAGTGCTGTTTCAGCCTGCTTCCCCTTAGCCCCCTTTTCCCACCCAGTGCAATTACAGCAAAGGCAGACAGGCTGGACCCTCAAGCTGTTGTTTTTGACCTCATTGTTTCCTCAAACCCCTGGTTTGAAATGGTTCATTGAAACCCATCATTTGGTTAGTATTTGGAAGCTGAATTGGAGCAGTTAGGTGTCATCTTATTTTACCAGAAATAAGATATTTTGATGGTTCCACTTGAGGACAACAAAATAATTTAGTGACAAGGATCTAAACGTGAGAACTGTTTCTCTCTTTTTGCTGCTGTTTCACAGAGATGGGGAGCTCTGCTCTGCTCACATTGGTGCTAGCTGGACTTTCACTTTGGATTTCTAACACACATGCAGGTGAGTTCATAAAAAAGGAGTTTCTAGTTTTGTTCCAGAAAGGGTTTAGAACAGGGGTCTGCAACCTGCGGCTCCGGGGCCACATGGGGCTCTGTTAATCCTCCATTGTGGCTCTTTGGTTAAAGAAAAATAAAATATTTTTATTTACACAGTAACTTTAAAGTAAAAAGTTAGTAGTAAAGAAATCAAAAAAGGAAAGTAATCTACTACTCTGTGAGGCTCCTGACCACAGTAACCGTAACGCTCCAACAATCCATTAAGCAGTTCAGCTTTGTAGTTTAACAAAGTTTGACTGAAACATTTTCAAAATCAAGTAGAAGTCAGTGAGCACAACCAGAATTCATATTTTTGAACAAATTCAAGGATTTTGAGTGCACAACATTGTTTGAAAAATACTGCAAGGGTCACTTAACCAGCTCTGGTTTAATTTTAGCTAATTCGATTTACGAATTACCACAATTACAACAAACGGTAGAATAAACCATTTTTTGAAAAATCACTGCTGACATCACACTACCCATTACAACATTGTCTGAATTGAGATGTCGTGGTGGATGTCTTTTATTTTGAAAGGACATCACGTGAACCTGTGTCTAAAGTTATTAACTATTTCATATTTGGAAAAAGGCTTTTTTTCTCTTTGTGATTATGATTCATTTATGCCAAAAACAATATTTTATTAATATTTATTATAACAGGAACAATTAAATATTAGGGAAAATCAAATAAGTGTTTTACTTTTCTAAAGTATGATTTAAGCATGACCTTGTGGCTCCTACTGAGTTGTGGTCAGTGAGAAACCGACTCGAATGGCTCTTTAAGTGTTGAAGCTTGCAGATCCCTGGTTTAGAATCTGAATCCTCCAAAAAAAATCTATGTATAATAATTAAAACTACTGTAATATGTTAGACTGATCTGGTAAAGCACAGAGTTTAGAAAACCGCCAAAAACACTTTGATTATCTTTTACATTTTTCAACAACAAAAGCTGCTGTGTCCAACTAACAAGCTTGAACATGATGTTTGTTTAGAGCCTATTAGGAAGAGGCGAAGTCAGGTTGTCTAATCCAGCTTGAAAGCTGAGTGAATCAGGCTTCCTGCCTCTCGGTACCAAAGAGGCTGTGAAAGTTCTACCCAAAGTATGTCAGACGACTACAGAGTAATTGTCAAGACGCTGTCTGCAGGTGCTTATGTCATTCTGCACACACAATCAACAAGATCTGTGGTATTTCCGGTGTCCCAAAAGGGCAAACCAGCTGGAGATAAGATTACCTTAATTTCAATCCAAAGCAGAACAATATTTTAATCCAGAACCATTTCTTTTGAACATACTTTCAAACTAAAGTTGTCATAAAAGTCTTCTATGTGATGCTTACTTGCTGGAGTTAATACACACCAATGGCCAATCAAATCACTTGATTTTTTTTCTCTTTCGTTAATCTGTAAACTCGTGTTTATCTGCTGTGTTCCTCAGACAGCAACGATGATGCTGATGACAGGAAGCTGCTGTGCATATGTGAGAACACCAAAGGCACCTGTCAGAATGGAACTTGCACTGGAGACTACTGCTTCTATACGTGGGTGCACGGCGAAGTAGAAAGGGGGTGTTTCTTCAAGAAACACTACAGAGAGCAGTGTTCAGGCTCCTTCAAGGGACTTTTTGTCAGTTGCTGTGAGGAAAATGAATGTAATGCCTTAATGACACCGCCTCCAAATATAAGTGAGTACCAAAAGCCACTGCTTTAATTGGAAAATCACACTATATAAAGAGCTGGTGTAGCACTGATGATATGAGATGAAAACCATTATAGGAAACGTTGAACATCCTTTTTATATTTCAGTAGTAGAGTATCTACAGTCAGCGGCGTCATAAGATCCACTGCAACACTGATCATTCTACCTAGCTACAATTACACTGAAGAAGCTTAGATAATAAATCACTACAACTGGAATTCTCCATAAGGTATTTTTTGATTAAACTGAAGTTCTAATTTTGTCCAGTTTGGAGCAGCCAGCCATCCAACAGTTCAATGCACTTAAAGATTTAAAACAAACCTTAAAGTAGTAACTGCTTCCCCCTTGTGGTCACTTGTTGCAGGTTCATATGAAAGCGTCTCGTGACGTGTTTTAAAAAATGTAATCTTTCCATTTGGAGCTCTACCAAGGATAAAACATTTCCTGTTTTTCTGCATGGCCCCATGTATGTTTCTCCAGATGGGGAACCAACAACAGTTCCACCTCCAGAGCCTCTCCACCCAGAGTTGTGGATCAGCGTGTCCTCACTGCTCCTACTAACAACCATAAGTGTTTTAGGCTTTGTGCTTTTTCTGCGCTTTCGACATGCACCCTGCAGACTGATAGACCCCGAAGACCATGACACCACCCTGATAAAAGTCCCCACCGGAGAGGACCCATCCTATGGAGTATGAATGTTTGTTTACTAAAGATCAGGATTCTGCAATCTTTAGCCCAAAAAGAACCATTTGGTCCAGTTTCTTACAGATCAAAACCCAGTGAGAGCCATAAAACCCTACTTTACTGATTAGAAAAATACTGTTTATTTATATTTTTGTGGCCATCAAGCCATTTATTTATAAAATGTAGCTTTTAAAAATGTACAATGATAACAGCGTTATATTACTATTGCATGGCTTTTAACTGCACATACAAGTTCCTTAGTATCCTGTAGTATCCTTAGTGTCCCTTAGTATTAGTATCCTGCTGCAGTAGATTTGCAGTAAAAGTTAAAGATATAAGGTTAAACTTATTCTAATAATAAACCACAATGACAATAAATCAAACCATTTTCCATGTGTTTTAATAAGCTATATGACATGTTTGCATTTTGGAGGAATAGTTGTAAAGCTCTCAATGCCTCTTGATTTAACGTAATATCAACAGTGGTTATTAAGAAACTACTTTTACTGATCACCTCTGCTTAAAAATCTAAAAATAAATGACAACACTTAACTAACAAATCTATTATTCATTCAAATCTGCATCATTTTATTTCAAAGCCAAAGGGCCAAAATGAAGGACTTAAATGTGGCTCCAGAGCCTCAGGTTGCAGAAACCCGCTATAGAAACTCAAACCTGAAATATTGTTTTCATATGTATAAATATATATATATATTTTTTTATATATATATATATATAAATATATTTCTTCATTTCTTTCTCTTTGCTTAGGGTATTTTCAAAGAGTTTTGCACATCAGGAAGTGGGACTGGACTTCCATATTTGGTCCAGAGGACTATGGCTAGACAAATCTCACTTGTTGAATGTGTTGGTCAGTTTTTCTCTTTATGCATTTTTTTATTTTATTAATTTTTTTTGTATTTACGCATGTATGTAGATCTTTGCAACTGTCTCATTTGTTTCCAGGAAAAGGCCGATATGGGGAGGTATGGAGGGGAACGTGGATGGGAGAAAGCGTAGCTGTCAAGATTTTCTCCTCTAGGGATGAGCAGTCCTGGTTTAGGGAGACAGAAATCTACAATACTGTTCAGCTCCGCCATGATAACATACTTGGTACTGCAAATAAACCTCCAGAGATTGATTTACTAAAGACATATCCTCATTGTACAGAATCACTTTTAACAGTGTCTTTTTTCTGGCTTTTAGGTTTTATAGCCTCAGACATGACATCCAAGAACTCCAGTACTCAGTTATGGCTCGTTACCCACTTTCATGCGTTGGGTTCACTGTATGATTTCCTGCAATACAGCAGCCTGGAGCCAGAGAGCTGCTTGAGGATGTGTCTGTCCGTGGCCTGTGGCCTGGTCCACCTCCACACTGAGATTGTCAGCTCCCAGGAAAAGCCAGCAATTGCCCACCGAGACCTGAAAAGCAGAAACATCCTTGTGAAGCGGAACGGACAGTGCTGCATCGCTGATCTAGGTCAGAATTACTCTGGAGATTACACCAGTTGTAGCAAATATATCTGAAAATTTTTCCTACTTTGGTCAAATATATTTAAATAGGTCAACCAAAAGTTTCCACCTGTGCTCTTTAGGTTTGGCTGTAATCCACACTCAGGCTCATGATTCTCTTGATGTGGGCAACAACCCTCGTGTGGGGACCAAACGCTACATGGCCCCTGAGGTCCTGGATGAGACCATTCGTGTGGACGTCTTTGAGTCTTACAAACAGACTGACATCTGGGCTCTGGGCCTGGTATTCTGGGAAATATCCCGCAGAACTAATGTAAATGGTGAGGTGACAACAGTTGTGTAGAAATGTTCTGAACTTACACCCATCTGCAGAAGAAGCTTAGGAACTTTTGTTAAACAAAGGAAATACTTCTATCGATCTACATCCATACATCCTACAGAAGTGACATATTTTAATTCCATTAATGATATTATATAAATTTTCTCCTCTACTTTGTGTCTCCTACCCTTTAAGCATACACATTAAAATATATCAGTCACTCGTTTTTGTCAGTCCTCTGTTTTTCTAGCCTGTATTTGTCTCCACTATCTTCTCATGATTAGCACACCAGTATTTAAAAACAGTTCTATCTGGTGTCAGCACAGACTTCTACATAGTCCAGATGTCTATTCACACATTTTAGATTCAAGCACATAGGCGCACACATCTATTCATATATAAGAGCTCGTGCACATGGGTGCTGGCGCTTGTTTGTGTGTTGTCTTCAAGGAATTGATGTCTTGCTGGTTTTTCTGTTTAATCGAGCATACTTTACCAAACTCCCACTACAGCGTCAAGCTCGAGTATTTTTTTCTGGGGTGTCAGACTCTGGGCCTCGAGGGCCGGCCTCCTGCTGGTTTTCCAGAAATCCTGCATTATCTGCTGCTGATCACCTGGATCAGGTGTGTTTGGCCAAAAAGGAGCTTCAATGGCAGGTTGGTTGGAAAACATGTTGGACACTGGCCCTCGAGGCCTGGATTCTGACACCCGTGAAATAAATTGAAATGAACAAGAAAATAAAACCTCTCGAAAAACTATGTTTCCAAATGTTATGGAGGAATTTTTCTGAACTTTTATAAAACTTTTCAACTGTTTGTTTTGAAGTGTTCCAGCTAAGATTGTCTCAGTTAGCCCTTCCTACACTTAAGAGTCGAAAAAACAACATATGTACATCATAAAAGTTTGTATTCTTTTTTTTCTCTTTAAGGGATCGTGGAGGAGTACCGTCCTCCTTTCTTTGATTTGGTGCCATCAGATCCCAGCTTTGAGGAGATGAAGAAGGTTGTGTGTGTGGATCAGCATCGGCCCAGTCTGCACAACCGACTCAACTCCCACCCAGTAAATCATTTTGCAGATCCCACACACACACACACTTAGACATCCTGTAATGCCTTAGTCACAGCTTGTCTCACGGGTGGATATGGGCTGTCTGCAGCTGAAAAGTGGGCACGCAAGTGGCCCACACGAAATATCAAAGACATTATCCTTACAAATACACTTATCACACACATGGCCATGGTATGTTCCATTTTCACGACGTCCCTTAAGGTGTCCATACAAGCCTCAAGAGAACTGCAAGACACACCTGTGCTCCTCTTAAAATGCAGTTGCTTCTGTCTACGACCCTCCACAGGCAAACAAAAGCCGCAGCACCCGTTTAGGTCAACCCCCGTATTGGTGCATGTGACTAAGGCACAAACTAATTTTTTTTAAGCTAATCTGTCACCTCCACCACATATATGTTTCATGTGGCATGTGTCCAGATCCTGTCAGCCCTTGTGAAGATCATGAAGGAGTGCTGGTACAAGAACCCGACAGCTCGGCTCACAGCCCTACGGGTAAAGAAGACTCTCTCTAAGTTGGACCTTGACAGCGACTTCAGTCTCAGCAAAATCAAGCAGGACATCTAAGATGAACGTGTGCAAACGCTTCAAACTTCGCAGACTTTGCATCAGTTTACAGCAGTATAAGGAGCAAACGATTAGCATCCACTAACGCAAACAGTATTACCTTCAAATGAAAAACATTTCAGTTTAAAGGTCAAACATGAACTAAGACTACATCCACTAATCCATTAATTTTCATCTGCTGTTGCAACACCAGCCACATAGCCAAAGTTTCTCCACAGCCTTGGTCATTACCGTCAACCCCCAACCCCGAACACAATGACTAAATGGAAAATCTGTGATTGCACACATTCCTACAAAGTGAATCTTATTTATAAGAGAAATCTTTTGACCAAAACCACTGAGAACCACATTGCACATAAAAGTTTGGTTAACTCTCTTAAAAAAAACAGTATGAAAGTTGTATAGAATGTTATGCTCACAAACAACACCTTGCATATTTAAGTTAAATATAACAAGCACTCATCAGCCACCACAAGACAGACTTGTCTCTTAAGTTGTATATATTCTATTGACCTAAAGACTGTATGGGTTAAATGGTTATTAGCACTGTTTTATATTCCAAAAGAGCTTCTAAAAGAAATATTTTTTGTAACAGTGAAATATATTTTACATACCTTTTGGACTCACATATTTTTTTTACTTTTTACAATTTTATAAGCTTAAAATGGACCATAACAGTCACTTTTGTCTGTAAAACAATTTACAAAAACCTTTCACATTTTGAATAAAGGAATGTATTTTTTAAGTGTCAGTGTGACGATTTGGCATTTTTGTAGCACTAATCTCTGTAAGTTTCTCACTGACCAACAGAGGTCATCAGATAAGCCTTAATGTTGAATCATTTCTAACATTGGAGTAAAAAATATATTATAAAGTTTTTTTCTTTACAAAACACTTAATTATAAAATGATAGTTGATGTGTCATCCCAAACGGAAAAGGTGAGACATCTGATCAATTGACAAAAAAAATGAAAACAATTAGAAAATTTACTTCTTTATCAATGCAAAAATTGGTTTTGAAAAACAACAGTTAACAAAACAGAGAAAATGTTAAGGTGGGGATGTTTTTTTGAGGTCATGGATATGGCTAATGTTTGAAAGTTTAATAACAGCAGAATAATTTTGAGATCATTTGTGTGTGTATTTTTTTTTATTGCAGCAATCATGTTAAGTTAAAAAAGGCTCTTAAGTACAATAAATCAAAATTGATCATTTGCATTTGTGTCAAAACAAATTATGCCAACAATTCTAAATAGAAGAAAACTGAATACACCTTAACCTCTTATGACCCGTGCTAATATCGAAGCTAACGATCTAAACATGTACTCACAGGGTCTCAGTAAAGCAGAATTAACGGGTGTGGAAATAGAATTCAAAATGTGATGTTCATGTATGTGGACGCCAGGTCTTAAGGGGTTAATATTAATCAACAGTAGCTGAAGTTTTTGTTTTCTGTTTTTCTGACCTTAAGAACATGTGAGGAACCACTCACATCAGCTCCTACTTCCAATCAGACTGAGCCATAAACTTTGACGAGATCAAGCTTTTGCGGAAGCCATTTTCCTCAACTTTTGGTTATGATATTTCATATTTGACCTTAAAAGTCTTATTGGGGAGATCCTCACTATCAGCTTAAGCGCTTTAAGATTGCGGGATAATGTGGCTGCAAAACAATCCTTAGTCTTGTTTGTCCTGTGAACGTTGATGCAGAAATCCCAGCATTTTTTTAGACGAAAATGTATTTTCTTAGGAGGATGTGGGTGCTACCAAACTTCCAAATTGGTATGTGTTCTTTAAAATGGTGAGATATGACCTGTTACCTGGTAAAAAACCTGATGGCATGTCAACTAAAACTGTTATAATCTGTTATACTCTTATAATTTCTAATAATATAAATAATCAGAATGCTTTTACATTTTTCTTGGTTTTTTTTAGCTTTAGAAAGATAACTTCTGGTCTCATTTCTTGGTTTTCCATAAAAATTCTGTGGAGAGTATGAGGTGAAAGTAACTGAATCCTGTTTGTCCATTGCGCGAGCCTGCATCCGTGTTGTCTTCCCGTATCAGTTCTTCTTGCTCCCTTTCTGTGCACGTGCGTGTGTGTGAGCATGTATGGTCTCTGTCTGCTTGTTGAACAAACTCTGGAGAGATAATGCACCCTGAAAGTCCCAGTCTGTCTGGTCAGTCAGACAAGCCTATTTTTAACTTAGTAGGGGGGTTGTTGAGTGTCAAAGAGGCCAAGCTTTTCATCTGTAGGTGCAGAAACCAACTGTGCCTGTCATCTTTTTACCTCCTCGGTGTATTTACTTTTTCAAGGTGGGATGTGATGACTCAGAGGAGATGAAGAGATAAATGGAGTAAAACATTTGCACAGTAGAAAAAGCAGAGGCAGATGGAGCACTGTTGAAACTGACAGGATATGTTAGGGCTGAAGCTTGAGGACAGGTACAAAAAAAAAAAAAAAATTTTAAAATAATACCTCTATAAACACATGGACTTACCTTATCTATCCTGCACTACTTTTGCAGCTTTTCCTGTTTAGTCATCAGGGCATGTCACACATTTGCTCTAAAAGCTGCAAGAGGATGTCATTTTTAAAAGCTCCTGCACTATAGCTGACTTGTGATTGAAAGTAATTTGGAAAAACAAAAATCTTAAGGCTTTAAAGTTCATAAAGAGTGGAATTTGAGTGTAAAAGTGGCAGTTTCTACAATACAGAGCTGTATTGCACGTCAATGGTTTACTTCATAATTGAGTATGGATAGATTTATGACTGTATGACCACCCTAATATGGGTTTCTCTGAACTACAAAGGAAGACAATGAGTCATCTGGATTTTTAAAGGGCCTTCTATGTCATCTTTTTTCCTGCAACCCTCTAACCTAAATTAATCACAGAGGGCAGATTTGTGGTCTTCTTCAGGGTAGTAAAGTTTTCCATATGCATTAACATGCCTGATTTAAGCACTGTATATGTTTTCAATAAAAGTTTGCACTTTTTTTTCTTTTTTTCACAGAAAAGCAGTTATCTAATGAATAATTGTTCTAAATGTAACTTCACTTAAACCATTGACTTCATCAGAGACATTCATTAGTAGACTGATTTTAATGGGGATTAGTTATAAAAATATTGTTTACCACAGTCAGTCTTGATTGCGAATCTCAATGTGGACTTTTCTAAAAATTCATTGAAAGACTAAACTCACAAGATTTAGAAAAAAAATTGGACATATTTGGATTTGCAAGTTTTTTATTTTCTTTTAACATGTTTTAATCTTTTTTAAGGTGTGCACTGATGTAAGAAAAAAAAGTGTAATTTAATATTTATATTTTAAAAAGTCAAACAAGTAAGAAAGAGCACTAGATGTGTTTTTTTATTTTAAGTTTAAATGTAATCTCTGATGAGATTCATAAAACTGCAATCATTTTTAGATTCTCAGATCATTTATGTATATTTCTTAAACTCTGACATTCATAAAGTTTCAATAGAAGAAGGCGTAATTCAAAACATAATGTGACTACAAACTTGATCACACATTTGCATTTGCAGAATGCACCAGTGGTAATATTTACTCATTTATTGAGTCATCTGTTGGATCATCTGCATTTTAAATGTACTTTGAAGGCAATATTGGATCAAACTGTTGGAAGCAATTAAAATACAACCTAACCTGTGGCAAATGGAAGAAAGTATCAGATTGATTGTTTTGTAGAAGCTGAAAGTGTTCACTTAGATACCTATTAACTTACAAATTCTCCATGAATTTTCTTTAAATCAAACAAGACTGTAATATTTTGAAATTAGATTAATAAATCCCGCTCAATAAGGACCAATAACTCTTTCAGACAATATGGGCTCCATACTTTGTATTGCACTTTAAAATGCATCTTCTCAAGAAACAAAGTCAAATAAGCGTTAGTTTTTACATCAAATGTGTTTTGTTGTTTTTTTTTTAAAGCCCACAAAAGTCCAAGTACTATTACATCTACAATCATTATCTGTCTGATAATGGCATAAAATGATGTGTACAAAGCATTTACTTTAAAATACTAAAGAAATTAAATTAAAGAAATAACATTACAGACAGAAAAAAAGTTAAAAGTTTCTAAATAAAAAGGAAATAGAACAACTGTAAAACCTTTTCAGACACCTATATGACATTAGCAAAAACAGTCACAGCAGCCTCCATTCTCCATTTAAGACAACGATGAGAAACACAGATGTCTGGTTGAGTTTTGGGCCGTGGCAGGTGTCAGTCATTTCAATCATTTGGTGTTCTGGATGTAGGGAAAATAAAGTCTGCTGTTTTATCCAGCTTTTGTCTGTTTGGTGCAGTGGTTTTTCACTGCCGTTTTATACTCTTAATCTGCAGGATAACAATGTTATCCTTTAAAGTGGCCATGTCTGACACTTTGTTCTGTGAAAATTCTGCACATACTTTCCAAAGTATGTGATATTTGTGGAGTTTCTGAACCATTAATTTGCCAAAGCTGTGATGATAGCTAGGATATCCCTTGGAGACAAGAGTCAGAGTCATGTGAAGCTGGTCCATTTAGTAATCATTGTTATCCATGATGGGCAAAGTTTTTGTTCATATCGACATCAGGCGTTTTCTGCTTGGTTTAATTTTTCTGATCCAATTGGGCCACACAGTCAAAGTGGACAAAAATGGTGCTTCAATAGCCTTTAAAGGGAAAATCTGCCATCATGGAAACCAAAGACTCTTTGCTCCATTTGGTACACTCCAGGAAGGTTTATTGATCATTCTTGCAGCCTGTCTTCACCTTAAAAATCAATTGTGCATTCTAAAAAAACATGTGCATATTAAAAAAAAAAAACAAAACGCAAATCCCAGAGGGATTGGTACATCATTAATACAAAGTGTATCTCTTTTTATACATTTACGTTCTTGGAGTGCCTTGTGATTTTTGACAAAGAAAAAGTTTAAAAAAACGCTGCCTTAGACACAACAAAAATACTACCTAATAGATAGGGGTGTAATAAAATAGCAATTCCATTCATATCATAATTTGTGGCTGCTGATATGATTCAAAGTCGATACTGGTTCATTTTGAACAATCCTATTTGATCCAAGTCACTGACTAAAATCAGTCTGGGACATCTTTTGCCTAAATTTCAAACAGTGTGATTCACAGATAAAAACCTGGTACTGAACAACGCAGGTGTAGTTTTCCAGATTCTTTGTATTTCTTGCAAGATACCAAAGTGTAAGTTAAATATGTCTACACACCGACGTTGTTAACACAAAAACTGAATAAATTGATTTTTTAATGAGTTATTTTCCACACTCTTGAATGTTTAATCATGTATTAAACATAAACAGTAAAATGCTGTGTTGGGCGGAGCTTCGCAGAGTTGAAATATAACGCGGAAATGTTGTGAGATTTGTTATTTTTTGTGATAAATACTGAACATAGAGCAGTATTTGAGCCTGAACCTTTGGTGTTCTCCTCCACACAGCCGTGACCCCGGTGGGGGACGTGCAGCACGCGGCCCTCACCCTTTAAACTCCCTAACCCCTCCCTCTGGCGCGTCACCGGCTGGCTGGCTGGCTTGTATCTGGCGGTGTGGTGCGTGCGGTCGGACTGTGGTTGTGTTTCAGGTCTCGCCGCGTTGATAACGACATATTTCGGGCGCGTTTTCACCGCGTAGCGATGGGAATTCCGAAACCATGGCTCTAATACCATTCGCTGTAACGCTGCTCGCCCTGCTCGGGTCAGCGGCCGTCGGTGACGGTAAGTTTGGATCCCAGCATCTCCTTGGCTTTTGTCTCTGTGTGTTTTCCTGGAGTGGGCATCGCCTGTTGTCGCTAATCGTCATGGCGCTCTGGATCGGCTTTTTGGCTAGCCGTGTCTGGCTAGCGTCGACCTCGAAACCACGACTCTTTTCGACTCTGCCCAGAACACATTTAAGTGTTTTTGTTAGTTTTTTTTTTTTTTTTTTTTGTCTGTTGGAATTTATGGTGACCGAAAAAAGGGATGAGTTGCTGGTTAAGACGGTGCCAGCAGCTAAACCACAACAACAACATGGTGGTGCTGTGTGTTTCGAGGCGGCTGCTAACGTTTGCTAGCCAACTGTGTGAACAATGTTTATATTAAGGCTGACTTTTATCAGATAAAATAACAATGCATTTGTATGTTATGTTGTTAAAAATAAAATATTTGAATTTGTTTAATTCTTGATCTACAGTTGAAGTTGAATGTTATCCCTTATAAGCTGATATTCGGTTTTATTTACAAAACAGTCTTGTTGGTGGCTCGTGCTTGCTTATCTCTGTATTGACTGGAACTCAGTGCTGTGATAACTTGCTATATAAATATTTATGTTTTTATTTGCGTGTTGTGAGCTCTGGTTGTATAAAGGGGCACAGAGGAGGCTGTGAATGGAGGTGGGCACGTATTTGGCGCTCGTAAGCTGTTTTTCACGGGTAAACACAGCCATTCCCCCCCGCCGCTCATGCTGGCACAGAGAGGAAGGGGGTGACCGCAGCCGCTCCTTCAGCCGACCCAGACACAAGTCAAAGTTGAAGTCTGGGTTCATTGTCATGGAAATTGTTCAGTGTGGTCTTTTCAGGCACCAGTTGTCTGTCTGCAACCCCCCCCCTGACCTGCAAGAGCAGCTGATGCCTAACCTTCAGACTGCATCCTTACATGTCCACATCTGTTTACATCTGCAGTGCTGCATGATTATGTGTTTGCACCTCCTTTTTATTTGGGGGTGTCAGAGTTTAGTATGGTGACCCTGAAGTGCAAAGCACTGAAAAAAAGCATATTAAAGATCCACTCCAATGAAAATCGTGTTTTAACATGTTCTTGATGCATTTTTCTCATGATTGTGGACATATTGAAAGAAAATTAAGATTAAAATTCAATTTCTGAGTATTCCTCAATTTTACATTGTTGTTAATCAGGAGTAGATGAGAAGGCAGTTGAAAAAGCCTGTAGAAGGGATGTAGGTGCTACAGTCGGCAGGCTCACAAACTCCCTGCTCCACTTCATCCCGATGCATCCACTTGCAGACGACTAGATCCCTGTACATTTTCCTCATCTGAGCTGGCATCAGGCTCAAAATGGTATGGCTGGATAACTCTAATATTGACCTGTATTGTTTGGTTGAGGTTGTGAGGGGCTGTAAGGTAACACTAGAGCATGTAAACAAAGGGATGAACAAGGACAGGCTTCCTTTGTACCAAAAGTACCGATTCAGAGGCAAATTTCTGGTGAACTACTGCCGCTCTGCAGACATGATTTCGCAGAAAACAACACTTTAAAAAAATTTTGCCTAAAAACAGCATAATTGTAATTAAAAGACTACTGGGGACGCTTTTAAAGTAGACCAAAAGATGATTGGAGTGGGACTTTAAATATTACAACATTTTAAAAAGCAAAGCAAATAATAATAAAAAAAGCATTACATTTTAAAAATCAAAACGACATTCCAGAAACCAAAACACTATTCCAAAAAAAAGAAAACAAATGAAATGGAAAAAAAATGTATGTTTTGAAAAATGTAAGTAATTTCCAGAAATCAAAATTAAATGTTAAAAAACAAAACGCAGTTTTAAAAAAGGGAAAGGGTACTATGGGACATCACTTATTGGATGATGACGTTTGAGTTTTCATCGTTGACTTTTTTCATATGCGTCTTTAGTGTCTGCATACTTATAAAAGTTTTATGATTGTTGTGGAGCATATCCAGTATCGCTTCATGCCAAATTACTTTCGATTGACATGATGGACAAATCATTGCTAAGTGAAGTCTCATAGTACCTACCTTTTCTGGTTTCTTGCTTTTTTTTCAGTTTGATTTCTGGAAATTACTTTTGTTTTCTGAAATTGCCATTTTAATTGATTTTTTTCTTCATTTTTCAGAGTTTTTTAGGTTTTTGTTTAGATTTTTCTTGACTCTAATGTTGTTTTTTGCAACATTATCTTTTAATTAAATGTAATGTTGCAATTTTTGTTGGTGGGATTTTTATTTATTTTTTTTTTACTTCAGGACTACAGTAGGTTGAAAACGGGGATTATGGCTATCGAAACCCCAATCTGCTAATAATCTTGATTTGTTGACTAGCTTCAACTTGCCTCACATAGACTTGCTTAAAAGAACTCAACTGTCAAGTGTAGCAGTCAAGAGTGTTTGCCAAATTATACATTTTGCTTTTATAGTTGAGTCATTGTTGAAGAGGAAATAAAAAATATTCTTAGCATGAAAAAAGGGTGCAGTTCCTGAATGTGATTGAGGACTTAATGAGGAAAATTGTCACACTTGAATGACTTGTTTATTTGACTGGCCATCCCTAACTTTTAACAGTGATATGTGAGGACGAAGGGGTGGGAGTCTGAGGCAAAACTGACACAGGATAATGATGGACTTGTCCAGCTGGTAGAGGTCTGTCGAGTATAAGAGGCCCCCTAGTCTGTCTTAAGACATCATTTCACACCCTTTAATGGATTACACCATGCTAGAGCTGAAACCAGACTAACCAGAATGTTGCTACAGTAGCGAAAATTCCAGACGTAATGCATGTGTGCCTTTGTGAGACTTCACGGAAGTAATTCGTTTTATAAACCTGTCACGTGTTGTTGACTTCATGCAGATTAGCAGCACTGGTGTTATGGACATTGTGTGTCTGCGTGATTCAGTCAGTCTGTGTGATCTGCAGTGACTACATTGCTGGCAGCAAGAGTGCTACCCTCCTCCTTAAAGAAAAGTGCTTTGTCAGATGTAGATCTGTGTTTTTTATTGCTTTTTAACCCAAACGTGTATAAATGTGTGTGAATTGAAATTTGATTTAAAATGTTGTCTCTCTCTAGTGTCAAGCATAGACTGTTTAAGCTGTTAGCACCTTTTCAAGCTTCAGAGAAGACCTATTAAATGTGCTTTTTCATATCAATTTTAATGCGGGTTGATATTAAGGAAGCTTGAGTAATGAGATTGCAACATGTGCACACCTGCCCATTAAGTCAAAGCTAAGGGAAAGTTCAAAGACAGATATTTAGTGAGTTCAAATGTGTCTAAAAGTATGTTTCAAGGGAAGATTTTGCCTTTTGGTTTGAAAAAAGTGACAATTTTTAGCTTTTCTTTTTTGTACCAACTGCAAACATCTATTCTATGTGGATGTTTTTGTGTTACACACAATTGTGAAACAAAAATCTTATCAAACTGTTGCTGTAAATCCTCAGCAAAAAAAAAAAAAATCTACATTTTTAATAACCCAGTTGTGTTCTTGCTTGTGATTACTATTCTTGACTATAGACGAACCATTTGGGGTCATGTCAGGTCTGGGTGGTCTACTTTTTTTCTTGATGAAATGATGAAAGTATTGTTAGCTATGGCCTAAAGGCACAGAGTCCCAGTTGCTGAAGCATGCAGCATAGCCGATGCCTGACCCGGTCCTGGTATTAATGATGCTAAACCACATGATGGATTCTACTACACTCCAGCCCTTTTTCATTTGATGCTTTCCAAAATAAGATTAGTTTATAACAGTTAAATAAAGCATAAGAGATTTGGGAATATTTTTGTCACTATAAAGGATAGGATCAGACTTCATTCATCCAATTGGAGGAAACTCCGTAAACAGAGTGACTTGTCTTTTGGCGATCTCTGTTTTTTGTTTACAATAATTGAATAGATCTTTTGTCTCACACATCTGCTGCATTTTACTTTTTGTGTAGCTCTGAAGCTACACATTTATTGCATTCATTTGATTTTTTAATTATTAATTATATAGTTGACGTTGGTTTTAATATAAATAGATTATCCAACCATCTTAGACATATTATGTGCAGATAAACTAGCAAGTTTGGTTCAAGATTTTTGTAACCAGTCAAACCTGGATAACGATGCATTTTAGTATTGATAATTTTTCTTGGAACTAATCTGCCCTTTGGTACCTTTTATGACCCGTGTGCCAGGACTTTGACCAGATCATAAAACAGGAAATCAGCACACAAATAAAGATGTTGGTTAACAAGCAAATAGAGAATTTCACCTACGGTAGAGTGGGTAGTATTACCGATATAAAAATTCTCCATAGGCGAGGCTGTGCAGTTACTCATCTAACCATATTGACATGTTTCCACTTTGTCATTAATTCAGTTGTCTGTTTTTTTTCCCTCAAAAAAGTGTATTGTAAATAAGAGAGTTTAGAGAAAGGTCATTTTAAATACTTCAAAATGAAAGGGTTTCAATGCAAATGACCAGTGATCCCATCAACATTTTAATTACTGTTTTACAACTTATAATGAATATTTTGTACTTAAGGCTTTTGATTTCTTCACTTTCTAATAAAAATAAAATGTTTTTATGATAGTTTGGGTTACAAATTTATTTCAAAGCATTTCTAAAAAACAGTCTTCGTTCTGACAGGTTGATTGGCTTCTCCATTCATGTATTATATTCTAATATATCTGGGTTTTGTTTCAATAAAGCATGAAATCTTGAAAGTGTGATCGGTTTCGGCACCTGCAGTAAACCTAAATTAACCCCACGTTCTCACTTGTCTGCCTTTGATCCCATTCTGGACTACAGACAGGATGGGACGTAGCCTACAGGGTGATAGTGGTTAGATATTGTAGACACAGCCTCATCCCCAGAGGCTTCACATTAGAATTAGATCAGTAACTTGACCCTGTAGATGCAGACAAAGGTAATGACTTTCCTGCTTTCACTTGCATTGATTAGGGCACAGTTGTGGCATGTGCGTTTGTCTGTGTGTTGCTCTGTCTAGTGGCGTCTGGTTGTCTTGATCAGCTCTCAGTCTGGTATCTGTACGGATCTAATTTCAGGCAATGCATTTTAGTAATGGGCTCTCCCCAGAAGCACCTACTGACTGTTGCTTGGCTTAAAAAAAAAAAAACAAGTGTTGGTGTAAGCTGCTGCAGTATGCTACGCAAGATTTGTGTTTTTATAATGTTCTTATTTGTTTTTTTGTTTTGACAGAACAGTTCTGTGTGAGTAGATCTGAACATCAAGCTGATGCCGTCACTCTTTTCAATGGGTGCTTTTGTTTGGCGTGGGACTAAACTGTGGTCGTTCTTGGGTCCACGCTAAAGCATAGCTGTTTATGACAGTGTTTTACTAATCCCTTCCTCTCTGCGTCTGCCGTTTCCTGTCTTAACATGAACGGAATGATAAGAACTTCATGTAGTACAAACTCAAAGGAATGGCCTTTGTGCTTTCTTTGTTTTCCTCTGCCGTTCCCTTCTCCTGCTGCCTCCTGTAAGTCAAAGTCTAGACTGGGTTTTAATGACAGTCGCAGCTGGTCATTTCAGCATACTGGTCACAGCTGGGGGGGGGGTCGCTGTGAACCCTGCTTGTTACCCCCCTCTTTCTTTGTGTTGCCCTCCCCATAGGAGGCCAGCCCCCATCCTGTCTAGTGCGGAACAGCCCCCCCCCCCAAAAAAAAAACACACATTGGGGCTGTTAATAAACCCAGTCTGCCCCTTTTGCTCCACCCCTCCCCCATGGGGCTTCATGCAAAAGTGCAATCTGCTCTTTGTTCCTGCAGGGCCAGCCCAGTCCACCCTCATATCGTCTTAATCTCCACACAAAGAACCATTGTAAAGACCTCCAGTTATGTGGATGCAAGAGCAGAGTTCACTCAACATCCAAAAACTCTGCATCACTTCAGCCCTGTGAATATTACAGCTTCATTTTTATTCCAGTGAAGCCTTCCACCTCTGAATCAAGTGGAATATGCTGTAGACTTCTTAAAATCATAGCATTTTAGTCAAGGACAAAGGCCCTTCAATCCTTGATTTCATTAATGAAGCCCAGTTTACTTTTCACTTTTTATTCATACTGTCTTATATCTTTTGTTTTATGAAGGTAGAAAGACCACCAGCACTGTTTCATGACCCAATTATTGGATTAGTTAGAAAATCGGATTCATACCATGACTAGGGCAGGGCGATATACCGGTAAACCGGCTGGACTCACAGCTGCAACATAGTTTAAAAAAAAAAAAAAAATGTTGATTTGGAGACTGCGGTGTTGTTGCACACTGATGCTACAATTCTATATGCTATGCTAACGAGCTGTGCCGCTTGTCGCCAGTTTGCGACCACAAACTGGTTTAAAGTCAGAATATTTTCATGGAGCGGACTTCAAGACGCGCCGGATAAATACAACAAACATAGTTAATGGGACATTCATAAAAACTGTAGTTTCTAAATACAATAACAGACGTGAATCCTCTTTGAATAAAACTTTATCAGCAGTATCCAACATTACACAGCTGGTGTTGAGGGGGACCCCCCCCCCTCCCATCTTGTGAGAGTGTTGATTCTGTACTGTGAATGACACAATAACAAGAATCTAAAATATAAAAATGCTTTTAGGCTGGTGTTTTTTATGATTTCGTGTAAAAATGAATCAACTTGAGGCAGAATATGGAAAAGAAAATCTGTCCTTGTTTTCTCAGCATGTTTTAATTTGTTGGATGTTGGATGACATTAAAGATGTAGTCATACTTTTTATACATTTCTTTTATTCTATTTCATTTTCTTAAAAAAATATAAAAACAATTTTCATTCTCTATATATGTTATATTAAAGGTGACTGACAGCTCTCTTTTTAGCTGTGCCATATAGAAGAAACAACTCATTTGTTATAGAAAATCAAACACTTCATAGATTGTGTGAAAATGAGGAAAAAGCAGAGAGCCAAGGCTGATTAGAAATCAAACAGTTGTTAAAACATTTGTTTTTATCTTGTTTTCATTATTTTGTGACGTCCTCTCTTTGCATTCAACATAATATAATTTTTTTAAATGACCCCTATAGTTTTTCTTTGTAAAATAGCGTAATAATTTGTTTGGTAAAAATGTGCCTGGCCGGTAGATTTTATTTTATCGACAGGCCTACTTGGCTGGTGAGTCAAAAATGAAATGTTGACCAGTGGGTTTGCGACTTCAAACCTGGAGCATCAAACCACACGCAGCAAAATCTGTTTGAAGGTTGTAGCTGCCAAAAGTGGGAGTACGACAAATTTGTTTCAACAGCTGAAACAGGCACTCTGTCAAGTGCGAGAAGTGTTTCTCTGTATGAGATGCTTAAGCTAGCTCGCCCAGCTCTAACCACGGCACTGCAGAGTCTCAATCTACCTCTTTTTTAAATGTATCTCCTAAAGTAATTTTCTATTTTATTAGGAATTCAAATTTTTTGGACCATCCAGCAAACACATCATCTCATGCCATAGATCTGCTAGAAAAACTGAAATCTACAACCTTTAGAGTTCATTTAGTGGAACTTGTGTTTTGTGTTTGCAGTTGTCTTTCTTGTAATATTGTTGCTTTTTTCTGACTCAATTGTGTTTTATTATGTTTAGATTATGATTGGGAGGAGGTAACACCCTTTTCACATGGTCATGTACAGTAGCCCTGAAGTGCAAATGACATAATTCGATGCAAAAACATTTGGAAAATCATGACGTCAGTTAGACAAGCAAAACAAATAGAAACAAGAAAACAACATTATGCTTTAGAAATCAAAGCAAAATACTAGAAACCAAACATAGATCCAAAAAAATAAAACACTAGAAAAATGAAACGTTTCGGAAAACAAAAGTAATTTCCAGAAATCAAAAGGAAATTTTAAAAGAAAAAAAACCCCAAAAATAATTCTATGTACCATTTCCAGTTTTTGGTTTCATTTTTTAACATAATTTTGATTTCTCAAAATAACTTTTGTTTTTCAAAATGTTTTTTGACAGAAACCAGAAAAGGTAGGCACTGTGGGGCATCACTGATTGGATGATGACATTTGTCCATCATTTTAACCAAAAATTACTTGATACTGGATATGCTCAGTGCTAATAATAAAACATTTATTAGTATTGAGATATTGAAAACGCCTTTTAAAAATACTCAAATGTCATCATCCAATCAGCAATCTACCTTCTCCAGTTTCCTACTATGTTTCGTTTGTTAAATTTTTATCCCAGTTTTAAAAATACTTTAGTTTTCCGAAACATTTCTGTCTTATTTTGTATCTTTTTTTTGGAATTGTGTTTTATTTTCTGGAATTTTGTCTTGATTTCTAAAATGCAATGTTGTTTTTTATTTTTTATTTAGCTTTTTTAATTGTTGTGATATTTTAGAATGTTTTTGTGTTATTTTTATTTTTTTTGGTGTGATTTGCACTTCATAATCATGAGATGAAAGGTGTGCAAAAGAAAAACTAAGTATTTTGGTTCAGTGGGGAGGTGTGCTGTACATTGAATTAAAGTTCACTTTTTTATGGAAAGCCAGATTTCAGTCAAATCACTATCCTGGCATCAGAAAATGTATAGTAATCCACATTTGTATTATTTAATGTGAAGTTTTATTTTGTTCTTCCTGTTTTTGTTTGTGTGTGATATCTATAGACACTAAGTGTAAGTGTTCAGGTAAACAGAGCTTCTCAATATAAAATGTGTTACCTTACATTGTTCTAACAGCTCAGTTAAAGTTGGACAGGCTGTAAAAGTCTTTGGAAGTGTTTTTATATTGAATGTCTGTCTTCACTTGCTGTGATTGAACCACTTCAGAAAAGCTGTAAAATGCCGACCTTCAACAACAAAAAAAAGACTATGGATAAGGCACAGGAAGTGCTTTGAATTTGATGGAAAAAGAGTGTTGTCCAGTTTTAAAACCTCCAGCTATTTAGACATATCATCAGTTTTATTTAGCCGGACTATTTGCTCCATTAATGCTGCAGATTAGTGTAATGTACTGCAGCCAGAGCCCGTTTTTTTCTGCCTTTATCAGACCCAGCCTGCTTTCACCTCTGTGTAATCGGCAGGAAATTCCATCCGCATGCAAGTTTCAGTGCAGTCTTGGAGTTCCTGCCACTTTCCCACTCCCCTTCTGAGAAACAAAACTCCCGCCAGCACCGAAAAGATAAGAAATGTTCCTTCAAGTGTTGTCGATTTCCAATAACTATCTGTGAGTTAGCGTAGAAGCATCTGCATCACTCAGCAGTCAAAAAATCGCCCCCACATTGTTATTAAGAAGTTAGGCCTCCTGGAGACCCACCCCTATGACAACAGGGTTTGTGGTTCTGCCTGCTTAAAAGTCACATTGTGCAATGAGTGAATCAGTCTTCTGTTGTTGTTTTTTTCTTATTTTTTCCATTGCTAATTCTTTTAGATAAAATCCTGTTTAGGATTGTATTCAAATCTGCAGATCCTTTTTTACCTGAAGGAATGACGACTGACCTCAAAGGATCAGCAAAGCACTTAGTGATCAACAGCTGAATTCTGACACTTTTGAAAAACTGTTGTTTCCTTCGCAAGGTGGTTTCAGAGCCAACTAATTTCACAGCCATGGGTCTGAAGCAGGCCCAGCATTTTTCACTCTGATGGATTCTTCCTCGTCTTATGTCGACTTAAATTTTTGTCCCTGTTTGTTAATGTTTTTCTGTGCTCAAACAGGAAACACTATAGTCTTAGTCCCTACCTAACCAGGTCCTTCTGTGCTCTGTGGTAGCAGAAACTCTCAGAGGAAGGTCTTTGTGCTGACCTGTGGTTAAATGAGAAGCATGTGTGCTGTGACTCAAAATCAGATTTCATGCCAAATCTAATCAGTTTGCAGTTTCCACTCCACTGCATTGCCCACCAAGCACTCGTGTTGTTTTGGATGTGCGGGTTTTCACGCTCCGGCCTTGTTTGAGCGCGTAGATGGACCACCATGCTTTTATTATGACAGCAGACATTTTCTGGGGTCACTATTAATGGGTGGATTCACAAAAGGGTTCTGTGTTTTAATAAAACGTGTCCCATTAACCCACCA
Organism: Adrianichthys oophorus; assembly: GCA_036245035.1. NCBI lineage: Eukaryota > Metazoa > Chordata > Actinopteri > Beloniformes > Adrianichthyidae > Adrianichthys > Adrianichthys oophorus. Next base: position 10,693,850 of record BSAI01000015.1, read on the forward strand.
GCAGCAGTAGTTCCCTGCATCACTCCAATGCTGCATTAGGGATTTGGCAGGAGTCCTCTCTCTGTGTTGGGTTTCACTTCTACATCCCTCTGGGCATTTTTGTCTCCACCCGAAATGTTTGGGTTCATCTGCAGTGCAGGATCTGTTTTCAGGACCTCCAAGGCTACATGCTCATATTAAACTGTATCAGTGTTCCTTTAAAAAAAATTATTTTATCTAAAAAGTTGTGTCCTGTTTCTGCAGCTTTACGTTGTAACTGCACAAACTGTAAGACAGGCACCGAGTGTGAGACAGATGGCGCCTGCATGGCCTCGATTTACTACGACAAGGGGAAGGAGGAGAATGTTCGCATGTGCATTAAGCGCAATGACCTGGTACCCCCCGGACAGCCGTTCTACTGCCTGAGTGCTGAAGGATTAATGAACACTCACTGCTGCTACCAAGATTACTGCAACAGTATTGACCTGCAAGTTCCAGGTGTGGCAACACTCAACCACCAGAGCCTCTTCAGCTCAGGAGTGACAGAGTGTAATTTTTTTTTTTGCTTGGCTTTCCTCCTAGTTCCAAGAACGGCCGGCGACTGGACAGAAACGGGGAACAGCTGGGGTCCGGTGGAGCTGGTGGCCGTCATCGCAGGACCCGTGTTTCTCCTCTGTGTCCTGCTGATGGTCGGTGTGTTCCTGTTTCAGTACCACCAGAGAGCTTACAGCCACAGACAGAGGCTGGAGGTGGAGGACCCCTCCTGTGATCACCTGTATTTGGCTAAAGACAAGACCCTACAAGACCTCATCTATGACATGTCCACCTCAGGATCCGGTTCTGGTCAGAAAAAGCTGCCTAAATAATTCAAGATCAGGTCTCAACAGTGGAGAAATATTTCTAAATGATAATGTTCAACTGCTTCCCCCTTCAGGCCTGCCTCTGTTTGTGCAGCGGACAGTAGCCAGGACCATTGTGCTGCAGGAAATAATTGGAAAAGGTCGTTTTGGTGAGGTATGGCGAGGAAAGTGGAGAGGAGGGGACGTGGCGGTGAAGATCTTCTCATCCAGAGAGGAGCGCTCCTGGTTCCGAGAGGCTGAAATCTACCAGACAATCATGCTTCGGCACGAAAACATTCTAGGATTCATTGCAGCAGACAACAAAGGTGAGAAAGACCGACTCTATCTTAACATTTGACTAATTATTTTTGACATAACATATGCACTTAAATTTGAAGTGAAACATTTCTCAGACACTGTTTACAAAGCACATCTAAATGCTTTATCTCCTTCTCTTTATTGATGCAGACAACGGGACGTGGACGCAGCTCTGGCTGGTATCTGACTACCATGAGCACGGCTCCCTGTTCGACTACCTGAACCGCTACTCCGTCAGCATTGAAAGCATGATCAAACTTGCACTTTCAGCTGCAAGCGGCCTGGCACATCTACATATGGAAATCCTCGGCACTCAGGGTGAGGTGAACCGTCATCTGGAAACGGCTTAATTCAATGAGTAAACAAAGGAACTTGTTTTTAATGCATAAGCAATGACGTGCTGTCTGCTGCAGGTAAGCCAGGCATTGCTCACCGTGACCTCAAGTCTAAAAATATTCTTGTTAAGAAGAACGGCACGTGTGCTATAGCTGACCTCGGACTGGCAGTCCGCCACGAGTCCATCACAGACACAATCGATATAGCTCCCAACCAGCGTGTGGGCACTAAGAGGTAATGCTTTCATACAAGTCAGCACACTGTGAATTCAGCACTTCCCTTCATGTCCTCTAACAGGATCAGTTCACTACTGTTGTGTTTTTCTGTAAACACGTCTCATGGTCATAAATATTAGCAACAGGAAGTACAGGAAGTTGCATCTGCTTCTGTAAATGTATACGTTTTCTCGCTTTTATTTGAAATGCAAAGAATCTTTCATGAATACAGTAACTGGAGACTTGTGGATTTGTAAGAAGACAGAAAACAATTGTTCCATTTCTGATTCTTTGCTTGTTGTCCACACAGGTACATGGCTCCAGAAGTCCTGGATGAAACAATCAATATGAAACACTTTGATTCCTTCAAGTGTGCTGACATTTATGCACTGGGGCTGGTTTACTGGGAGATTGCTCGTCGCTGCAATGCAGGAGGTAGCTGGACACCCTCAGTATTCACAAAGTTATTAGAAATTAAACAATGCTTGATGTCAAACCAAAGAAAACACTTTTTTTTTAATTGTAGGAATCCATGATGAGTACCAGCTGCCCTACTATGACCTGGTTCCTTCTGATCCATCCATAGAGGAGATGAGGAAGGTCGTGTGTGACCAGAAACTGAGGCCCAGTATTCCTAACTGGTGGCAGAGCTATGAGGTACCAGTCTTGATTCGTTTGCTTGTTCAAGATGGTCCACCACACCTCACCATGGCTATAAGAATGTTTTATTTAAAGAAAGTTAGGATCCTACTCTATAGATTCCCCTTTATAACAGGGAAACATTGACATACAGAGCTTTTTAAGATTCTTAAAAGTGAACATGAGCAAAAACCTCAAAAACACTGTGAGATGAGTACTTTTCTGATCCAACGTGTGGTGTCTTTGCTGTGCAGTCTCTGCGTGTTATGGGGAAGATCATGCGAGAGTGCTGGTATGCCAACGGCGCCGCCCGGCTGACCGCTCTACGCATCAAGAAGACTCTGTCTCAGCTCAGTGTGGAGGAGGACGTCAAAATGTGAGCAGTCCAGGAAACGGAGAAGATGCGCCGGAGCCGTGCAAGTCGACCACCGTCTTTTAGGAAACAAACACTAAAGACTGACTGCAAATGAAAACCCTGCCATTTTTAAAGCCACACCCCAAGTCGTGACAAGGCCTACCTCACCTTTCTAGCCAAAACTACTGAAAACCCTTACCGCCCCCGTGACATCTCTCCCCTGCCTCCCTTTGCTCCTCATGTCTCCACCCTTCTTCCCTTGACCCCCCCCTCCTCCACAGGCCACAACACACTTCAGCACTACCACTGTTAATATCATACCAGTGTTCTTTCATTTCCCAGAGCAGGATTACTACTACTGTAAAGGATCGGGACTCTTGTTCTACAGCAGGCTCACCTTCTGCAGAAGTGGGTCGGAAGCAAAACGTTACACACTGTTGCAGCATCGTATGGTTGCTGTAAGCGTGAGTGTGTGTGTGTGTGGGGGGGGGGCTGCAGAAAGAGGCTGAAGCACTGTTTCTATTGGTGTGTTTGTAACAGCTCTCTTTGGTATCGGCTGTAGTTCAACAGACAAAAGCCTGTGAGTTGGAAATCCAGATTCTTCTTTCGAATCCCCCTCTGGCGGACGGAGAAATTAGTTGCACTCAACTGTAGCTTCCTGGCACGCGAGACCGGCAGGTTTCAACGGATGTGCTCAAGTCTCGGGTTTTTTGTGGCAGGGATGATGTATGGGATGATTTCATTTCTATTTATTTGTTTGTAGTTTATATTTTTTATTGATAAACACTGTGAGATGAGATGCTACAAAACCAGAGTCTAGCTGTAAAGGGGGGCGTTGTAGTTCAGTCCAAGTCTTCAGCTCTCTTCAGCTCCTTGATGAAAGGGGTCACTGCATTCATTTTGTGAGAGAACAGTGCAAACATGAATGTAGCCGGAAGCCCACAGGCGGTAGGCGGTGATGTTGTGCACATGGAGCAAAGAAAAGGGGTGAAATGGCAAAGAAAATACTGTTTTGTTGTGTTAAGTATAGCTTTTCATTATTTTCTGGACAGTGTGATGGGTTTCCTTAAAACTTTGACATTAGACACTACTGACGATGGGTACATATGATTTGTATATAGAACTTTATTTTATTTCCCTTTTATTACTCATGCTCCAGTGTGACCATTAATTTCATTTTCCTTTTTTTTTTTTTTTTTTTTTTTTGGCATGTGTTGAATGGTACTCATTGTAATCCTTGGTTTTTACCTGTGTTGGCTAATCTGTCACCTGCTGGGGTTTGTTTTTTTTTGTGTTGGTTTTTTTCCCACCTAACTCATGTCAGAAATGTTGGTACTACTGATCCGTGCAGGTCCTCTTCTGCAACGTCCTCCGAGGTGACTTCTTCTCAAAACACTGGAATACAAGAGCATCACAGAGACCTTCGTCTGGATCACGTTCATCTGTCCGTCTGGAACGTGTTACCAAGTTATGCATTGAAAGACTGACGCGCTGCAAAGTGAAACTGCGTGTTTTCTTTTCGTTTGACCTCTGCAGTTTTTAGTTTGCAGAGCAGACTCTTGAAAGTATTACACTGATGTGTCACCTTTGGGCTCTGCACTGTTCCGGCCTCGAGGGCGGTAGTTCACAAAGCCATCGCTCCATCCAGAACCCCTGTGACACATTTAGCGTCCGTTTTGCATGCTGTATCAAACACTGGGTCCTCCATTGTCTTCTTCCACCTCCTGTAAAAACCATGTTTCTGTTTTCCTATTTTTCTTTAATGTTTCGAGCCATTGACTGTTTTCAAGAAATGTTGCTGCTACTGTTTTTTTTTTTTTTTTTGAGGTTCAGCAGGCAGAGCTCAGCTCATGAGGGAGATGAAAGAGGAAATGGGAGAACATCACCAGATGCATCAAAACTGTCAAAAACCCTCCTGTCCGCGTTTAGTTTGTTGCCATGGATATTTGACCATCATGATCATAGGTAATACTTAAAGGTTTAAAGATGATATTGTTCTGATGTTTTCTGAATTACATTCATAGTGTACATAGATAATATACAATAAATTCCTCTTTTTCTTAAAGCTGTTTCAGTGGAGATTCGTTTTGGATGTTAAACAGTGTTTTACCCACAAGCTGCTGCAATGTCAGACTCATCTAAATCAACTTCCAGTGTATTCTAATTTAACTATCATTCAATAAGTAGGAAATTACTGATGTAGAAATGCTTTTATCAACATTCATTCATTCATTCATCTTCCAAGCGGCTTGATCTGTTTTGGGGTTGCCGGAGCCTAACCCTAACCCAGCTACTCATGGGTGAGGGCAGGGGACACCCCTGGACTGGTTGCCAGTCTGTCGCAGGGGCCACAATCACAGTGTTCTGAGTTCAGCCAGGACTTGAACCAGAAACCTTCTTGCTGTGAGGCAAGAGTGCTAACCACTGTGCCACCGTCCAGCCCCACATTTGTCCTTTAAATTTGATCCCCTTTAAAGAGAAATGTCAAGGCAAAATCATTTTTTCTATACATGTTTTACTGCGTTATCAGTCAGAATCACAAGTGGCTGAGCATAAAAGTGTCTGGAAACCAAATGTGATTTTCTCAGAAAGTTTAGTTCTTTAAAAGACATGGATCACAATTTAGAGCAAGTTGGTTTGAATAGTTTCTTCTGGAATCCAAGAAAAAAACTGTTCATATTGAACTTTTAACTTGGCAAAAACTCAAATGTTTAAACTTTTAAGAAAAAAAGTGTTGACTTAATTTTGTTAAGTGCCTAGGCAACCAAAAACCTCAATTTAGGATGTTATAAAAATGTTAAGTCACATTTTAAATGTTCTACAAACTGTTGGGATATCTTTTTAACTTATGTAATCAAGGAAAGGTGTATTAATTTCCATAAATCCATTAACCAATATATTGAACTTAAGAATATATGAATTCAGGGCCAACTGTGTAATTTACTTCAGTTATTTGTTTAAATTGGAGTTCCTGCTCATAAAACCCACAAAAATAATTTCAGAAAATTCTGGAGAAATTAGTTTGTCATTTGTTTCAAAAGGTAAAGAGAAACTTGATTACATCAAATTAAAGTATTTTTAAAATGACATCTCCATTTTTAATACTTCAATAGTTTGGGCAGGAGCCAGGAAATCTGCATTTCCACCTGATCAACAGCAGAAGGAACCACGAATTCTTCTAAAACCTTTTGAAATAGATAATAGAGCAATGCTTTAACTTTTGGTCTCAGTTATGTTTTCTTTTTCATTTTGAATCTCTATCTTAACAAAAAAAACCCTCAAATGTTTAGACCTTAAAAGAAAAAATATATTTACTATATTTTGTTGAGGGTTTCCTAGGCAACCACAGATCAAATTTTAGGAGTATTTAAAGTGAACAAACAAACAAAAAAAAAGATAAGCCAAATCTTAAATGAACACTTGCTCTAAAATTAATAAAAGGTGTTGGAACCACACTATTTTTTGTTGGGCTGTCTTCAAAGAGTGAATGGTGACGGATCTACTTGTGAGGCCACCTAGTGGTAACTGGATGAACTGCATTGGCTGAAATCCATTTTCTTGTGAAACTGCTTAAACTCTTGAAATTAAGGACACACAAGTATGAGACTAAAGACATAGTTAAAATGCATTTTATTTTCCTTTCCGAGAAACAAAAGCAGACAAATAAGATGAAGGGGAAAGGAAAGCGGGAAACCAGTATATAAAGAGATGCAACCTCTGAAGTCCTGAAAAAAATCTGTACAATTTGAAAGAATATCCTTACAAAACATGCCACATACAATAAAAATGGTCATATTTATTCATTTCCCCTAAAAGTATCTCTGCTGTACAGATGCAACATCTTTCTAAAAAGCTAAGGTTAAAAAAAACCTTCAATTTGAGCAAAACTTTTTCTCTGTTTTTCTCTTTTTTATTAAATTAGAATATATGCAGAGAACTTAAATTAAGATTCAGCGACGTTTAAATTATTTACGCTAAAATCCAGTGAGCATCATAAGGTCTTGTCACGGTCTTCCCTTGACATAGAAACTTATTAAAAAAAATATAGAAGTATCAATGGTTTGGATACTCGATCAATATCTACCACTTTAGAGAAGTTCTCTGTAATAATATGAGTGCAATTCATTACCAGGTTAAGTATAGGATTAACTTGAAGTATTACATCATGACATATATTAGGCCAAGTAACCATTTCACAAGGTTTACCAACACATTCACCTCTATAGGGAAGATATCAAGAAAGCAAACCACTAACGATATTGTAGGGATTTTTCCAATGAAGACTATAGTAATCCAATTGTGACAGATTAAGGGACACGTTTTGGTAATCAACAAGCAGTAGCATAAATAAAACCAAAAAATAAACACAAAACAATATTACATAAATACAAATGCTATGCACCATTGTACTGCTTTTTATGCAAGAAGTGATTTTTTTTTCTATTTTTATATGTCTAATCCACAACTCCCCACAAAGATCCAGACGGTTCGATAATCCCCTTGGCGTCCCGTCATATTTGATTTTTTTTTCTTCATATCTATTTCAAACTTTTCTCTGAGCGCTTATAGCAAAAAACACTAATAGAAAAACAGGTAAATGCAAAACACTCTGGTTCATATACATAAAGATATCAGTTTGCCATTTTACATATATTTATATTTATGTACAGTTTTATCTTTGTTAAAATGATATCCAGTGGTTGTTTTTTTTCCCTCCAATTTTTTTGAATTTGATTACAAAGGGGTGGGTTAGGGGTGGATAATGAGTCTCCTAATGCATATACTATATTTACAGTTTGTACAACTTTGCATTTTTATTCATGTGAGGTCGTAGGTTAAGGGAAGAAGGAATCAAAAGTAGTATGGGAGGTTAGAGTCTAAGTAAAGCTCCCTTTAAAGAGTTTTTTTTTGTTGTTGTTGTCATCTTTGCACAGAAATGAAACAAATGCCCTTTTATTTTCCAAAAAGTCTTTACCTGCCACCAGCTCAGCCTTGTTCAGACAGTACCAGCACTAGAAAAAAAGCACACTACGGGGGAAGTAGAAACACTGCAGGCTGGACTCTGGCAGAAGACTTACTACAGTAAAGAGAAACAACAGTCCGTTAAATAAGACAGAGGAAGATGCATGATCAAAGGTCGTGGAAAAGACTGATATCTGTTAGGGGTTAAAAACATAAAATAAAATAAAAACATCACATGGGGACAGTAGTCGTGCATCCACTGGCTCCATTTCCACAACTGAATGTATAAAGCAAGCATCTAAAGGGTACTTGGTTCATTTTATTCTTCATAATCCTCGTCAAAGATATATATGATCTTTGAACCGTTGGTTTAGATCTTACAGTCTAAAGAAACTCAAAGCTAAATGTTATTGTGCTTTCACACAGTTATGATTTTGAGATGCGGAAGCAAAAAACAAAAAAACATTGATATCCAGGATGTTTGGCATAAAAGATGCCCTCTAAGCGTCTGATTGTGACTTTCATGCAACCCCTTATCAAAACTGTCATATATTTCCTCTGTATAAATAATTCATGTATAATTATGTGGCTCATTATTGTAAATCAAACTCAGCATAGAGTAGAGAGCAAACCTGCTGCTTTAGATTCCCTGCTTGTCCGAGAGGGCTAAGCCCGTTTAAAAAAAACAAAAAAATAAAAACTTCCGTCCCCTACAGAGCAATTCCACAGTAGCAGTTAGGATTTTATACAAAGCAGTCACTTCCCGCTAATCAGTGAGGTAGACCGGGTTAAGCTAACCCACCTTAGGACTCCAGCATCTGGAGCCACAGATGAATACCTTTTTGATTTTTACCTTTTCTTTCTTTCCATCAATCATACACAGTTCTTATACAAAGCCACATCAAGATTGTCTTGCCAGCCAATATCTGTGTTGTCCTCAATGAAGGAAAGTGCTTTTTCTGGGAGGTGATGGAAGCAGGGGAGGGGGGGGCAGGAAATAGGTCCGACTCCAAACATAAAATGCATTCTTAGTTCATTCTTAGTATTTTAACATGGCTTTTTGTCGAAGCTCCAGGCGAGCTCTGCACACACAGAGATTCCAGAGAGTGGGATCATTTGGTAGATGTTGAGAATGGTTCTCCAACCACTGCAAGCTTACCGACAGTAAAAACAGTCAGGGAGGGGGGGAGGTTTGGCTGAGAAAACTAGTTCAAACGTGAAAGTTCATCCCACCATCAAGCTGCTATTGATGTAAGGTGGTTTAACTGATTAATGCTCTTCAAACCTTTGGCTACAGGTGTCAACACTTTAGTCTTCGATAGCAGAGGATAGCCTTCCTCCGCGTCTTTCAAAACAGCTTATTCACTGGCTATGTAGGATTCAAAGGCTTTGGCGCAGGACTGTTGCGGTACCGGTACCGAGAATCCCCAGTCAGCCGGTTAGTTCATCCACTTCCGACAGTTCCAGGCGCCGCAGTGACAAGGGATCTTGTGCTGATCATCCTCAAAATCAAACTGGTAGTCATACGTCAGCTGAAAGGAGGAAAACCAGTTACCAAAGGTGTGATCACATGAACAATCATAAAAGCTTTCAGGAGTACTGCACCTCCTCGCCCTTGGGGATCCTTCTGCTGGAAATGATGATAATCTTGTCTTCTTTGTCAAATGTTACAACCTCAGCGACACAGTTGGGGGCACAGGAGTGGTTAACGTAGCTGAGAAAGAGGAGGAAAGTTAGAAAAAAAAAAAAAAAAAAAAGACGAGGTAGTTGTAACTCGGGAGTCACGGGTGTATCATTACTTACCGAGCTGGACCTCCTGTGAGAGTAGCATCAATCACTTGCTCGTTGTTGATGCGGAACATGTAGATGCCCCGATTCTAAGCAGAGATGGTTTAGCAAAACTTTTATTTCTATGTGCAAGTTTGTAGATACTTTGCAGTTTTTTTGGTCAATAAAGCCTGTATTGCTACATACACAATGGAAATTCTTCAACGCTCCATTAGCATATGGTGTTCACACCGGACCGTGGCTATACCAGCCATACCAATACTAGTGCATGTACCTACAGTTGGAAGAGACTCGGTGCAAAAATGTTGCAAACCTTGTGAATCTTGCTCCAGACTTTTTCTTTCACAGCTCTATTCTGATATATGAAAGACTAGGTGTCAAATAATTCCGGCTGGGCACAAACCGCACATATTCATTTTCCCTCCATTTTCCACTTCCATGAATTAAAAAGGATCCAACCCAACTGACTTAAAAACTTGAGAAAACCTGAGAAGTGTATATACAGGTGTTTACATCGACTTTTCTTTGGAAGTGGTCACTTGAACGAGCGTTTCCGAGCCCAGTGTGAACTTAGCCACAGGTTTTTTTGTCTTCTGTGTGCCAGGCTCACCTGAGATTCGTAGATCTTCTCTCGCCGGTTGGCCACCTCGTTGCGTATGACAGTACCAATGTACTCGATGACCATCGTATGCTTCTCCAGATCCTTGGCCGCGTACAGTCCCAGGCCTTGTATGCGGGAGCGAGCCAGGTACACGTTGTTCTTCCACTCGGTCTTCAGACGCCGATACTGAGAGGACTTGGAGTGAACAAACTGCTTGCTGTACGGTGTGTTGAGCTCTCCGGTGAAGGTGCTCTGGTAGGCCTTTGACACGCTCGTGCTGTTTAGAGTGTGAGGCCTTGAGACAAGCAGAAGAGAAACACAAACTATGACCCAAAAGAGCTACAAACTCTGTGAACACATACATAGTGTCCAAATTCCTTCACTACTTACAACTTAGTGATATATTTAGTGCATTCAACATTTTGTCAGGGTGTCTGAATCTACAATTCAAAAATTCAGAGCCCTAGAAATTACCCAGAAGTCTCTGTGAAACTATTGTGCATCAATGCCCACCAGGTTAACAAATGCAGAAAGCCTGAATGATTTGTCATTTGAAAAAAATGTATTTAAATGTATTTTTTATAAGTTTATAATCTACATTTTCATCTTCAGAACAATGAATTCATAGTCTTTGTAAAATGTTCATATTTATTTAGTTTTTTACTTTGGCAAACGGGTGACATCAAATTAGCAATTTAAATCAAAAAGTAGTGAGAATGTGTTCGACTTGTGTTTAAATCCAGGGTACAAGATAGTTCTGCACTGTTTAGGGGTTAAGGAGTACTGAGGGAATTTAGACATAGTGGTAAGCTACACAAAATGCACAGCTAGCCGCTTAGATTTTTAAACAATGACTACAAACATTTAAATAATTCCTTTAAAAAAAACTAAACATTGATATTTGTTAACAGATGTGCTCTTGGTCAATCCTGACACAAAAATCTCATCATTAAATATAATGTTTCCTAGTTATATTGCTGTTCACCAGTCTCACTGTTTGACTTTTTTTTCCTGTGTAATTTTGTATGTCTTTTTTTTTCATTTTCATTTTTCTGTGTCCTGACTGGCTGTTGACCGTGCCAGTAAATCTCCTGCGTGCCGTCTATACAGAATACACAATCAGATCTTTGTTTCCATTCTATAATACTGGGCTAATTTCTTTCTACAAAGGTTTGAACTTTGAAAGTTTAAGCAAGAGTGAAAAGTGTGAAAATGTTTGTGTCCGTCTGAGAAACGTCTATAAAGTGTGTAGTGAGGGGTTTTTACAGCCTTAAAACATCTATGATCCTACTTCACGGATTACACTTATCGCGGGGTATTTTTAGAACGTAACCCTTGCAATAAGATGTTTTTTTGGAAAGCTTTACCTCTTGCACTGTGTGGAGACCTTTGGCTCGGAGCGAGCACAGCCGGTGGGATTTATCATGAGAGGGAGCTCCATCAAGGGATGTCGGCCATATCGAAACTGGTAGTTTTGGCAGTTCTCCACACCTGGCAACTGAACGGTCAAAGAATGTGGCTGATGTTAGCTTTTCTGATACATTTGATTGATTGTTAGCTGTTCTATTTCCTTTAGAAGGAATGAACTGAGCAACGGCAGGTTCTTACAGACTCAGTGATCCGCATGACAGCGTGAATGGTGAGGCCAAACATCTCCTCTCCCTTCAGGTTTTCAGTGAAGAGCTTCAGCATGGATGATTCACTACGGAGTTTAGCTACCTGCTGCACGATCCGGTCCCAGATCCCTTGAGACAAAAATAAAAAAATAAAAAATAAAAGTGGTTAATAAAGAGCAGCTCAGAGAAACGCTGCAGATCACAGTTGAAGCACATTTACCTTCTGGAGAGGTGTCTCGATAGTGCAAATCCTCCATGCCGTGCTCCAGAACGCGCACCTCGAACAGGGGGCGGCCATCATCCTCGCTGATGCGGCAGCGGTAGCGGCACCGCTTGTTGGGTACACGTGTGCTCCAGTAGATCCGTGTAGCTTCATAGCCAACGGGGAAGATGGCGGTGGCTGAGTGGAAGTTGGCCATTTGGGAGGGCAGCAACTGGCCGACAGCATGGAAGATGAGACCACCCACACGGAACAGGTGTATCCGGTCCCCCCTCTGCAGGATGCTGGCAATCTGCTTCACCTCGTCACGTTCGATGTAAACGCGGCGCAAAACGGCAAATGTACTGAGTTCATCTTCACTGGGGCCCTTCAGCTTATGCTGCGTGCACAACATGGTCTTGTCCTTAAAGAACATGCAACGCGCTCGAATGGCACACGCAAAGTGGTAGACATTTGGACACCGCAACCGATTGCAGCTGTTGGTGGCACCAGTTTTCTGGCAGTAGGCACAAAGAGTCCGCAGTCCACGACGCAGAGCAACTTCCACATTTATCAGGGCGCCCCCTTGAGTCTCATACACTTCCGTGGACCACAAAGCACAGTTGAGATGCACCCAGAGATCCACATCGATGTTCAGCAGGCGTGCGGGCCCGTCTGTGGCCCCGTCGCCCTCCTCGTGGCAGAAGCAGCATTTGCGCTTGTCCCGGGGCAGCCTCTCCGGTCGGAGGGTGATGCGCAGGCGTTCCATCAGCTCAGACACCTCTCGGCTGCTCTCCTTCTTTGATCCACCCTTTCGTATTGAGAGGACGATCTGAAGACGCTTCCAGCGGATGCCCTTCCATCTCTTCATCTTGGGATGAACCATTTCTTCATCGGGGGAGAGAGGCCTATGCTGTTTAACAGCCTTGGAGGAAGACTCCATGATAACGGGAGAATCTTTAGGAGGTTGGGCGGACTCAATGACAGTGTCCTCCTCCTTGATGCTGAGACTTGGAAGATCTTCAGCAGATCCAACAAGATCTGAATGTGCAGAGGCAGCTCTTGGTTCAGGAACCAACCCCTGAGCAAGAACTTCACCTTCTGTGGTATGAGCAGGGTTAGCATCTTCACCAGATGTAGCAACTTCCTGATCTGGGTCAGTTTTAGTCTTGATAATGATGGGACAGGGGACAGGAGGACAGGGAGGTGTCAAGTTTTTGGAAGACACAGCTTCACTGTCCTTTGCTTGTAAGGTTGGAGGAGGTTGAGGAGGCAATGGGGATGGAGGTGGTGATTCCTCCACAGGTATAACAGGAAGGTGGCGTACGTCCAAATCATTTACTTTGGTTGTATAACAATGTTGAACTGGTTTGTCGTCCGTCTCTTGGAATTCCTAAGAAAAAAACGAACACAAGATCACTTGCTTACAAATTATCAAAAAAAAAAACACCCACACAAATAGATAAACACAGTGTGAAACAGTAAACTACCAACCCGTTTGACAAGAGCCAAAATATCCACTTGTTTCTTCAATGTGCAGCCCGGCAACGAAACATCAAACTGCCTCAGCCACTCATCCTGGTTGGATGCAGCGTCATCCTTTGAGCACAACGCCCCTGGAAACCATGGTAACAATAAACTGAGCTTTGATGTGTGGACTAATCTACTTTCCTCTTCCAAACCTCTTCCACAAACATGTGGCTTTTAAACAACAAACTTGATGTACTTAAAAAGTTCATCCATAAATGACATTAAATACCCACCTGGCTGATCAGCTCCTTTTATGGGGCCATCCACTGCAGACATGTCGCTGTTTTGTGACGGAAAGGTGATGTCATAGGAACCTGGCATCCTAATGTTGAGCAGCTGGGCCATTGCCATCATTACATGGTTAAGTTTCTGGGGAGGAAACATGAGCGCAGATTTTTTAAATGTGCAGAATAAGCATAAGAGTAAAAAAAAAAAAAATGGTTGTGAAAGTGTGGCTCGTACCTTGGCTGCAGCAGAGGACATTGTAAAGGTAACAGACACTTCGTTGCTTGATGACTTTTCCCAGTGGTTGGACGTGGAAACTGCCTTCCCATCTGCATCAGTCTGTTTTTCAGGAAATGCTGTGAAAAGCATAAATGAAGATTTTATTGGAAAAACATTCTGAAAGGTTAAATTGAACTTCTAAACACCAACTAATAAGGACATATTAGCACAATGACAGTTGTTACTGCATCTGTCACTTTGAATGCAGCAGAAATACCTGGAATGGCGGTGCGGGGTATGACAGGGATAATTGGAGAAATTGCTCTGTCGGTTTCCTCCTCCTTAGGCTCTCGCAGGTGAGGAAAACGGGGCGTTTCATCTCCTACGTTACTCTCAGGGGACGATGCTGGGATGATGGTTTCTGGAGCATCTTCATCATCACTCTCCATCCTGTTAAATAATGAATTATCCTCATTTACAATCGCTTTATCCACACATCCTCTTAAATATATTGCCACTTTAAACACACCTGATGTCCTCACTGTGGTTGTGCGGTGGGGTGGGCAGGGCTGCTAGGATATCCACACTCTTCACCTCCTCTGTAACAGATTCTGCAGAGAAATTGAGATTTTAGGAATGTAGAATCCAGCAGAAAAGAAGGTTAACACACTGCAACAGTATTGAACGGTTACCCATTGGCTCTTTGGCCATCTCTGCGTCTTTCTGGCCCTCAGAAAGCTCCTCCCCTGGAATCACTCCATTCAGCAGCTTGTGCTGAACGAATGGTGGTGGAGTGGGTGGCAAAGAAGATGGGGGTGTTGGAGGGTTGCTTAGGTTACTCTGTAAAAGTAGAAAATGTTCAAGACTTTTTACACCTTTGCAGACTTGGATCAAAAAAACTCAACGCGCATGCTAAAGGCGCAGTTTAAATTTACCTTAGTAAGTAACTGAGAATAGTAGTCTGGTATGTTCTCTAGCACAGCATTTCCAAATGATCCTTTCAGCTGGACTTTGCCATTAGCCGGGCTGCTTCCAAATGGGGCAAACACATCCAGGCTGGCAGTGATTGAAGGCTCCATCAAAGGCAGTAAAGAGAGACCCTGGAACAGGAAGTTTTTTTAAGTGTTAAAATAAAGAATTGTGAAGCAAAAAAAGCTGAAAATCAAATGTAAAAATGTATATTTGGATAAAATTGCTGCATTAAAAACTTAAAATCTTTTTTACCTGTTTGATTTGTTTTATTAGGGTTTCGGCACTTTTCCCGACCTCGTCTTTCTTGTTCTTCTTCCGTGAGATCGGCACTCCGTTTGCCTTATTTGTGCGCTTTGGCTTTTGCACAGGTGGTCTTTTTGTTATAGACTGTAAATCCTGTAGAAGTTTAAAAGATGCAATGATTTTTACCTTAACAATTACAAGATTGGCAAAAGAAACATTAAAATATATATTTATTTATATATATATACCTCCATATTGCGTGGAGTTCCCTGGAGTTTTTGTTCAAGCATTGCCAGTTTGCTGTTTATGTGACCGTTGATCTCGCTGTGGATGCCCTCGGAGGGCCTTGGAGCAGTGAGCTGAATATTCTTGGTTTTTAGGAGCTTTTGCAGAAGTTGCTGTCCTGTCTCTGATCTAAGACCTTGGCTTTCTGGGTAATTAGGCAGGTTTGGAGATGTAATAGAGCTCGTGTTGTTCTCTGAAGCACCCACCTCACATGCTGCCTCTCTCTTTATGGCTCCAGGATTGGCCTCTGCTGCTCCATCACACTGAACTTCTCTTGGTTCTTGTTTTATGTTCTGAACTGTCAAATGACACAGCTCTGCTTGTGCTTGGCCTTCTGTGGCTTGCTGCAACTGTTGCTGAACATTTATGCCTTTCTCTAACCCATTAGGAATGAGTGAGGCTGCCTTAGAGGCTTCACTGCCTGGTATTGAAGTTTCTGTTTTCAGCAATGGGCAATCAAATGGAGTCCTGGACTCAGGTGACCTCAGGGGTGAGGCTTTGACTTGGCTATATGGACTTCCCCTTCCAGCTCCAGAGGGTGAGGAAACGTGAGATGAATGAGGAGAAGATGGATGGACTGGGCTCATGCCAAAAGGAACTCTTGGAGAATAGGCGTGAGATGGCGAGCCCTGCACGCGCCCTCCTGCAGCTGCCATTAGTGTTTGTTGTTTGTTTTGGTTGGGAGTGGGCGAACGCATGGCTTGATTAAAAGTGTGTCGTTGTGGATCTCCGGGTGAGTTGGCTAATTGGTTACGAGGGGAAGCTGAACTAATCATCCGGCTCTGGTCCATAGGTGAACGGGGTACCTGCTCTCTCATGTGTGGTTGCATCATTTCCCCCGTTTGCGGGGCCTGCTGAACAGGGACCATCATCTCCTGCTGCATCTGAGGAGCAGCATTAGGTTGCTGGCCAAACATTCCCGATGGTTGCTGACTTACTGCTGCTCCTGGCTGGACTGCGCCTCCGTATGGCAAATGACGGCCTTCCATCCCCATCATCTGCTGCCCAACTGGAGGTGCTTGTGGTCTCATCTGACCTGGCTGGCCCTGACTTACTGACATTCGCAGCATCTGGCCCTGATGGAGGTGTCTCTGCGCAATGATAGCCTGAAAGTGCTGAATCTGTTGGGCTTGGGGAAGGTTACGGAGCTGAGGATTCTGAGCAATAATGGCCTGGATGTTGATGGGGGCTCGGATCTGTCCTGGTGGAACCATGGGCCTCTGCATTATCATCCCCTGCTGCTGAGCTCGCATCATGCCCATCATTACCTGTTGCTTCTGCTGGGCCATGAGAGCTTGCTGCTGTGGATTAAGACCCATTGGAGCAGACTGTGGCTGGCTCGGATGATTCTGACCCATAACATGCTGCATGGTGGAGCCATGTGACTGCTCTCCAGTGTTTTGAACACTTTTCTGTTGAGCAATGAAATCAGTTGGTTTACCTTCCTCTTTTATGGTCATCAGCGCAGGTTTGTCAGCACTGAGAGAGGCCTGTCTCTGCTGAGCGAGAGGAACTTGATACAGCTGTTCTTGAGACACAGCCATTTGCACGTTTCCAGACATTCCTGCTTGCTGCTCGTGAACAGCCTGAGAGTTAGGTTGATGATGCTGGGTAATGTGCACCTGGTTTTGATGTTGCTGCTGGCCTATATCAGGCTGGTTCTCATTTAAAGAGGCTTGTTGAGACATCTGAATGGGAGTGGGTGGCCCACTGTGCTGTGGGGTTCTTGACTCAGGACTGAGGATTCCACCCTCCTTGGATCCGCAGTTTTGGCTATCAGAGCAACCCTGTTGCTGGGGGGTGTTACTTCCAGCTGCCGGTGGGGACCCAATCTGTGGGGTAGAGGGTTGGGAGAGTCCCTCTTGCTCTTGACTCGACTGACTGATCATTTGTGCCGGGTGGCTTTGCTGGGACACCTGTTGCTGTTGAAGATGGGTTAGGTTGTTTGCCACATTCTGTTGCTGCTGAGATGCAAGCATGCGCTGGGCTAGAATGTTCTGTTGCTGGGGAGTCAGATGAGGCCGGGGTCCCCTGAGCCCTGGCTGACGTGGAGCACCCACCACACCCTGCGGCGCCATCATCAACTGAGGTCTGAGCTGCTGTGCAGAGTGATTCCCAATTACGCCTCGCTGGGGCGCCATTGTGACTTGAGAATGGTTGTTAAGCTGGCCTCCAACAAGGTTCTGTTGTGGTGGAGTCCCAGACTGACTCGCAACCATTCCTTGTTGGACCTGCACCATGTTTTGCTGATTAGTCTGATTAGCAAGCATTCCCTGCTGACAGTTTGCCTGTTGTTGAACCATAAGTTGATTTCCCATCATAGCAGATTGCGGCTGGGTGATTAAACCAGCCTGCTGGTTCGGGTGTTGAACTTGTTGTGACATCGGCTGCTGACCCATCATCGCCTGCTGCTGTTGCTGAAGCTTTGCCATCTGCATCCTATGTTGAAGCTGTCTTTCTTGAAGAATCCTGGGGTCTGCACCTTGCATTCCAGTTGCTTGTGGGAAGAACCCTGGTGGAGCTCCAGGACCTGGGACCCTGGCAACGTTGGCAGCAAGAGCAGCAGGATGCTGTGGCTGTGCTCCTCCGATGAAGGGCGGTCCTTGTGGCATTCTTAAAGGCATTCCGCCTTGGGCCATCAGACCAGGATGCTGGCCCATTACTGGAGTTCCCTGCTGGCCCATCACCATCTGGCCCGGCATTTTTGGAAACATGTGAGAGGGTCCGCCTTGGGCAGAATGACCCGAAGCAAGAAGACCCGAGCCTTGTTGATGTTGCTGCTGCTTGCTTCTGTACTCTGCAATAAGATTGGTGTGCTCCTTCTGCTGCTTTCGCACCTGAAACAAAATCATTACATTTATGTTGTTGACATGTCAGATGCAGGGCGTTGCAAAACAAGGATTTTACAGCTGCTCTTCAATGTTTACACACCTGATCCAGTTGTTTCTGAATTTTGCTTTGCTCTTCTGTAACCAACTTTAGTTTTTCCGCATCTGCTTCAGCAAACTCCCTTCCAGCTTTCTTAGCGGTGCGCTGCTTGGCACACAGGGCTTTGCGGGACTTTCTGTGAACTCCGATCTGCTCTTCCAAAATCTTCAGCTGCATTTGGAGTAACTGCTGAGTATGAAGGAGCCATTCTTCATATTGGTGCTGTTCTGCTTCATCTGACATGAAAAAAAGAAAATGAGATTATTAAAAAAAATAAAAGGCAAAACACATTTCCAACATGGTTGGGTAATAGGAAAACATACTGATTATTCCTTGCACAAACTGAGGGGGATTAGGTCTTGACTGGGAAGGATCACTTGCTTCTCCTTCCTAAGAAAACAACACAGCAAACTTTAATTCATTGGAGATCATTTTCATGAAAAAAAATTTTAAAAACAATTTTATACCTTTGATGATCCAGCGGCACCCTGAGCGGGATCTGTACCAGGAGCAGAAGCCAGCCTCTGAGCAAGCAGGGAAACCGGTTGCCTGAAGAGAAAGAAACAAAAAAAAACAAACATCAAATCTACAGATTATGTAATAAAACTCTAAAATAATTTAACTGTGAAGCACTTTCTTACATCTATTTAACATTTCAAATAGAAACATACAGACATGGCACATTTTACAGATAAATACCTATTCATTCCAGGTGTTCCAACCATGGGATCCTGAGTCAGAACTCTCTTTATACCTTTAAGTGCCACCATCTTAGCTTTGGCAATTGGATCCATAATGTCATCAGCAAATTTGTCCAAATCTGTTCATAAAAAGAGATTTGCTGGTTAAAGTGAGAAGAGAAAAGCATCAGAAACAGTACAGAGTGTAAGTACAGCGTCTGCTTTTACCTTTATCTGGGAAGAAACTGTTTGCCAGAGGTGACTGTTTGACCACCGCCTGCTGCTGATGAGAGAGGCCTGGGTGGATCCCCGGCTGTGCTGCTCTCATCATGGACTGCTGTGGAGTCATGGGCATGTGGGCTTGAGCCCCAATTCCAGGAGCCATGAACCTCTGCTGATGGTGCTGCTGCTGCTGCAACATGTTTGGAGCTCGAGGTGCCAGTCCTGGCTGTGCCATCAGCCCCTGCGGTGGAGGACGATGTTGGTGCTGGAGCATTAGTTGGCCGGGTACTTGTGGGTTTGGATGTTGACTGGAGATCCCAGGAAAATGAGATGGCATGCCTCCATGATGAAGGGAGCTTAACTGCTGTTGTTTCTGTTGTTCTTTCTTCTCATGCTCCAAAAGATCTTGTATTAGAAGAGGCAATTCACCCTCTAAAGAACTCTCAACCTTTGCCAGATCTACTGCTGGGGAATCCTGGCCTCCAACATCCGGCAGTCCCAGTGGATCATCACAAATATCTCCATGTGAGGCACCAGAAGGAAAAGAATCCCGTTGGCCTGGCAAATTATATGGAACACCACCTAATCGAACAGAGCTGAGTGAGGCGGGCTGCTGTTCTGTTTGTGGCATCTTGGACGTTGGTGTAGTCCTGCCAAGAAGAACCGACACAGCATTTCCCATTTCTTCTTTCACCATAGTCTGTCCAGGCGGAAGCTGAGGGGTCAAACCTCTCCCCTCTGTCTTGACCTTGGAAGTATTTGACATTGGTTTGGTTAAACATTTCTGCCCCTGCTCCACTTTGACTTTATCCTCTATCTTCACATGGATAGGTCCAGACAAAGATGAAGGTGCTTCACTTTCTGCTTCCACCAGCCTCAGCTGGTCAGAGAACGCATCTTTAGGGTCAACTTGGTCCAACGCGGGGTCAGTGTAAGCAAGCAGATCAAACTCGTCACTGTTGAGCAAGTCGTCTAAATGTGGGTCATTGGTTTCAAGATTGCCCAGATTACCCAAGTCGTCATCTCCTTTATCAGGATCCAAGTCAAGGGCCAGATCATCCTCATCTTCCACGCCCTCATCCCCAGCAGCCTCCCCTAGCCCCTCAAGATCCGGCTCAGGTAACTCCTCGCTGCTCTGTACAGCTGCTGGCTGGTGCTGTGCCCCTAAGCCCGTCCGTGCAAGTGGATGCTGCTCAGTACCAGTAGCGCTCGAGTTGGAAGACGTGGCATGATGCTGAAAGTGAGGCTGTTGCGAAACAACACCCGCAGACTGCTGAGGAAGCAAAACTGACAGACCACCCTGTGGAATTTCCAGCTTGGAGCCATCACCTCCCTCTGTTTGAATGCCACCAGCTTGGGCTATGGGATGTTGCTGAACATACGCTGCATTCATCTCTTGTTGTGGGATAAAGAGACGCAGTCTTGGCTGAGGTCCATGAGGCATAAACTGTGGACGCAAAGGTAATCTTTGTGCGTTGTGCCTTAGTTCAATGAACTGTGGTGGGGGGCCTTGACCCAATGGCTGTATGGCATCGCCATGTCCTGGCATCATGGAGTGAGGGTTACCCATATCTTCCACCCCCTGGATGTTAACGGCTGGGTTGAGATTATGCCTTACAGCCATCGAGTCCATGCCAGGCTGAGGAAACCTCCTTTGACCCGGAGCTTGGCCTTGCCATTGAGGATGGATTGGTGGGCGAGGAAACATGCTCTGAGGTCTTGTAGGGCCTGGAAGCCTGAAAAGAAAAATAAAAACAAAAGAAAACACACAATTACTACAAAAAAGTATTATCTTCAGATGTTTACTTAGTAATAAACAGGTCATTAAATGATACAAACGCTGGAGGATCAAAGTGTTTACCTCAGGGCAGCAGGATCCACAGCAGTAGGTGGACGAATGAGCTTATCATCTATACCTTCCATGGGCATTGGCATTTTTCCCACAACTGAAGTCTGAACTCCAGAAGCTGCAGCAGCAACACGATCCTAGAAGAAAAAAAGAAAACAAACCTGTTGATTCCTTAGTTATTTAGCTTTCCCATGTTGTTGCCTGGTAGGTCAACATGCAGCTATTGAATGGTACAGAGACTGGTTTAGCTAAACGCTTTACTTTGATATATTCAGAAATTACATGTTTGTGCAACTTTTTCCCCAAAGTCGCAGAAAGAAATGTGGTAATGTCACTTATGTGATGTTGGTATTCTAGGTATGCGAAAATCTTTCAAACAGTGGCATGAAATTGAATGAGCTGTCCAGCAGTTTTGCTGAACGTATACCTGTGGATAAGGTGGTGGTGCTCTGTGGGTCTTCTCTTGCCCAAAAGTTCCCATTTCTCCTCCAGACCAGCCAGGTGAGGTGTTTCCAGCAGCAGCAGCAGCAGCAGAAACAGCAGCGGCTTCCCGCTCTTGTCTCATAGAGTTTTTCTGCATTTGTTGCCTGATTATGAATTCCCGAAGTTTCTGACGCTAAAACAAAACAAACCCATAATTACAAAACCAATTCAAATCTGTATGAGTGACAACTTCAGATGTGTGGTTAATGAGTGAGAAGTGGCTGAGCAATACCTGTTTGTGTTTCTCCAGCTCAGATGGGCTGAGTCCCACTAATGAAGGGTCCTGTGCTGGAGACATGTCTGGCATTTCTTGAGAGACTGGCAAAGACGGCTGCTGAGTCGAGTCAGGAGGATTGACAGATGGATCTTGAGATCCAGAAGAGGGCACCCTGGAGCTGTGGGTGTCCCCTCCTAATGCGACCTGAGGTTGTGGAGACTGACCTTGTGTCGTCTGCATCTGCTGCTGGGTAATCTGGAAGTTGCCTGCAGTGGGGCTGCGACTGAAAGCTGGGGGGACTGATGGCTTCCCAGAGAGGGGATCTCCTGTGGAAGTATTGGCAGAGTTTGCTGAAGGTGGTTGGTGGGGATGAGGTGAAGTTTTGTAACTTGGAGCTCCCTCTTGAGTTTGAGAGGGTGTGCGAGGCGGTTTGTGAATGGAAGTAAAAGGATCTGTAGACTGTGGCCTTGATGGTGGCTGAGAACAAGGGTCTGGGGAGTGGAAACGAGGGGTAGCAGGAGATCTGGCATGGTAACCATCATTGGACATGCCACCGGGGGTGTGGGGGGACTGGGAATTGCTCCTGGACTGTGGACTTGAGGGTACTCTGGCACAACCCAGATCCTGTTGAGCTGCTGGATGTCTTTGGGGCCCAACTGAGAAGTTATCAACCGACTGCGGTCTGGGAGTTATTGCTGATGGAGCATGAGGGTCAGCGAGAGTGTGGGAGGGAGACTGCCTAAAGCCCTCAGAATGGCTTGGGGAAGCTCCGGGATGAAGGGCCACACTTTCCCCTTGATGCATTCTCGGTGTCATAGGAGCCTTGAATAAACCATCCCCAGACTCCAGACCTCCAGCTGGAGAGTCAGTGGAAAGCTCAGGTCTTCCAGCAGCAGAAGAATGTGGAGATGGTACACTCAACTCAGCCCTGTATGGTCCTGTACTTGCAGGTGAGGACGGTACTGCAGATGGAGATGAAGCAAATTCTGACTGACCCATTCCCTGCTGGGTTCTAAAACAGTCTCCGTAGGGGGTATTTTGAGATGGTGAGAAAATGGGTAAATCCACAACTCCAGGAGCTCTTGCATGGTGACTTTCATGAGGTCCTGTGGACTCCTGAGAGCCTTGCTGTGATTGCTGCTGCAGTTGGGATCTGAAGTAGGGGTCAACCTGCTGAGCCCGTCTTGGGGTTCCAGGAGTTCCTGGTTGCATTTCAAAAGAGCCAACACTGGCTGACCGTCCCTGAGGAGGACCCTGAGGGCCACATGCTGAATAACCTGAGGAAGAAGCCTGTAAGGGGCTGGCCCCAGCATGAGAGAATGGTGTGGATGGATATGAGTGAGAATGGGGTGACTGGGGAGGAAGTTTGGCCAAGGGATCAGCCCGAATTTCAGCTGATAACGGGGTCTTCATAGGTCCATCTGAGAAAAAGACAGAGGATGAGCCTGAATCTGGAGGAAAAGGAAACGGGCTCTCTGCAGAGCTGGGTTGGGAAGAAACTGATGTAGATCCAGATGGTGGAGGGATCTGGAGATGCAAGTTGGGGCGTTCTCCCTTTGTACGACCTGGCTCGGTTTTGATTGGCCTGCAGACCTGACTTTCTGCCTGCTGTTTTAAAAGAAAAGCCACAAAAGAAAAAAAACATCAATCAAAAAAAATGTCAATAAAAAAAATTTAAAAATTAGATGGAGAGGGGACAATCATATTACTTTCTGCGCCTTGCTGATCCTCTGAGCTGCCCGGTTATCTTTGGCCTTTTGCTAAAATGAGAAGTGAAACATTTCAAATTCCATTTGTCACAAAACATCCTTCTACACACAATGCATCAAGTGAATCAAAGGTTAATCATAGTCAGATTTTCAAATATGGCATACTGGATGTTTGTCACATGTCCGCTTGGTTCTTTCTTTTGTTAGTTTGTGTATAAGAGAGAACACGCTGTTTAGATGAAATGATTCAGCAGAGCAACAAGGCAAAAAAACTCACTAGATATGGAACCTTGTCAGCAGCTGATACCTTCCTCCAGATCTTCATGATCTGCTTACAGCGACTCGCCCAATCTAGAGCAATAAGAAGAAATATTAAGTAGCTGCATGACTGGAACAGATCATTGATTCTGCACGACATATCACACAAACCTGGATAGTCCTGTTTCAGAGTCTGGAAATTGGTGTTGGCATAAAGAACAGGGGATATGGTGGAGAACTCGCCCAGTTCCTCGTCTTTTTCCCAGCGCTGAAGGCTACGTTGGTTGTAGGAAAGCCCATCACCCTCTGCCTCTGTTGGAGTGGGTGGAGAGGAAGGGGTTGCAGGAGTAGAAGGAGTTGCCCAAGGGCTCTCCTCTCCCCCATCTGGACTGAAGAGGCCCCCTCTGTCCCTGTACAGCATTTAAGGTTACATTAAATCTTAATTAAAACACAAAAACTATTCGTTTTTGAACAACAAAAATGCAGTGCAGTAAAATGAGAATAAATAAAATATTGATTCTACCTTATGTCAAAGAAGGGAGGCTGAGAGAGGCCAGGAAATGCATCCATCATTCCAGCTGAGGGCAGGGATCCTGCAAGAGATCACAGCTTTATTTTAAAACAAGACTCACTTGAGCTTTATGGAAGTTTTTAAGAAACACTCTACAAACAAGGCTTCAATAAAAAAATAAAATCAAAATTTTACATAAACAACTCATCTCATCTTTCTTTCAAATAGAAAAATACATTTATGTATACTGCTTTCTTGCACGATAATGAGCTCATAAATAAATCTCAAGATTTTTTATACAAGCAGTTGTTTTTCCACACCTGATGGAAGGATTCTCTGCGGCAGGGAACTGCGATTTAGGTCTCCCTTATTGCCCTCCAAGATGGGCTTCATACTCCCTAAAGAAGAACCATCAGGTACTCCAAGAACCTTCTTAAAGAAGCGCTCCGAGTCTTCGCTTTCAACGGTGTGTGGAGGTCCTGTGAAGCAAAACAGCAATTAAACATCCAGCGATTCTTTAGGTGTTCTGCTGCATGTTTTACATGCATGCATTCCTATGAGCATGTAAAGAACATTACCATCACTTTTTTCTGCATCGTAGTCCTGAGGATCAGTGGACGTCTGCTCTCTTGAAGATGAGGATGGTGTTGAGATTCCTAAAAATGCCAAAGTTTAAGTGGAGTTATCACAAAAAACAGGAAACCAGAGGCTTCAGTGTTGAAGCAAAACTCACCCGTACGGTCTCCATGAGCCTGTGGGGGCTCGCACCCCTCTTGCTTAAGAGGAAAACCAACTTCCATCATGGAATCCTTGGTCTCGGCTGTAGAGATAAACAGAGAAACAATGTGTTGATCATCTTGATATAATGCATCACTAACATTTTGGAGTCTGTGGTATTAAGTTTGTGTTCCTACTTTCTGACGTGACATTTCTGACCGCTGCTGGTAAAGAAGGGCGGACAGGGCACGCGCCCGGCCTCTGCCCAGGAACGACCATCACAGCTTTCTTGCTGAAGTCTATTAATGTCTTCCCGAAGAAAGCCTCCTGTAAAAAAAAATAATACAAATATCATTTAAAAAATCATTTAAATGCATATTAAACTCTAGGATGCTTACAATTTCAAAGCCTTTTTGACGAGCACACACTAAGATCACAAACCTGCAGATACGATGGAAACATGTCTTCAAGTTTGCCTCTCTTTCGGCCCCGGCGTTTCTTGGCCTGCTCCTCCCCATCTGCTGCTTTGGGATCTAATATGTTATCTATGTCAGGATGGGGCCCTAAACATAAAAATATCATCATCAAGTTCAAGTTCCTATTTTCACAAAAGTATCCTAAATTACTTAGATCAATGGTCCCCAACCTTTTTTAGGTCATGGAATGGTTTAATGACAATATATTCATGGACTGGCCTGAATGAGGCTGAAGTGTGTGTCCAATGTTTTTCTCCACTTCCAGTTTTCATTAACTTTTGAGGGTAACGTTTATCTTCATCCTCTGTCTGTAGTGTACCTTGCAGCTGGTCTAAACTTTAATTGTTCACCAGATTTTACGTAGGAACCAATAAGATGTCATAGGAAAGCTAAAAAAAACTGCACTGCACCTTAAGCCTTTTATGGCTAAAAAAACCACTGTCACTAAAACTGATATTTTCCAACATTTGAGCAACTATTAGCTGTGTGGAAACAATTCTGGTTACGTCTGTTAAAAGCAGCTTTATTTTTCTTTGAAGTGGAAGGCTCTTCTGTTTCCTCACTGGCTCTTTTCTGCACAAATTTTCCAAATAGGTAGGTTTTTTTTTAACTTTGTTAGCCTGGGGGCTTCAATTTAGAGGTTGGCGCAGCCGCTTTGAGAAAGTAGAGAATGTCTTTTTGATGCGTGACCGAGGGACTTGAAATGTGTCAGGAATGAGTCAAGTGTGGCGAAGAGAATCCAGTAGGTTTTTTTTTTTTTCCAAAATAAAACTTACTGCAGAATCAGATTATAAATAAACCAAAAAAAAATGTAGGTCAGCATCACCGGAATGGTACTGGTCTGCTGCCCAAGTCAGTGACGACTGACATTGATGTTTTTGGATTCTAAATGTAAAAAAAAAAAAAAAAAAAAAATACTAAATGCATAAGCAAAAATATTAAAGAGAGTTGCTGTCACCAACCTTCTTCGATGGTTCTTTCTATTGGCTGTCCATCTAAAGTGGTCTCTCCAGCCAGCTGGGCAAAGAACTCCTTTTTCATCCTTGTGTGACACTTTCTTTGTCGCACCATGAAGCCTCCAATGCCTGATGCCATTTGTAAATAAACAATCTGTAAACATTTTACGGGAGCTATTTTATGATTACATTTTTTTGATGCTGTAGTAGACTTACCAGGCCTGTACGGTTTCCTCTTTCGTTTTTTGCTGTCTTCCGTCTCCTCTGCTCCTCCTTTGAGACCCTCGCAGTCAGCCATGCCTTCTGTGCCTCCCTCAGCCCCTGCATCCCTGTCACCCCCCTCTCTGTCCGGACTCCCCAGACTGTCCATTTTGGACTCGCATTCCATGGGTTCCCCGCAGCCTAGATAAAGACAAATAAATGACTGATTCACATCCGAAACTTGTTCAGTAACCAGTTAATGCGCAAAAAAAATTCCAACCTTTTCCCTCCTCTCCTTCTCCTTCAACTTCTCTTAGATCTATTCCATCAGATCCTCCTTCACAACACAGAGTGCCAAGACGGGAGCGACGCTGACGTCGCTTATGCAGAGGAGACATGGAGATACTGCGAAGCAGGGACATGCCCGACTCGGTCAGCCACACACCCTCTAACCGATAGAACTGGGGTTCTGGAGAATGACATCAAAAAAAGAAAAGGCATTTTTTGCATAACATAATATGCGTGAGACCAAATTATAAATAAACAAAATTCACTTACCTGGCTCCTTAATCTTTATTGAAGCCATAATGGCCGACTCCACTGTTGTAAACAAATGCCAACAAAATAGAATGGTTATTAATGATCATTTTATCACCTAAACATTAGAAGAAAAAATATCAAAAACATAGGGGCTCACCAGCTGGTTTTGGAGCATACGGAGTGCAAGACGTGCATGCAAAGCCTTCATCAGAAGCTTGTTCCACCTCATCCTCTGTATATAAACTCTCACAGACAGCATGAACCCATCTGGTGGAAAACAAATACAAATTCACTGCTATGAGTAAGTCAAAGAAAAAATTGAGAAAAAAAACATGTATAAAAGAAACACCTATGGATATCACATCTTACTGTAAAGCTATGTACACACTGGGCATGTCACCCACGTTCTTGAACACAGATGTAACCCACAGTGTTCACAATGGACAAGCAGGGAAGGGCTTCTCCCTTTTCTTTTTCTACTGTTTACTAGCACATGTCCGCTGCCTACAGTTGGAGGAGGCTTGGTGCGACATGTTGAAGCCGTGCAAATTTTGTGAATCTTGCTCCAGGCTTTTTCTTTCACAACTATTCCAATCAATGAAAGACTTGGTCTCATATAATTCCGGCCGGACACAGACCGCAAAGGTGGTCGTTTGAACCCGCGTAGCTCAAGACATGACTTAACCCAACTATTTTGGTTTCAAGCGTTTATTGTCAGCAGTCACAGAGAGGACGTGATTTAAAGGTTTTCCTTGAATTTTTCTTGGTGTTTTTCTTAAAAAAAAGTTACTTTTACCGGCAAAATTCCTTCAAGACAAACTTTAAAATCAGATTTCAAATATTTTCATGACAAAATGCTGTACTTGCTAGAATTCTAAGGCTCCGTGGGTGTGTGTTATTGAGAAAATGAAAACAAGAAATGAAAAAAGCTACACTTATGTCAAACTATGATAATTTATAGATGAATTAAGACAGTTTCATTAGACTAAAAAGCTTGAAGCTAAGAGCAAATACAATTGCATATTTATGCAGTTGTGATTCTGAAAGCGTGACACCCACCGATCACAGTACTGACACTGCAGTAGAAGCTCTTCCTCCATAAAGTTTTCTCTGCAAACTGGACAGGTAACGAGGCTGGCACATGGACCGCAGTGAGTGTAATTGTTCTGCCACTCACAGTGGAAACCTGGTGAGTTGGAACCGCACTGGACACAGCACACACACCTAGAAGAAAGACAAAAACATTCAACAAAAACATGCAGCCAAAAATTCAAAAAAGGCAGTTCTAAACTTGGACATTAAAAAAAACATGAGCCTTTGAATTGCTCATGTAAAGGTAGAGCACAAGCATCCCGGTATTTTACATAATATGCAAATTTGCATGTGTTCATTTTCACTTGACCCAATTCAAAGCTACAAGGCTGCATTTATTATATTATAGACAGTTACCATTTGCACTTCCAACCCCCTTTTGGTACAGTGTGCAGGGGTGGATCCAAACAGTAAGTATGATAGCTGACATCGCAGTCGTCACACAGCAGCAGACGAGAAGGGTCGGAGGCCTCCCCGCACACTTCACAAACAATACATTCCAGACAGCGCCAGCCCTTACGCAGCATCGTCTTGGTGATCTGCACAAAAGGCTTCCATCAATCACTGAAGAAAAATACAGCGCTGAAAATGTACCTGAAGATAAAAAATGTCTTACTTTGCTATTCACACAGTAAGGGTGGTAACACTGAGCACACTGAGCACAAGCTAGCAGCTGTCCCTCCGCACCCTTTCCAAAGCTGCCGCACACAACGCACATGTCCTGAAACAGAGGAGAGAGCACGTCAAACAAATGCTTCATTTGCATTGCATGATAGAAGCAACTGCAGCCACTTGCACAGCAAATGGATGCAGATGAGTTTTCCACAAAAATAGATTGTTGGCAGCCCAGGTATGGAAGCAACCGATGGCAGCGTTACACACTTCCTGATGTCAACACATCACATTTGCCGCTTTTGCCAAAATGTACATCTCTGTAAGCTGTTGTTATCCCGAACAGAATGTGACCAGGCTTGCAGGCGCCACATTGTTTTGGTCATGACAGTTTTGTATTAACTTTTGGATTTTCCGTTGCTCTCTGTGTTTGTAGTTAATGTATTTACAGGCTGAAATGCTCACAAAAATGGTTATTCCACTGCAATATTGTATTGATTATGTCTTAGAAAAATAGAGTAGTGAATGTAATGCATTATAAAAGGGAGGGAAAGAGAAGAGCAAACAGTGATGGGCTTTAACAAAGCATGACATGCAGTTCTGTCTCAGGAGATTTCATTATTTTTACAGTCGAAAATATAAATAAATATGAGAGTGGATTGCCAAACATTTGTATGTAGAGTTTTGTAAATCCAGTTGGTCAGATCAGTTATTATTTTGTATGGAAAAGCCTGAGGTTAAGATGTCAAATTAAAGGCTGTACCTGGAGCAAAACAAATTTATCCGTGTTTGAGAAAAGAACCACAGTGTTCTGCATGGTGTCATCTTCTTCATCATCTTCCTCCTTATTTAGTCCAGTGTCTGAGGTCATGCTTAGCTGTAAAAGAAAGAAAAAAAGAGTTATGCTGATAAGTAAGGTGGAATGATGGAAAAAATAAAATATATATGACAGCAAATTAAAACAGGAATGCTCCTAATGCTCCATTAAGTGCATCACAATGACCTAAAAAAGATCTAAATGGTGCATTAACCATACCAAGAAAGCATCAATGCAGGAAGCCATAGCTTTGAGTCGGGACCTCCCACCACGCCCTCTGCCTGCACCACCACCGCGAGGTCGGCGCTTTCCAGGAAAACTACTGCTTCGACCCTTTAAGCCATAACATTCAAGTAAAATCAATTTACAATTGTGCTATTTAAAAAACAAAACAAAACTTTAAACAATGCAAGACTATAAAGCCTAAACAGCCCGAGAAGTTTCACCTGTTTGACCCTGGAGCGACCTGGAGATCCTCTACGCCTTGCTTTCTCTCTGTCACTTCTGAGCGGCTCAAATGGAAGCGAGTCATCAGTCTCGGTGAGCAAGTTATCACCATGAGAGCGGTTACCAGGAACATAGCCGGGCTCCATGGAAAGCTGAAGATCAGGTTCTCCTGGAGAGCCCAAGAAACCACTGCTGCTCTCATCTCCGTGGCTAATACTGGACATTTCATCCAGTAACAGTTCTGACTTAATCTCCTGCAGGTCTTGCTTTAAATCCACACAGTGTCTTTTAATTGACTCGTCGTCCTCTTCCTCCTCTTCTTCCTCAGACTGAGGAGGTAAACTCCCTTCCATGTCCACGGCAGAGACTGCTTCCTGGGTGTCTACCAGGTTAGGAAACTGAGATTCTTGGTATAGACTTCTCTCCTGTATATAATTCATTGACAAAAGTTCTGATTTGTCCATAGATGCATTTGGTGACTTAAAAGAATCATTTCTGGATGGTTCCACTTCAGTCATGTCTTCAGATTCACTCTTTAACCGCTCCTGTGACATTTCCTGTTTAACCGCTGGATTAGCCTCTAGGATTTCCCCCTCTGTCTCCATCACAACCTCTCCAGGATCTTGATTCAAAGCTGGTGTTGGTTTGAAGCCCTCATTAGACGGTGACTCCACTTTGAGGCTGGTAGGAACAGTGGCTAGACTTGTCTGGCTGAGAAGCTCTTTTGGTTCACACTCTATGTTTGGGATTAAATATATGTGACTGTGAGCATCATCATATTACATCTCCAGCATAACATAAAGCATAGTATAATAAAGTTCCTAATGTGATTATTAAATTTACTTTTCCCACAATATTTTCTGAGTTTACCTGTGGACACAAGTGGTGCAGGTGTAGCCTCACCTTCCATTGTCACACGTGCTTCCCTCTCCACAATTCTGTCCTCAATATGTGGTTCTCTAATAGCTGAAGAATCCACCCCTTAAAGGACATCAAACTTACTGAGTGTTCTTCAAACATAAGACATACTAAAGCTACACTGTCTCACTTTACATGACTTTCTTGGAAGACTAGTCTGATACGAAGTGCAAATTCAAACTTACCCAAATCCATATGCGTCTCTTTTTCAGGCTCATCTCCTGACTGATCCTTTTCCAAAGTTCTTTTCTGTTCTGGCTTCTCTTTCACTAAATCCTCCTCTTCAGTGACAGTGTCAGCATCTGTTTGGATTGTCGTCTCCTTGCTGGTCTGCATCTCTATCAAGCAGCTTTTAGCAACAGGCACCTGATCCTCTTTACAAAGCAGGCAAACAGCCTTGGCATCTGAAACCTCCGTGAGTGAAGAACATTCACTGTGCGTCCATCTAAGAATTCAAATTTTCAAATGATGAAAACATTTACAATAGATACACAGCTTCACACTGGCAACCTTTGGGTAAAATGAATAAAGAAGAAAAAAGCAAACCTGTGACAGAGGCTGCAGCACTGGAGGCCAACAGGTGGGTTGTCAGATTTGCTGCAAACGCAACAAACTGAGCTGCGGTGATGCTGACAGCCCTCGCACAAGGTGTAGTTTTCAAACCACTGGGTTGTCCCGGGGAGCACCAACCCACGAACACCACACTCCATACACACACGGCAACTCTGTCAATATACAACGGTTTAAAATTAACTAAGTCCTCCATGCTTGCAAAGAAAAATGTTGAACGGTTTTCTACCAACACATGTAAGCAAAAGTAAACAAAAATGACTTACTCTGCATTTCCAGCGGTCAGATGGAACAGAATCCATGGCTGGCTGAAGACAGAAGGTGTGGCATCCTTTCTCGCAGGAGTCACATACCAACATTTTGGAGTCTTCTCCTGGTTGTCTATGTCAGGAATTCAAGCAATTACCAAAAAAAAATCCTATCAGGTGTTTAAACAGTGTAAACACTGCAAAGGACTGAGAGTTTGACTTGCATTGAAGTAATTATTTACTTGGAATTAACAGAAAGAACAAACCTGCAAGTCTGACACACTTTACACTCTGGACACTGCCATCCCGCTCGCAGAATTGGTGTGGCACCAGTGTCCAAACAGTTTGCATGATAATGTAAGCCACAGCCCGTGCAGAAAAGCAAGTCTGTGAGATCACCTGCAGAGTCGCACACTGCACACCAAGAATCTTCCCCAGCTGCAAACACAACGAATCAACGGGTTTACAAAGCTGAACATCAATATTAAAAAGGAACTCTTTGCACAGGACATTTTTTGCAAAATGTCCAAAGCACAAAATTTTCAAAAGTCAAAGGGACATAGAAATTCAGGTATTTTTGTGTGGTATCTCCTGACCTAACTCCTCTGCCTTATTGATGTGCTCTGGGCAGAGAAGGAGCAACTCTTTCATGGACTGAAAGGATCCGCTGGCTGCAGAACACGGGAAGTGGTAGAATCGAGAACAGCTCTCTATGTGGCATCGTATAGTTGCACCAAACCTTTTGCAATATTCGCAAATCTGAAACGAGAAGCAAACGGTGGAATATTATAAAAGGGCAAAGTTTGAAAATAAATATTTTTTTCTTTTATTATTTATTCCAAGTCAGACATTAATAATCATACTTGTTGAGTCCCTGAGATAACAGCCTTATCCACATTTTCCAGTTCCTCATCCTCTGTCTGTTTTACCCCTCCTGACCACGCTGCACACCAATGATGAACCCAACAACCCCCTATTAAAGATATAGCAAAACATCAGTGTTTCAAGTAACAAAAAAAAAAGAGGCAAAAGAATATGAAAAAAAATGTCTTAAGTTTAACCTGAGTCATCAAGGAGTGCTCTCAGACAAGGAGAGTCAGAAAATCCAATGGAAGACAGGTCATCATTTCCGGGCTTTGGCAGCTGGGAAGCTGATCTCTTGTGGGCTGGCCGCTCAAACGGCAGCTCAAAATATCTCAGTTCCCGCTGTCCATGTAAGCTGCGCTCCAAACAGTTACAAAGCGCACAGACACGGATACTCTCTCTGTATGTGTACACAAATAACTAAAAATTAATAACCGACAAAAAACATTCATCCAATATAAGGAGAGGTTGGTCAATTTGGATAATGCAAAGGCCACCTTAGATGTTCTGATGTAAGAGACAAACTTACAAAGATGAGGGAGAAGAGACTGCATTTCTGTCAGACTCATCGTGAGCAGCAGAGCCTTTGGACAACTCCTCAGGTAAGACATTCTGCTTTGCAGAAGCACTTTCATCAGCTAGAAAATGTGAAAGGAAAAAGTTGAACAAAAGCAATTTGAAAGAAAAAAAAAAAGCAAAATCATCATTTGCAGTTGTTCTGTTTATTTGTTTAACCTGTCTAGTAATCTATCATTTTTACAAGATAATGAAATGCATGTGTGTATAAGTAAAAAAGGCAATCCAAAAAGCACATTTACCTGCTGGTTCAGAGTCATTTTCTTCGCAGTTTGATTTCTGCTCATCCATTCCCTGCACTTGCTCTGATCTCTGGGACAGAGATCTGAAATCCAATAAAAAAAAAAGAACAAACACATCTCATCAATATGTGAACTTTATCCTAATGAATTCACTATATAAAAATAAATAAAGTGTTATTATACAAGACAGTCAATTTGAATGTGTTTATATTATGATTAAAATATATAGTAAAAAAAATGCACTTGTACTTTTTTAAGGAAAGATAAGAAAAACCTTGATTTTTGTAATATGCTGGCTGCTGTTCATAATAGACCGTGTGAACAACTCTATTTTTTATTAAATAACCTTTTTAGTGTGGGGAAAAGGAAAAAACAAACAATAACATCCAAAGCAATTTGGGGGTAACTATTGAAAATCTAACCCAACAATGCGTCAAATAAAATGGGACTCCTACATGTTTACTTTAGAGAATATCTACGATCGGACGACGATGGTAGAAATGAAATCGAGCTTTAACGTAAACTCAATAAGTAAGCGCGAAGGTTACGTGAGAACGATCGCTCGGAAATTGCTTTATATATTCAAGTTATTTACCAAGCAATGCATAATCCAAATAGTTGAGGTAAAAAAAACGGCGAACTATACAACTATCATGATATTTTTCTAAATAAAACAACCACAAATCGGGATACACAAAGGAAATTCAACTTCCGTGTGTGCAGCTTCCTGTTGCAGCAGGGCTCCCTTCGGACAGAACCTCGTCGAAGCCAACACAGTTCCGCTACAAGATTTGTGCGAACAACCAAAATGGATAAACATTCTATTTATGAAAATGTGAATTGTTTTTTTTTTAAACAACAAAGTTATTTTTTTCTTCTTATTTTTTTATTCATTTAAGGCAGCAGGCAACTTATCAGTCGATGCGCGGGTACACTCAGTGGTGCATTTACAGTCTCGCCAGTATTTGTTTACATGGTTGTAAATCCCGTATGTAATCCCGAAAGTAAAACAAAAAAAAAAAAAGGGGGGGGGGGGGGCAGAAAAAAAACTACCTTTCTATTTACACGTTTTAGTGATTAAATTGCGACTTTTCTTTTAAAAATATCTCTTATTAATTAATGTCACTTTTTCAATAATTAGAAAACAAAATAGTAATAAAACAAGGACATACACAGATTTTTGATCACGGTCCTCTTTTATTTTCTCTTGAAAGCAATTTCGAAGCATAAGATTAAGTCCATAGGTTTTGATCTTTGGGGATGGGATGGTGCTTTAGATTATGTTTATTTAAGCATTGCATATTATATGTGAATGGAAAGTAAGACGAATCAGGTTTGAAGCACGAAACTATGAGAAGGGCAGTGTGATTTGTTGGGGGGAAAACATGAAATATTTAAGCCTTACTAAATGAGCTAGTTAGAAACTGCACTTGAGAAAGTAGACCATCTGCATCAAATTATTAAAATATGCAGAAATAAAATTCAAAGAGATCTAGATTGGAGCAGAAAATGAAATTTTCTTTACAGTACATTTTAAACCAAGTATTGATTCTGTCTTTGGGTTTGCTCGTTTCTTCTGAAGGCACATCCTACGGTAATACTGTGCACAAAAGCACAATTACAGAAAATGTAATGGTTTGAAAATGAAACCAAAATGGACACCAAGCGCTAAATACACCGGGGATGCTTTAAATTCAATTGTTTACATCTTCGGAATAATCATCTTTAGGAGTTAAGGCTTTATCAATATGCTCGTTCTACCACTACCCGTTTGTGTACTCCGAGCTCATCTAAACTGCATTTGTGCTATGTCGTTATTTGCATGCATTAACTGCAAGTGTGTCCCGAAAATATTTGTAGCCCAAAAAAATTGACGCTATTAGCACACAACATCCGAGGTAGTGTTGTAGCCATTTATGAGTTAAGACTTCAATGTTAAAACCCTCTTTGCTTGTTTGTGTTTTGTACCAACAGTCGTTGTGATGCGTTTGAGTGCCAACACTAGATTTTAAAGGTTTTACATCCAAATAAAGTCCGCGCTGAGCACTATGCCTTAATGTAAACATCAACTTCAAGGGGTTTTTCAAACCAGCAAATAGACATGTCCATGTTACTGGCGACAAGCTGGTATTGAAATGCTAACAACTACATACAGTGACGTAGCGTCAAAGTACAACGAAGAGATAAGACTGCATGTAATAATTCACACAGGAACGCGTCCTTTGTAAAAGTGTCAGATGGTCTAACGGAGGATCAAAACGTCGACAAAGTTAACGCGAAACAACTACAAGTAAATGCAGAAGTAATTTAGCTAGCGCTCCAGCAACTAGATACCCCCCCTCATTTGCTCCAGACGAGTAGTTAAATGCTACCAATGGCAGAGCTAACAGCCGGTCTAAGGTCAGTCCTGATGTCTTAAGGCATGTATGATGCAAAAAGTTCAGAAATGTCGTTAATATCACCGCTCACCTCACAAAAACGGTATCGTCTCCTCGTGCATCAGCAAAATCCAAAGAGCCCCACAAAGTCCAGAATTGCGGATGGTCGCTTCATTTTAAGTACCGGACTAACGCTTCGGCTAGCCGGTTGCTGAGGGAGTGGGGGAAGTGCACGGTGGCGGAAGGCAAATGCTGTGCTAGTTTCCAAACCAGATGGACAGTCACCAACCTACCCGACGACCAGCGCTCAGTATCAAGTGGTTGTGCAGCGTCGGGAAACTGCTAAGCACGAACACATGTCGAAAAGCCAGTCCCCAGAAAACGTTTCCCGGCGGCTTCATGTAATGGCTCCGTGGTAGTGGATTTAGCTCGAATGCTAACATCAGTTAGCTTTGGTGCTGTTCTGGAATCTCACTGGCGAGGTCGTAGAAGCAAGTTTGCACTAAATTGGGTGAATCACAATCCTAGACTTCGCAGACAAGCGGGGAAAAGACACGTTTCTTTGAGTTGTGGCCGGCAGCATACTTTTCATCGACAAACATTTGCAGCTAAAGTTTGCATGGGTACCCTTGTATGGGTCACTAGCGTCTCTTCTTCAATTGGTTAAACTGCGCTGCGTCCCCACTCGGTTGTTCCGCTAAGTTGCTAGCTAGTGCTAGCCGTGTTAGGCGATAAACAACTACGTCAAAAATAAAACACAAATCGTGTTAAATGAACAAAGAGAAATGGATATGGAGGTTTTTTTTTTCGACACAAACATGGAAACGCCATTCATTTTCGGCTAATCGCTTAAACCACTCAGTGATAATTACACAGTGTATTTTCAAGCGTTTCAATCTGGCGAATGAAAGCAGTAATGATGGTGGATGCTAAATATTAGGTCATAAGATTTTTCGGATCGACGGAAGCCATTTTTTATTAGATTGTTATGATTGGAACATCGAGGCTGTCACGGAGCGTTTCGACTGATAACAAGTTTCGCTTTTTGCATTATTTTTTATTTATTCTTATGCATGTAATAGTCGCGATCTTGCAACAATCCAAATTATCGAGTTTTCTGTGAGTTTTTAGATTTTACTTTGTATTTAAGTCCTTTAGATTCCAATTGTTACTGTGCTCGAATTATCACAGCCTTTATGTTGACTACTGCATTCAAGAAATTCGTCATGCATTCTGTAAAAAATAATCGAAAGAACACGATTTCATTTTTAATTCCTCTCTAAATGTGTCTTATTTTAAGGTAAGAAGTATTAAGATCACAGCGCGTCTTTGTGGGTAGTTATTTTGCTTTTTAGGGAAGAATATCACTAAAAACATCTCAGGAACAAACGATTGAAAGACGACCCACTCCGATGAAAATTATGTTTTTAACACCTTCTTCCATATCCATGGAGATAAATTAGTATCAGTCCGATTTGTGCTTGCATAATTCTTGATTTGTGCGTAACTTTAGGTTTGTGCTTGCATAATTCTTGATTTGTGCGTGACTTTAGATTTGTGCGTGCGTAATTCTTGATTTGTAACTCATAAAAACATTTTGTGCATGAGTTCAAAAATGACAAAATATTAAAAAATACAAAGTACAATTTACACATGCACAACTTCAAATTACGACAGCTTGAAACTAACTACATGCACAAATCTTTAAAAAAAAATATGCATGAATCACTTGTTACGCACACACAAAACCACATTTACACACAATTTGACACAAATGGATTGAAGAGTTTTGTTTTCTACAATCTAGATCTATAGCGACCAAAGCAACAACCTCCTCCCATCATCGTTTAATAAACCCACAGTTAGAAAACAAAA
The DNA here is from genome assembly GCA_036245035.1 of Adrianichthys oophorus. Taxonomy (NCBI): domain Eukaryota; kingdom Metazoa; phylum Chordata; class Actinopteri; order Beloniformes; family Adrianichthyidae; genus Adrianichthys; species Adrianichthys oophorus. The sequence goes on from BSAI01000015.1 coordinate 10,731,557, forward strand.
AGGCCCGGGGCGGTACACTCGCTACAGCTCTAATGTCATTGGGGTGATCCTGTGAACTTACAGAAACAGAGGTTGGGTATTGTGTAACCATTGCAAGAAGGTCACAGATTGAATCCATATAAAGTCCTGACATTCCTCAGAAAAGAGCACTTATCTGTTCTTGAATGTAAGTGTTGAGAGAGAAGAGCTTGTATTAAAGCCTTAAATGTGGCGAGAATTTTGGTGATAACACTTTGAATTCTTCCACTTCTTGCTGTTACAAAGCACACAGTGCATGGTGTACTAATGTGAGCAGTAAAGGAGCTCCAGACTTACCTGTCAGATGCAGAGGGACGTCAAAGAGATGTCACATTTAATTCCCAGGTTTACACTTGCACAAGAACATCCGGTTGGTACAAAACTTTTACTTTTATTTGTTTATTTTTGTGCAAAACATTTGTGACAACTAATAAAGCAGCAAAAGGATTTTTAGTCAGTAGAAGACTAACCAGTTTAATTTTTGGAGCTGTTTGTATACGTTTCCTTCAGAAATACTCATTCAAATCTGTATAGTACTAATCTTTCAAACTAACAAAGATCTCACACCATCTTGTGAACAGAAAGGCAAAAAAAAAGCTTAATTTCTGTCCTCTTTGAAGGTTTTTTATCAGATAAAAATATTTAACTGCATCTGTGTTACAGGAAGTGAGGATCTACCTTACCCCCTCAGGAAGTCAGGCCCTTTGAGTTCATGAAATATGATTATGGTTTGTTTTATTTGACCGCAGTGATAGAGACTCACTTCACCTGAATGTGGGGTGAGTGGTGTTTTAATTTTGAAAACAGGTTATTACTGCTCCAACCGACAGGATTACTTAACTCTCCATTCAGCTTTAGGAAAATTGGATTAGATTTTGGGGGGCTGAGACCAGTTTATAAAGCAGCTGTTGATTGGCCGGTGGATGTAAATAGAGGTTGGTTTTATGGGACCAGGCCGCTCCTATTGGTCAACAACTGAAGCCAGTGCTTTCCCATCTGGCTCCTGTGTTTTTAAAGATAATCCCCTAGAATACCTTCACAGATGTTGCACAAACCAAAAGAGAACACACACTTTAGATTTTAGATTTGTTTTTAGTTTGTAACAAAACCTTAAGAGCATGAATTCAAAAATAACTACACAATTTAGTCAATTGATTGGTAATTGATAATATTAATATTAAAGCATAATATTTAGTTTATTGATTTTTAACATCTTTGAAATCATTGTGGCAAATATCTATTTAGTTTTCTGTGTTTTGTGGAGACAATCTTTAAAAATAAAAAATTCTGCCACACTATCCTTAAATATATTCAACTACCATAAGAAAACTACCTATATTTGATGTTTAATTGTTGGTATAATACATTCAATGAGTATTTAGCCCTTACATTTCATGGATTTTGCTGATCTGCAATTTTAGGGGTTTGGCATAATCAGATCCTCCACTAGAGGGCGCATGAGTTTATACTTGTCCCACTCAAACTTTTAAGACTTTACAACTTTAAACATGTAAAACAATGTTTTTATATTTTCAATGTACATTCAGTTTGGATTGTGTGTGTCTGAGACATAAGACAAAATAACAAAGTATGAGTGTGGTACTTAAAGAAAGCAATTAACCTCTGCTGGCTTTCTAAAAAGACAAGAAAAAAAAAACCAACTACAAGCTAATGAGGTGAAAAGGTCTAAAAATGTCAAAGTGGAGCGAAAGTGAGGGGAATATTAAGTATGTCTGGGCTTTTCATTAACTTGTAAGCTTTTAGATTTGCCACTGAGTAATAGTTGCTCACTGCTACATGCACCTGTGAGCTGGCCACCAAACAAGAACCTAAAAAAGCTTCAATCATATTTTTCAATAAGAATAAGTTAATTTACACTGTGAAGAAAAAATAGTGATTTGCTTCATTAAAATTATATTTTTATTTGTTTTATAACATAACACCAAGTCAGTGCTTACAGTAAAAGTAGTGTATTTATTAAAAAAATGTAGCATATATGCATATATTATTCAGAAAGTATAAAAATAAAGATTCTGTTGCTATAGAAATTCATCCTTATTTTATTTGAACAACATATATCCCTTTTAAAGTGGGATACTTTCAAGAAATGAGTGGTGTACAAATGTATAAGGTCATTTAAGCTTTGTCTGACAAGTTGTTTTGACGTCATGATGTTATCAGGTTTTTTTTTTTAAACTATAATAGATTTAAGTACTAACATTGCACAGGAATGTTTGTTGTTTCAGGCGGTTAAGGATAGAATAAATTGGAGTCTAACAGGACACATGCAAATCTGTACAGTAACCTGGCATACCAGTGAATTTCTGACAAGCGCTTCTCTTGAATTTCCCCCCTAAAAGATTCCGTGAGATTACTTTGTTTGTGTAGAAAACTTTCATTTATGCCTCCTTTTCTTATGGTCAAAATGCTAAAATGTGACTTCATGTTTGTAAGAGTTATTGGACCAGTTGTAGTTTGATCTGCAGCTTCTGCCCAAAGTAGCTCCTTCAAGGAATAAAAGAGTCTAAGTGGTCCAAATACCCAGTGTGCAAGTCTGTGATCCTCCAGCAGTGCATAGCTGGAGGCCAGCACCCCATCAACAAACAAGGTTCCAGCTTCTGTCAAGGGCGCATACACTCCCACACTTTCTGCGACAGAAACCGAGACGATCGGGGATGGCTGTGTTTGACTGTCTGCCGTGCTGATGAGGACACAGTCTCCCGTTTTGGCCCTGCTAGCAAAATGAGCCTGGTACTCGCTAATGTCATGTCCACAGTCAGGGGCTAAAAAGACTAAGTGATGCGGGGTGAGGACCAGCGTGTACCCCTCTTCGGTCTCCAGAGACAAAAACGTAGACAAGCTTTCCTGGTCCTGGTGCAGAAAGGAAAGGACTCGAGTGTACACGACCTGACCCGTTTCGGACAAGGCCATGACCCTGTCGCCAGGAGCCAGGGAGGACAAGCTCTTCTGCCTCCCCCCAGCAAGAGTAACCCGGGCCCAGCCTGGAAAACAGCCACCTCGTTCCACAGCAACAGAATGATCTGCGGGAGGATGAACAGAAAAAAAATTCACTAAAACAAACTGTCTTAAATTACGTCATTCACTGAAGTTGTTATTCTTAAACTTACCAGCCTTTACTGAACAATGAATGTGGTATTTGGACTCATAGTAGACCCAGTCGAAGCCAGCCTCCACGGCCAGCTGGGCCAAAAGGCCGTACTTCTCAGTTTCCCTGTCATCAGTGGTTATATCCACAGCCCGGCCTTCATAGTGAAGAGAGCCTTGAGGGTGGTGACCATCTTCATCCCAGGCCTCTGTCACACGCAGGTGAACCCCAGGCCACTGGTTCATCACTGCAACGGCCAGCCTGTTCAGACAGTCCTTACATCGCTGGAACAGAAAGAGCAGCAGACGGCTCAAGTTTGGCGCAGCGAGAACAAATTTGTGGACTGGTTACATGTTTCAAAACACAATACAAAGGAGTAAAAAAAGCATAAATCTTAGTAAAGTTTCAACAAACATTAAGTTAAATTTTTTGAGACTCAAAGACTTTTGGGTGTAGATTTTGATGTTTTTATTCTTTATTCAGTTTAATTGACAATTGAATAAGTTAAGGGTGGGTTCCTGGTTTCTATTCATAGCACAAGGTTTATTAGAAGGTCACATTTTCTTTTGTGTACTTTTTTATTTTTTATTCATTTAGGGCCAATCCTCCCATCTTTGGTAACTCCATCCACAGGAGATGGTATGCATGCTTTGTGGGCCAGATTCTTTTTAGGAGAACTGGGCACGTTTAATCAGAAACAGGCGTTTTGCCACCCCTAAAGTGCTACAGGAAAGTGCATCTTACAGACTGCTGTCAGAAACTTTCAGCAGAAGATGACCGTCGTTCCTCAACGCCCTCATTGGCTCTCACTCTAAGACATTTTGTTTGCTGGCATCCAAACACAACTTCTCCTCTACTCCACTAAAGGCTGCCTCAACCTTACTCAAACAATCAGACTGCAAGAACTAGCCTACTGTAGCCAGTTTTGCGCATTCTTTGGCCTTTCCAACAGGGTGACAGAATAATCAAGGCCATTCTCTGCCTTTCCAGATTGTTCCAGGCTTGAGTTACTTGTTTTCATCCCAGGGACATTCGATCAAATATGCGCGCAGTGACTCTTAACACCCCCGTGGGCCATAATGTTACAGACTGTGTCAGCCTTGTCGCAAAAGTGTCGAGCTGGAGAAGAAAAGGATGACGTCTGCATCTGAGGTGATACAGTTGTCTTCGCCTGTGTGCATTTGCCCTTGTGACTGGCACAGCAATTCAGCACAACAGAATTTGTAACCTGACTGGATGAAAGTGAACGAAAGAGGCAGCAGAAGAAGAAGTGAGCAGGAGAAGAGCGCAGAAGGTTGAAAGGATAGAGCAGGGCAGAGGGGAAGAATGTATGGGCACAGACTTGGGAATGTGACAGCAAGAGTGAGGGACAGAAAACAAACTGGGTACATTTCTCCCGCAGTGTCATTGAAGAGAGGCGCTTCATTGTCACAACTACAATAGTTGCCTTTCCAACGGTGCCATTACTTCAGCAGGCGGGAATTTTGTATAGGCGACCCTTTGGAGTCACCAAACGACGCACAAAGAGCGTCTTTCACATCTGGGCAAAAAAAACAGGGGGCACTTGCACACATTTGAGGGCACACATGTACAACTACAGATTTCCATCAATTAAAATCACTCTGGGAGGGAAAGGAACACAGATTTAAGCCTGGAATCACAATCATTGCTAGGTTGATGGCTATTCCTGACCATGTTGGTGAAAAGACTGTTTTAAATCTGCTCAGATTTGGAGTTTTCAGGACATATCAAACCATCATGAGTGGTCATCTATATGCTTCTTCTTGGAGGCCAACAGAGAGTCATTCATATGAATGGCTTTAATTCTAGTAATGATTAAAAAAGTTCTCGTTGAGAGACTCAGGTTCTTTGGGGGCGGTGTTTGTCTCTGGAAAGGGAGGAAAAGTTTGGTTACAATTTACACAGGCTGTGTTGAACATTTGTTTCTTTTAAGAGCCGAGCAAAAGCCAGGAAGTTAAGAAACAATGAATGAAACCGTGAAACCGTTAAAGTAGAAGCTGTCAGCTCCTGGTAAGATGTTTTATTTTTTTTATGCAAAAAGACATCATTTCTGGAGAAGAAAGCTTCTTTTAGTTGATCCGATTCCCTATATCTGATGTCCAAAAAACCCAATAACACCTGGGTTGTCACAAGAATTGATGGAAATTAATGATCCTCTGTTCTCACCTTAGTCATGAGGCGGTCTGCGTCGGTGTTCTCCTCATCTTTGAAGACAATATCTGGATTGTAGTTGCACACCAGTTCATTGAAGCGCTCGGAGTTGCGTGTGATCTTGCCCTCTGCTCTCCCACTGGCCCCGAGGTTGTTTTCCGAGAAGTTTGGGAAAAACTGCTTGTAGTGCATGGCTGTGAGTTTCCTGGGCCTGGAACGGACGCCATAACCAGGGCCCGGTCCGCATCCCTGAATCAGCCATGCACAGGTCCACACAGCAAGCAGACAAAGCTGAACCAGATGGGCCCACCAGAACTGCTTCATTGAGGAGGATGAGGGCTCCCAGGACTCAGAGGCTCCAGGTTTGTGATTGCAACTGAATGATGGTCAAATTTTGGTCCATTCCAATTCATGGATTACTGATTGTTTTAATGATAAAAAATTAAAGATTCAAGCTTCTGTTCAATAAGACACATCTTGTTATTTTATTTTATTGTGTTCAAAAGCAAAAACTATCCAACAAATGATCTGATTGGCTGAACTATTTTAAAAGTTTGGCTTCACTTGCTGAAAAGAAAGAAAGAAAGCATGTTCCCAGCATTTATTTCAGCTGCAGTGAAAGTGTAAACTTCCTGCGTCCTCTAGAAGTACCTGCACGGAGACAGGTGGACGTTCCTGCTCACTTACCGCTTCTGTCTCCACTCACTTTCCTCCAACCGCGCAAAACCTGACGCGCACTGGAAGCCAGATGGCTCCAAATTCCAAAAGGCGCAGCCGCTGTGCTCTGAGAGTCCCCGCGCATCCAGGTAGCTCCCCACTCACGACGACTGCTCCTTTAATTTTCTCCTCTGTCTTCGCCTTCTGACGCGTTCCAGCGCTCCTGGCCACCTTGCACCGGCCATTGGGTCTTATTAGTGTCCGGACAAGATTGCCCTCCCTTCCTCTATGCGCTCCCACCGCGACAGCACACGCCTCCAATTCAGCCATACAAAGAACATAGGATGCTCACACAAAACTCTAACCACCTCCAGCTATTCAGCTACTATTTTTGGCCAGATGACACTTCTTCACTTCAAAATCCAAACGTCTATTTCAATTATTATAAAATAAATAAGCAAAATTGTATCATGCTACTTGGAATAGCACATCCTTGTTTTGTCTACATCTCCCACCCATCTGAGTCACACTCTTGTGTTATAATCAGGCAGAGTTGAAGGTCCTAAGATTGAGCACAAGTGTCCAGCCTTGACACTTCTGACCATGACTTACAGTTCAGCCTTCCTGTCTTTAGGGAACAAGCGCGACCCTCCTCGGACCCCTCTGATACCCACTAACCCCTCCAAGACCTTTTTTTACTGGAAACACCCCTCAGGGCACACCATTTTTTATTTTTATCCAGCTCAAAACAATAGCTGTGAGACACGTAAAGAGTGTCAGATAATGCTAAAGAGGGAGAGTGTAAAGGGTGGGACGTAGTCATGCAAGGAAGCTTAAATTAATGGCCGATTAAAGGTCAGAGTGCAACCTACGTTGCTTAATTTTTTAACAGTCTCTGAATACATCATGAATATAAACATTTACAAAAACCTTTAAAATTGTCATTTGATCAGTATTTCTTTTACAGAGATGCACTGGAGGTCACTGAGCCACACAAGTACTGTGGTAAGTAAAGTTTCCAGATGATCCCAGGATGTTGTGAGGAGGGGTTGCACCCAAAGCTGCATCTTCCTGTCCTTATGGTAAACACAGAGGAGGCTTCAATCTCACTCCAGCCACGCAGATGAGAGATGTCAGCCTTCGTAACAAATGCAGGGAATGACTCAATCAAAAAAAAGCAACAAACACTTTGGTATCTACAATTACCCACACCAATGTTTCTCTTCAAAGGCATTCAAGACGAAAAAGATTTCCATCAGGCATAAAAGGGAAAGGAAGGAAACTGACATCTGTGGGTTTGAGATGGAAATAAAGTCATTATTAGTTTTTATTTTGGTGCCCCTGTTCTCCTCCCTCCCCCTGACTCTCAGCGTTTTACTCCCCAATTTCAGGATGGGAGTACATGGCTGAGTGAATGGTTTGGTTTCCTGCAATGCCTTGGCACAGAAAACGTGACCTTTCCTGCTTGAGTTTGGTCCACTAGCAAGCCATTTTTGAACGTGTTCACCTGCACTGATGCTCAAACACCAGATTTACCTGGAGAGTAAACTTTATTTGAGTTGTAAAGCTGTTAATGACTTACAGAAACACTAATAACTCACTCAAAACTGCAAACCAATGTTCTCTGTCCTGCAAGTGCGGTCAAGGATGACATTAGAAAGCTCTTTGGAATGTATGTGCTAAAACATATTCTCATATTGAGAGCTGCTTTGTAATCTCATGTCTCACAGGGCTGAATGCACAATCTGCAGGATTCACTTCCTCTGATGGAGGCCACCATGAGGGTATAGAATAAAGGAAAGTCAGGGAGCTGCTATTAACCACTTCCTTCTTCTTTTCCAGTCCACACTCGCATTCTTTTATCCAACCCACAGCTGCACCACCTTTTCCACTGTCTCTTACTGAGTCTCAGAGCAGGAAGGAGCACAGCAGTGTATTCTGATGCTGCTGGACAGTGATTATACAGAATTTATCAACAAATAAGTAGTCTATTTTTCAATTAAAGTGACTTTGAGATGTGTTTTTCTTAGTATTCTGTCAGGTCGGAGTCATCTGAGCCAACAAAGGCCATCAACTGTGTGAAGCAAGTGTGCCATGAGTGTGTGCACAGGATGGCAGCAGCATTGGTAAATGGACAGTGAAGCCCTTTTATCAGTTGATTAGCAAGCAAGTCTAGCCTTTTCCTGACTGATTCTGTATTTCAAGTGTGGAAAAGAGGGAATAACAAACCTAAATGCACTTTGGAACAAACTTCAAACAGCCGACTGTCAGGAAGGCTAATCTGCCCCCCCCTTCATTCTTATGTTTTGACAATAAAGATAGCCTATCACATCTCATTACAAGCTGCCAGCTTCCCGCCTTGTCCCAATATGTCCGACATCTTGTCCCAATACCCAATAGGACTGCAGGGACAGCTGCTGAACTGTGTTTAACCTTTACTGTGGGCTGCAAGGCAAGGCCCCCTAGTATTTTTACAGTCCAAATAAAGGGAATATTTAATGCTACAGATCAAAATAAGTATTAGGGCCTTAAAAAATGAATAACTGAAACATATGGATGGTCTTTCACTGTCAAAAAGACATCAAGGTCATGTCAATTCACAAAAAATTGCCCACTTTTTAGACAAAACTGCAGTGTTTTAACTTTCTGATATTGTTAAACTTTAAAAAAAAAAATAGTAGTTTTTCTTTCACGTATGTTCATCTTTTATACCCGTCTCCAGATGTGCCAGTAAAGTTACAGCACCATTCGTGATCAAGAGCTTTTTCAGGGAAAGGAAGCACTGTGGAAAAAACAAAAGCTCAAACCTACTAAGCTTCATTAAACTGGTCCACAAAACCAAACAAGAAATGCAAACAAAAAAAAATCAAGAGGGAGAAAATTAATCAGAGCGGGACTTTTTCTTCAAGACAGAAAAAAGGAGAGGAAATGAACAATAGCTGAGGAAAAGGAATAGAAGAAAGGAGATGGGTGGTAGAGACGTCAAAGAGCAAATGTGAGTGAAGCCCTGTCCTCCTGATTTACAGGCTTTTTATCGGGCACTTGCATCGAAGTGGGGAAAGCATGGGCCACGGCTGTAGTGGCGTCCGCTGGTGGACACTGCTGACAGACAGGTCAAAATATGGCTTTCTTCTGCTGCTGATTAAAGACGTGTAACAAAAGGGTGGAGGGGAGCAGAGGATAGATGACTTTACCAGACACAAACACCCACTGCATGGCACAAGAGACACTTTTGCAACATTTAATGAAACACAGCAGCATCAAAGAAATGGTTTCCAGTAGGAGTTCTTCCAAAAAAAGACACAAAAAAGTAACAAACTCAAAATATTTTTATTGCTTTGAGGTCATAAAACTGAAGGGAAATAAAGATTTAGGTAAATGTGAGCCACTGAAGCAATTCAAAGGAAATAAACTTACAAAAATGACAGAAAAACATTTCTTTTGGCTCAGCTGCATCACAAACAAAAGCTCTAACAAAAATCTAATGTAATGTATAGACCCTAAAATGCCCATAAATAACAATAAAACCACATCAGAAAATTTCAGTAAAAAGAAAAAAATCCAGAATAACATTCCCCAAAAAAAGTAATTTGTAAACTGTGTTTTGTATAAAATGTAAATATAAACTTAGTGACAAAAGAAACGGAACCTCGCACAACAAAAAGGCTCTGGTTTGATTTAAGAAACACCATCCTCTGCTGGTCAAACCAACGGGACAGAACAGCAGCAGAATCAAAGAACACGAAATCACCAACACACGGTAGATATTAAGATAGTGCTGAGATGAAGAAACGTGTGACCATTGTAAAACAAATACTAGTGATTACCACGAGGCTCCTCAGTCACAGCTTGGTAAAAATATGCAGAAATGACTACAACCATAATGTCTAACATTGAGAAGAACCTGAAAGATGAGAATGTTTTTGGTAAAGTTTAAAGGTATAATTTTATATCAAATATTGCACTTTCCCAAAAAGATTTATATGATTCACAGTTTGATTGTAGGAAGTTTCCTCCTAATGTGTGTCACATTCAAAGAATACTGAGTAAAACTAGAAGTAAAACTTTTTTTAAAAACTATTCTGGAGTAATTCTTGTGTTCTTGTCCTAAGTTGGTTTGTTTTAATAAAATTTAAAACAAAAAGGTATTTTCTTTTTTTTTGATTATGTCAGAAAACTCTTGTTCCTCCACTAAACTGGCTTTAAAAAGGAGCTCAAATGAAAATTATTACAAGCATTTTATGTTCCCTGTGTAACCTTTAGATCCACAGACTGACAAGAAGCCGTCCCAATTTCCTCCAAAAACACCTTCTGTTAAAAATAAAGTTTAAACTGCAGCCAATCTGAAACCAGAAGCTTCCCAATCTTAAAATGGTGGCACACTCCTTAAAAAAACTGAAAAAAAAAACTACAAAGACAAAGCATTCAAACAACCTAAAAAAAAAGGAAAGAGGAAATGATGTCACAGTCAGAGAGTAATATTTCAAAATAACTGCCGACTTTCACATGAGTAAAACAAAACAACTGTTTTATAGGACCCTCTTTTTGTAAGGCGTTTGGAGGGGCCGCATTGTTCTTAGCAATGGCGAGACCCACCAATAAGGCTCGAATCCCTTTTCCTCATGTTCCAGTAACCTCCACAACAGTGGCACCAATCTGGACATGGTATAAATCAGGAACATAGAGCACCGTTTGTCTGGGCTTTAATCAGTGCAGATGAAGACTCTAGGTCCAAACTCCTGTGCCAGCCAGCCAAGAATCTATTGGCTTGTAGTACCGTCTATACAGCAGGGGCACATCAAAACTGGCTCTTTTTGAAATATCAAAAAACCTCAGTGATGAGGTAAACAATGTCACTGGATTTTAGACAGACCACTAGCCAGGAGGAGTCTGAAGGGCACAGTGGAGCGTGACACAGTCAAAGGCAACCTGTGGAGTCCTGCAAAGAGAGACAAACATTAACGTGGAATGAAACACAAATTATTGTACTGAGTTTGCAAAGCTCACTTGACTTTTGTGTTTGGATTGTATTAATGACTGTTTAAAAGTTAGTTGTGTGGTAAAAAGTATGGCAGAGCCGCCACGTTGTAAAGATTTCTTCTGTATTTTGAGGAGGGTGATGGTGAGTGTGCGTGCAGTTGGTGGGCCCATGCTCCCAGTGCTTATTTGTGTTGGGTGGAAGTTTGAGGGTGTGTGCACTCAAAGAGCAATGTGCCTGAAGGTCCCCAAGGGGGAACCGGACTCTCCTTGTCCCTTTAAAACTTCCTGAAGGAATTCTATTCTTTCTATCTGAGGAAGAGGGACCAACCCGTCAGGAAACAGGGCCAAAGGTGGGGAAACTTATGGCACGGCTATCAAAGTGTAGATTCATTTCAGCCAAACACAGTGCAACAGACAGTAATGGTTAATTTCAAGCGTTCAAACTAACCAAAAGCGCGGATGAGTTCTCTCTGAACGGCCCAGGTGACAGTCTTTATCAGGGAAGCTGAGGTCAGACCAGCAAACATCATGTTGTAAAGGAAGACGACGTAGAAGTTCCCCAGCCAGTTGTATCGACCGAAGTCTCCCAGCAGGTCGAAGCGGGTGATCCCTGACGCAGGAGAACAGAGGCAAAAACAGACGTTACATGCAAATGCACTGCTCAAGCTAACACCCTGTGGAAACAATTTTATGATGTACACATGACCTCTTGTGGATATCTTTAAAACTACAAGTGATGATTTAGAATTCAAAACTTGTTTACATACAACAGTGTGGTCCCTAACAGATAACAAAAATGTTTCTCATTGAGTTTCTGCAATAGAGATTGATTGCATATTTCAGATTACTCATAACAAAGTCCATAGGTTTATTAAGTGCAATCCAAAGTCTGGCTGCTGGAGCGGAGAGCTTAGTTTTTCAGTCTTTTCTGTTAAGAGGCCCACTAAGCTTGCTTCAGCAACCAGAAGCTTAAGTGAGCAGATAAGCATTTCAAATGCTGTAATCCAATATTCAGGTTGGATGAAAGGTGCTCTACAAATAAAGTGACTGATTGATTGTGACGAAGCTAAAAGATGTTTCCAATAAAATGTTATCAAGCATTTGTATAAGACAGCCTCTGACCAGCTTTGTAACTTTGAAATGTGCCTCTTCTCATTTTAGTCATCTAGTTTTACAATGAGTAAGGCAGAATTATATTACCCCCCCACCCCCTCCAAAAAAAGCTATGAATACAAATAGTGTTTTAAGCTAGGAGAAAATAGAGTGCCTTAACTTTATTTATTTCTTGCATGCCCAGCACACACGTGAGTTGGTTTACTGCCTAACACTGCATTTCTGTACGGCTGTAATCTTTGGTAAATGTGTAAGCCATGTTCTTACCAAGCGTGCGGGAGAAGACTGGCAGGGCTGAGCTTAGAATAAGCAGTGAAACGCAATTTGCAATTATCTGAAAGAAAGTTACATTTGGTTGTAACCATCAACTGTAAACACAAACTTTCTTTAAGTGATTTGTTAGCACCATTTTAACCGTTATGCCCTGTAAAGTAAAGGGCATGTGGTGTCTGACTGTTAGATACCTGGGTCAGGTTGGTGTCTTTGGCACGAGGAAGGAGACCACAGAACAGAGAAGAACTGTAGAACCCAACAACTGAGGACAACATCAGGTAACTGAATATTTTTAAGGACAACAGTAAAAAACCTGTCACATACAGTGGTTTGCAGGAGTATCAAATATAGCATGTAAATGTAACAACGACTCAGCATCAGATAAACTGATTTTTGACGAGCAATTTGTAGGGTATTGAGTCAGAGACAAATTATACTTGTAGTTGAGTACCAATTGAACTACGTGCACTTACTCCACTGCCAAAAGATACTATTGGCTTTAGTAAAAATGTCATTCTGTTTGTGGATTTTTCCAAAAGAGTGCACTGAGCTGGAATGAATGATTGAATCTACAGCAGAATAAGGCTTTGCGTATGCTGCAAAACTGCATTTGAGTTCAGTTAAGGTGATAAAAGGATACAGGATTAGAACCACTTGAACTGCAGCACCAAGTGAACCAAACATGGAGAAAGAGGCCATCCCCAGATGAGGGTCCTACAACATGACACAAAGCTCATCAATACCACTGAATACTGACTGTCAGACACCAGCCAGGGCATGTTTTAAAAGGATTCCAGCAAGTTTCTTCACCTCCATTCCTCTGGGCATAGCTGTTTCATCCAGCAGCAACTCCAATACATTAAAACAAACCATTAGAACACACATCACCTGAAGGAAAACAGGAGTGACACAATTATCCATAACCAAATTCAATTTAGCAGTGGAATTTTCAGAAATGCGCATCAAATTATGAATACCGTCAGTGCCAGGAGCACCATCATTACCAGAGGGTAACCCAGGTTTCGCTGCCATGGGGATGCTTTCCTACGCATCTCTAGGGAGGGAAAAAATGTATAAACGAGTGTGCGGAGAAAAAAAAAAAGACTACTATTGTGCAAGATTTAAAGACGCAGGACTTTTTTTTTTAATCCAAGTTACCCAGTGCTACACGCTTGGTCTGGACTGTGTGGTACTCTTGTCTTAAAGCCTCCATGTTTAGTTTAGACCAACACGACTGGTTTCCACCTTCAATCAGATGTAAACAAAAAAAAAACACACCAGGCAATTTAACTCTGCACTGAGGTAAATTAAAAAAAAAAAAACAAGTATGATTAATATACGTACTTACAGTTAAGTTTCCTGCGAAGAGAATTTTCCTCAAACACAGAGCAGCTCAGTGTATCTTCTATATCTTCAAGCAGCTAAAAGAGACAGAGATAAGTTTTTAGAAAACTGACAGCTGCATTTTAGAGAAATATTAAAGAAACAAAAACAAATGGGACATTCTGTACAAGAATGCTGCCTCTTGGGCCCTTCACCGCCTGGATTCAGTTTATCGCAGTGCCCTCTGCTTCATCACCAATTCTACCTATAAGACCCATTACTGTGAACTGTACTCACTGCTTTCCATGGCCTTTACTCAACCTCAGACAACAAAATCACTGGCTATATTTCATCTACAAGGCCATTCTGGGGAAACTGCCCTCATCCTTGTGCCATCTCCTGTTAACAGTGGAAACAACTCCCCTTCCTTACATCGGCTTCTCCTCTTCGTTCCCTGGATCCACACAGCGTTTGGGAAAGCTGCCTTTTCCTCTGCTGCTCCTATCTCATGGAATAGTGCTCAGAACTCTCTGCGACTGCAGGAAAACATTTCCCTAAGTTGCTTAAATTAATGCTTTCCGAGTGTGACTGAAGAGAATACATGTTATTCTTGAGCTGATTTTAAATGTTTTTCATATTCGTGTTTTTATTTTTGTTTGTGTGTTTTGTGTTTATGTGTGTGTGGGTGTGTGTATGCCAATGCCTCTTGCCTCTCTTTCGAAAAAAGTGATTTTATCTCAAAGACTTCCTGGTAAAATAAAGGTAAAATAAAAAAAAACATATACACCAGAACATCTGATCAAAAATCTAAGGTCAAATTTTTTTAAAATTTTTTCAAAGACTGTGTAGATTCTCATTCATCCAGGTAGATTCCATTCAGGTTGCAGATAACAGAAGCATTTTTTTTACCTGCTACTTTAATATTTATATTTTTAACAACATATACACACAACTTCTTCTGACTTGAACTACAGTGGAGTCTGAAAACCAAAACTACAAATAACTTCTCTATCGACAATGCCTGAAAATAGCATTAATTACACTTTAGTTTAATTGAAAACCTGATTTTTGCAATAAATTGTAGGAAAAAAAAAACTATCAAACCTTTAAAGATCAAAACTAGGAATGTTTCATTGATAATAGACTGTGATTATCTGTTCAGTTAAAATAATATTGAAAGACACGAGCAGAGCTTTTTAAAGAGAATATTTTTTCTTTTCTTTTTTATGTTCTACCACATGATAATATGATAAAGCTCCAAATTAAATTTCAGATCATTTCTAATGGTTTCCCATTTCTGACATTACTACATTTTTGTCCATTAGAGCCCTGACTTGATCTCCTTTGTAAAAAATTAAAGATTTGCTTTACTTTTGATTTCTTTTTTAGTTTAGATTTACAAAATTAATGTCATTTGTAACTTTTGTTTCAACAGAAGTCAATTAAACTGGAATTGTGTGCTAAAAAAGGAACAGGGAAACTAGCCGGAGCTACATTAGGTTATAAAAAATTATTATGGTATAATCATGATTTTAAAAATGTAGAAATTAACAAAGATTAAAAGTTTTTTTTTCCAAGTAAACATTTTTAAAGCCATTTAAACTGACAACATATTTTAGTTGCTTTCCGTGTGCAGGCAGAATGCAATTTTTTTCTGCCTTAGTAAGTGTGATTAAAAAGATGCACTACAAGATGCCTAAAAGATGCACTTTAAACACATACATTTTTTCCTAATAATATATACAATAAATTAAAAATCTGCCAAGAAAGTAACAAGGATTCAGAAAATGTGAAATGAATAGCTGTGATGAAAAGCAGCTACAAAGAGCCGCCAATGAGGCTGTGGTCACTCAGTCTTGGTTATTATTCTAAACATTCAGTCTGTGACTCACCCGTGGTTTGACTAGCAGGCTGCCTGTTACACTGAACATGCGAGATAACCCAAAAGGGGTGCACACTGAGGAGAGAGAATCTATAAGATGATCTGCAAGAGTCAAAATGATTCTCGCAACTCCTAAAGATTGTTGAGGTGCACTTACACAAAAGCATCAGCACTCCAAACAGAGAGATACCCGAGTACAGGTAGGGAAGGTAATACTCCCACAGGTCTGCAATTGAAAAGAAGAAAGAGAGAAGAAAAGTGAAGAACACTTTCAAAACTGTGTGCCAAGTTCATATGAGAAGTACAGCTATAACAGAAATGACTCACCATAGAGGCTCTTTCGAGCTATGTTGTCATGGAGGAGAGCTGAAGCCACCCACACAATGCCCAGCACAAGCAGAGCCAGCAGCAGGAGCAACACAACCGCTTCATGCACTCTTGCCATTACTCCCTACACAGTCACAGAACATAGATATAGAACACTGCTGTAAGACAAATGAAGCTGCAGTTAAGTCTTTTTCAAATCTGCCATATGTAAGAAATTCAGCACCTTTTTGGATCCTGCAAATCCCTCTGACTCAGTAAAAAAATAAGCAAAGGGCATGAGGAAGACCAGGGACAAATTGGAAAAAAGAAAGACTAGGTTCCACAAGCCTGAAAAGAAAAAGAAAGTATTTTTAATCACTAGAATATATTATAGTTTCAGTGAAAAACCGACAGTACCGCTGTCTACCACTGGGAGGCTTAACCCTGCAAAATAACAAGAATGTTCACACAAGCCAACCCTCAAAAGAATATTACAGCAAAAAATGAATCTTATTACTTCAAAACTACCATTCCTCAATAATACTTAAACATTTGTCTGGCTCAGCCCAGCTGAATGCTATTAAGGAGTCTGTAGCAGTTAAACAGAATAACTACAAACTGTGAGGTCAAAGGGCTGCACGGTGGCGCAGTTGTTAGCGCTCCTGCCTCACAGCAAGAAGGTTCCCGGTTCAAGTCCTGACTGGGGGACCTTTCTGTGTGGAGTTTGCATGTTCTCCCCGTGCATGCGTGGGTTTTCTCCGGGTACTCCGGCTTCCTCCCACCGTCCAAAAACATGCTTCATAGGTTAATTGGTTATTCTAAATTGTCCCTAGGTGTGAGTGTGCATGGGTGTGTGATTGTGGCCCCTGCGACAGACTGGCGACCAGTCCAGGGGTGTACCCTGCCTTCGCCCATGAGTAGCCGGGTTAGGCTCCGGCAACCCCGTGACCCCGAAAGGGATAAAGCGGATTGGAAAATGAATGAATGAATGTGAGGTCAAAGCTATTCTAATCCATAATAATTATCTATTTGCACACAGTCCTGTTTCATATTGATTCAGATTGTATCAGTGGAGCAGAGCTGCTCTGTGGAGTTTGACTATGCTCAAGAAAAGCCGATACTTTTAACTGTGCACCGTAGTGTTGTAATAAAGCTTTGTGGTGTACCATGTATGAGAGATCCGTTGAGCCACTGCATGTAGTAGCTGTGCGGAAAGGTGAGCAGGACTTCATTTGACAGAATGGAGATGGGGAGAAGCATCACAGCACACACCGCGACAGAGAGGGTGAACGTGCACAACCACAGTCTGTGAGAAGAGAAGTCAGAACATGAGCAGCCTCTGATTAGGTTCCACGAGAGAACAAATCAGCAGGTGGAACACTAATGCAGCCTCGACTATCTGCTCCAGCGTGAAAGGACAAAGTGCAAAGGGACAGTGAAGTCACATGGCAACATTCTGAAAATATAAGACAATAAATACACAAACAAATGGTCTCTACATGTCATGTTGATAAGCAGTTTGGAAAAGTTGTCTCCAAAGAGAACATCCTGCTGGTAGCTGTTATTGGAGACTTTTACTTACGCAATTTTATTGACTGTAGCATCTTCAATATCATCTGGAAAAAAGAAACAAGTCAATAAAATTTAATGCAGCACCTTTGTCTTTTCTAGAAAAACAGAGTGATCTGATGGGTTGTGACATAGGTTTAAAAAAAAAAACTAATTACAAATGTTCTTAGTAAAGTCCTACTCCAATCTTCTTCTGATACATTTTTAAAACTTTCCCAGGGGTCTTTTATTTACGATTATGCTGCTTTTAGCCATAGATTAAAAAAAATAAACTGTCTTTTTCTAGGACAATTTCTGCAAAGCGGCAGGAGTTTATTAGAAATTTGCCTCCGAGTTTTGGGCAGGACCGTTGATGTAGATCAACCACATGCCCCCTTCCTCTTCCCATTGCTGAGAGCGCTTCGTTTACTAGTTTCCCGCTAGCTTACAGCCCCTCACAACCCCATCCTAACATTACTGGTGCAACAAAAATAGCGAGAAATATTGTGCCCTCTCCGTTGTATTTTCTACATCCCAAATAAGCCTATTTACAAACAGCATTTTTATCTGTTCCTGTTTCATAACGATTTAAATACAGAAGTACTCAGAAATGCAATTTTTAGCTTAATTTTATTTATATGTCCTCCATCATCAGAAAAATGCCACAAGAGCATGTTACTAAAAACAGTTTCTATTGAAGTGGGTCTTTAAAGCAAGTAAGTGTAGAGAGAAACATTTATAGGGGAGGATGAAATCTTTATGAAGGTGAGGTCCAGCACTCAGAGAAGGGGGCGGGTTTCAGGCATGCTTGGAACATTTTATTCAAGAAAGGTCAAAAATCCAAATAAATACAGAAAACATGCAAAGCCCAAAAATTCCTCAGTTGAAGTTAGCTTAAAAACTGTTCAGTAACATGGAGCAGAGACTCACATCAAATGTTCCAGTTGTTCTTCCTACATCAGGGCGCTCATTAAATAAAACCTGATGTGAAAGTTGTTACAGCTATTCAGGACGAAAGTAATCCATATGAAGCAACAGCAGTTCTTGGCTGCTCTGTGTCACAAACAACTCTGCTCGATGGAGTTGCACAATCGTCATTTGACTGCAGGGCACAACTGTGCTTCTGTCCTCCATGACTTGTATGGGAGTAATTACAAAGCATGGGTACACGTGCACACAAAGTGTCCCCACCTACTGTGGCGAGATCCTGAACACAACAGTCCACATATTCCTTTTTTTTCCCTTTTTAATGGTTTTAAAAAGGTCTGCACTCTTATTACTTTGTCAATGGAAAATATAAAATGCATTATGGAAACGGTATAACGGCATTATGACAAAATTGCATTACAATGCTAGTCATTATGGAGACTGCTTAAATGCCTTTCAGGTGACTCAGCTTATGCTGCAACGTTTTCTACCACAGCTCCTGCAGCCTAACTACATTGCACAGGATAAAGAGCATATCCTCTTCATCTTCAGAGCCTCTTTTTTAATTAAATCTAGGTATCATTAAGTATGTCATATGCACAAGAAATGTGCATGCAAATGAAAGTTCATGCAAAAAAAACATTCCACAAAGGAACACGTTTCTGAACACCTGTGCGAGCTTGTATACAGTTGCCAACCTAATCTGAGGAAAAGACATTCCAAAACACAACGGGATCAATGTGCCTGTTAACACTTTGCCGCCCTGAAGGCAACCTGCAATAAACCTTTGATGAAAAGTTTTCTCACAAACCACTCTGAATGTGGGCACCAAAAATATTCAACAAAACAAAAAAAACCTCCACTCACCTGTGACGAACTCAGCAGTCTTCTTGAAGTGGGTGAGAACCAGGTAGCACACCATATAGAGGCATGTAAAGAGGAGAATGCAGATCTGCACAAGACACACAAAAGAACATTGAGGTTTCTGCAAGCAACACGTTGGAGAAAGGGATTGAAATTTCAAGTGTGTGTGAAGAACAAGTTGTCAACAATTTGTGCTGCCAACCATTGCTAATAAATAATTCATCCATTTAAATCTGATTTTGTGCATTCTAACAGGTCTTTGAGAGGGGGTACATCCAAGAAAATAAAAACAAAAAACGGCTGTGTGTGCAAAATATTCACTCCTTCACCTCACCCATGTGACAGATGGAGTGTAAAGATTATTTCTGTATCTAAAACAAAGAAAATTAGGTCAAATTCTTCAACTGAACTAGATTAAAGGGGGTTCATGGACAAAGGGTCCATAACAGAGAAGGTCACCATCTTATTGCAGCTTGATACATTAATCCAAAGATACCTTCAACCTACATACAATCCGTTGTCTGTAAAAGCTTTTAACACACAGCTTAAAGAAACAAACTGTTACTTTGTTTTCTTAAGAACAACCAGAAACCAACAAGCCACATTTTATATAACGTTTGCTCAACATGATAAATCATGCTTGCAGTTTCAAGCAAACATCACTGAGAAACATGACAGCCCTAATTATTAGGATCGGATTTTTTTTCATCCCAAGTCAGCTTTCTTTTGAAGATGCATTCACTAGCAAAGAGAATCTGGGATTTCTGTTTCTCTTCTGCAAGATGTTTACTGCCACTTTTTTCCATTCCTGATCCCGGGGCTCAGAGTGCACGCCAACATAAACGCTTCGTTATTTGTCACATCTCACAATGCTGATTTTGTTCAAGTAAGTCTGGTTCACTTGCCAAATGCTGTCAACTGGGATGATTTGCAATCGCAGGTCAAATTTAATCACAAAAGAAAATGTCGGGATGAATTTTTCCTGATTTTTTTGTCATTTCCTTCTTTTCTGTCAGCATTCACTGGCAGTTATTTTGTGAAATATTCATGAGTATTTACACCTGCAAATGAATTCATGACCTGTTTTAACAGATCAGTTTTTAAAGTATATCTGTTCTCTTAGAAAACACTCAACCTTTGCAGCCTCAGAATTTGGGTTAAATTCAAGTATTTAAAAATATATATATCCTGCTGGTTGCCAGTAAGACTGCCTCATCAGGTGTGTTTAACCAATAGGAAGCTTTAATGGCAGTTTGGTTGGAAAACATGCAGGACTCCGGCCCTCAAGGCCTGGCTTTGGACACCTCTGCTCTCAACTAATATTTCCTAAACAACTTTGCTGCCATGGTGATTTCTACCACAATATTTCTTCCTGACAAAAGTTTTCTTTTTTTGAAGAAAAAGGACACTTTCTAAAATTACACTCCAAAGTAGCATTAAGCAAGTTCATGTTTTTTAAAAGACGGGAGACAAATTATGAGACAGATTTAAAAGTGTGAGCAACAGCACAACCCAAAAGTCAGCAGTGTGAAATCTGAAAGATTTCTGTATGACACAGGAAATGCCTCAAACTGGTCAAATTTCCATTGACACAGAAAAAAAAACTTTACAGGAGCCACAAAAACCAAAACTTTTTTTTTTTTTTTTTGCAAAATCACCCCCATTTGATAAAGGTTAGTATTATTTTCTAAAGCTCAAGATACGAATACATGTTGCTCCACGTGTACTTCAAGAATTCTTGCTAAATGTATTTAAGTTTTGAGTTCTTCTTTTGCAATCTGCCTTTTAAATGGTTTTATTAACAATTACACCTGTATTACCACTAACATATATGAATAGAGAATGCATATTACTTTGAGTGGTTTTGAAATGTCTTCATAGCATATTCCAGTTAATTTTTGTTGTTGTTAAAAAAGTGTCTGAAACCCTGATCCCCAAATCTCCTCTTTTTTTTTTGGTTCTAGGTTGTGGGTGAGGCTCCTAGTTATTAGTTGTTAGCTATTAGTAGTTAGTCGCCTATAAACATTCTCTTCCGCTAGCTTACAGTCCATCACAACCCCTAGCGAACATTGGCGTCGTAAAAAAACGGCGAGCAATACCAGAGCTATGCAGTCGTACAGTTTTGTGCCAGATGGTAGCTCAGACAAGGAAAACATCAATGGATCTATTTGTCTGCAAGAGGATGCATCCGAACGGAGATGGGACACTGAACAAGACATCGCAGTTGCTGCGTCATTAACCTGAGCTTTTTTAAACTGCGTTTTTTTTTTTCATCTGCTCCAGAAAGACAGTCATTTTATTTGATTTTTCTTTTCATTATGAGAAAAATGTTTTTAAAACATGTTAAAAAAAATACCCAAAACAAAAAAAAAAATATCTGAGTGGGTCTTTAAAAGCCCATTTTTAACTTTTTTCAGTTGAAACCTTGTACAAAATATCAGGGGTTTCCACTTTAACTGGAAACAAAAGACATGGTCACTCAGCAAATGTAAATGCAGATTTAGCTTTAAGTGCTAATTTTTTTGTCAACCGGATTACATGCACTTAAGAAGACTGTTTACTAAGGAAACTTGCTTTAATGAAAGCATTAACTGACTATTTAAATGTAATTCAGCTCAGTAGTTTAAATGCAATTGTAAACTATACGTAAACATTCTTTTTAAGACTGCCTCTTAATGAAATCATTGTGACTTCAGTTTTAGTTTGAACAGAAGGAAAACGTTCAAATCAAAAGCCTTCATCATTATGTGAAAGTGATCTGTCCTTACAGTCATACTTTACTTGTTAAAGGTTTGCGAAACCCCACATTTACTAGCCATCACATTAATTATCTGATATTAGGTACACCATCTAGCTTTTATTAGTTAATATTTGTCTCATTTTTGTGATGACAAGGAACTGATCATGGTTATCAGTTATTTTGTCATTTTAAAACCCTCTGGAAGTGATCCAAATGATATAGTTTACTGCCATTGTTATCACTAGCTGCTTTTACATAGACAAAATAATCGGAATAAAAGCCTGATCAGAATAAAAATTAATCATGTAACACGGCATTCGGAATATTCTGACCCGACTAGGCTCATTTGGATCAAAATTTCCTACCGACTGAAATGGGAGAGTTATGGCGATTGTTGATCCGTTTGTGGTGCGTGTAAACTATTTATTCTGATTGTGGGTTATTACTGTGCTGGCTTTTACATCATGCATAAACAATGTGTGTTCCAGAGGAGACTTTGGAGCACAAAAAAGCTCTGCATGAGCAAACCGTTTTTTCAAGCAGAGCAGCCGGACTCTGTCGCTTCGTGTCTGCGAGCAGGGGAGGGTGCATTGATACGGTGTGCGCTCCGGAGAAGGTTTCGAAATGCAGTTCGGTCAGCGGCTCTGAGCGACCGAGCTGCCTGGCCACAGAGAATAGTGTCCTCCTGGAGAACAGTGTCTCGGTATCTTCTGGGAGAACAGTGTCGCCGAGCAAAGGAGCAGCTGCAGGACTGTGTGCAAGCTCCGAAGGTGTCTTTTGAATGCAGAAATACCGCTCCGCAATTTGAGCAGTTCTGTGAAACCATGCAAACAATCATGTGAATTTGTGTTACCAATTGTGTCCAGAAAAAAAAAAGCTATAACAGCTATAAAAATAACAAGCGGATGTTATTTGCATATGTTTCCGTGCAGCCAAAATGTAAATTGGACGTTCAATACATGAATAAGTGAATAAATAAATTTTAAAAGCATGCTCAGAAGATCATCTCGCTGACAACAGCAGCCATGTTTGTTCACAACAGAACTTTACTACTTTTTCTTCTTCGACCGTTTTCGTTATTCTAGATAGTTCTGCACATGTCAAAATGATTTATTCCAATCGAACATGTGGTGGATGTAAACATTTGTTATAATTGGATTACGTTTTTCTGGCTCATGTAAACAGTTCAATTCTAATCCAATCTCTGATCAGATTAAAGACTTTTTGCACATGTACACGCAGCTGGTATAGCTCTGGTGTCAACGATAAATCAAATTTGACAAGTTACACAAGAAAGTGCACTTTTCATACATTATAAAAAGAAAAAAGCTTCAAGTCTCTAAGGTTTACGGCAGAACTATTTATCATCAACTTAAAGCAAAATATATTGTGTTGCTTTGTGTGGCTTTCAAATCAACTAGATTATACTCATGTATAAGTGAATTAAGTCCAGTGTTTGGTATTAAAAAAAACTATGTACTTTAAAAAACAAAAGGTAAGATTGTTAGAATATAAATGTCAGGACATAATGTGAGAGCTGTCTTTTTATTTTGTTAACCATGTTTTAAGAGTTTCCACAAACTATATCACATGAGTGGAAATGAGGAAACTGAGGTAGATCTGCTGACTGGCACCCTTGTTTTTGAAGGCTGTGTTTGTAGGCAGTTTGGCTTTTGGCAAATTGGCAGAAAAAGAAAACGAAAAGAATAAAATTATATTGTCAGATATTCATATTCAGTATTTGGGAACCAGTTTTTCAAAGAAACTCATGCATAGAGACATTTTAAGACGTAGTAAAACTCAAAGACTTTGAAATACTAACGTCAGGACTGACGTGAGGGCTAAAAATGAAGAATAAAAGCTACTGCTGTGACATTTTAGAAACTAAAGGTGCAAACAGGTGAGACACTTGACATTTCTGTGGACTGCGCTGGCACAAAATTATCTCAAATGAGGAGCAATTTTCTGACATCTGCACACCATGTGCTCAGAATTCTGTTTCTTTAAAAAAAGTTATGTTCTCTCATGTTCACAATAAACTTTTTGTATTCTTATATACACACACTATCCTGTACTTATCAAACCAGAACTCACACTTTGCTACACAAAAAAACAGCATTTGTTTATTTTTTTAAAAAGGGTTTACAAAATGAATATGTATTTTAAACGCTAAACATAAAAGTCTAGTTTTCTTCAAAATATGTGTTGAGTGGCTTCAGATGTCAAACTGTCAAAAAGTGATAAGTTGTCCATTTTGGACACACCCATAGGATTAGGTGAAAAAGTCAATAAATACCAAGGGCAGAGTACGTGCTGTTTATACAGAGAAATCACACTAAAACTGGAGTTTCGTACCTTTTTGCTGAAATTGCAAGAATTTTTTACATAGATATGCACATACCGGTATGTGTAGTTTTCACTCAAAAAAAAGACAACTATCTTTATGTGACTTGGCTAAACAACAAATATAAATGTAAAAGATTATTTGGTAGGATTTTTTCTTTTTTTTTTGAAAATTTGGTTGAAAACTAAAATATTTTCGCTTTGGTTAAATCTTTTTAAAATACCACGAAAAATGTGTCTATGAAACTTGTAACAATAGCTAAATCAGGCCCTAATCCTTTTGGATCCAAAAACATACTGTAGCTAAAAGAATATAAAATAAAACCTGAAAACACCCAACGTGTCCACCAATTCACGTCATCAGCCATACTCCTGCTTTCTTTCTACAGTCATAACGATGAGTCATTGAATACCCACTTTAAGCAAGACCTTTAAAAAAGCATAAACTGACACAGAGCTGCACTGCTTTTTCCTTATAAGCTATAGCAGAGGTCCTTATTTTCAGGGAATTCTGTCTTTTCCCAAAGCATAAACTGTTTAATCACAGTGCAGCTTAGTTTAAGATCTGGATGTTATTGTGAGGGTCAAAGGTCAGTATCCTGTGCCTTGTTGTAAGGGTGCAGGTCAACTTTCAGGGATTCAGTTCAGCAGGGATTTTTAGTTAGCTTTTTTTTTTAAGTTAGCTAGGTATGCACAGAAGGTAGACTTATTTACAGCACAGTGTAATAAAAATGTTTGTTAGCTGCATTTACGATAGTAAAATGCATAAAAGTAAAACTTACAATTTCAATTCTGGTGCTGCAACATTTACAGCATTAAAACAAGACTTTACCTCTATAATTCAACAAAAACCTCGCGTTGTAAAGTTCCCTAAATGAGGGTGGCGCGTTATTTTGGTTGTGGTGACCACCACACACACGGGAACCAACCAACGGCTTTCAGCCTGGCGTTACTTACTATAGTTTCCCGGACGCGGTTGTGAAAAAGTTGCTCCCGAACCGACACGTCGTCCGTTTCCATCCTGGGAAACCATACCAGTATCCTCAGGCTCAAGGCACTGAAGTCGGTTAAAACTTTGCAAGACAGCGCATCATCTTCTCCTGGAGCGGTCGCGAGCTTTCGCTAGCAATGCCCCTGTTTAAACGGCTAATCCGCTCGTGCGCTGATGAAAAAACAGTTAGGGAGGGGCCCATAGGGGGCGGGGCTTAATTTATGAGCGAACTGAGAGGAATCCCCAGAGCTGTCAATCAACACTTCAACACAAAATCACAGCGGATCCACTTTACAGTTTATACTGAAGATAACGAACAAATAAAACAAAACATTTACATTGTACCTCTGTGTTAAAGTTTTTTTTATTATTTATAGTTCACGCCAAGTTAATCTATAAAAATGTATTTATTAGAGAATATAACATCAGCATATTACAACTTTTTGTTTTAAAAATAGACATAAAAAACCAAAACGTCTGTCCCTTTGATGCAATGTTTTATAATTTATATTTACTACTACTACTACACTAGTTTTAAATTACTTGTGTGAGAACCAAACAGTCTCACTGTGGACAGGATAACTGTTAAAATGTCATATTATTATAAAAACACAAGTTACAAAAACAATCGCACAACTTTATGATCAAATTTGATCATTTTGCTTTAAGTGTTTTGCATTTATATTCAGCTTAAAGGCTTACACACAGTGAGAAAATTTGCAATTTTTAAAAATTGGCAAAAGTCATCAGTTATTTGTCACAAATGTAAGCCCATTAAAATGACCTACTTTATGACCTACTTTATATTTTTGGACTTTTTATCACTACCGTATTTTAAAGACCCACTCCAATGAAAATGGTGTTTTTAACATGTTCTTGTGGCATTTTCTCATGATGGAGGACATTTCTAAAGGAAATTTAAACATAAAATGTTGTTTCTTATTCAAATTGTTGTAATTCAGGAGCAGACAAAAAAATGGCATTGGAAAAAGCCCGTAGCGGTGACATAAAGGCTACAGTCTGCAGGCCACAAGCTCCCTGTTCCACTCCGTTCTGATGCATACACTTGTAGACGA
Source organism: Adrianichthys oophorus (assembly GCA_036245035.1). Lineage (NCBI taxonomy): Eukaryota > Metazoa > Chordata > Actinopteri > Beloniformes > Adrianichthyidae > Adrianichthys > Adrianichthys oophorus. Next base: position 10,757,876 of record BSAI01000015.1, read on the forward strand.
CTAGATCAATACACGTCTTCGTTTTCCTCATCCGAGCTGGCATCTGTCTCACACCTGTACGGCCAGATAACTCCAATATTGATCACAATTTTTATTGCATCTGTAATGTTAGTTTGTTAGTGATGAGCTAGTTGGAGATAACATAAACAGATGGATGCTGGGATGTAGGGCGGGCTTTCGCTGTGCCAGCAGGGCACCCCACAAATCAAAGGGATCATTTCTAACAAACTACTGCCTTTAACGCTTTTAAAGTAGATCAAAAGATGATAGAAGATGGACTTCAAAGTAAATAAACTTGTATTTGTCTCATTTGTGAGCTAAATACAATTACATCATTAAGAGTTTTTGGTCTTGATATTTTCGTCCCTTCATTGACTAATTTCCCAAAAAATCCCAATTTAACAGAAACAAATATTCTCTTCTCAGTAAACCGTTTCCTTGTTGTATGTGTTGATTTGATCGATGCCCCTTGTTAAGGCTGATTGTGTGTTGAGAAAGCTGTGTAATTGAACTGTCATGATCCAAAGTCCGAGTGTTGCAACAGCATGCACTAACTTCCACTACGGAACGAACTTGAAAGGATTTCTCTGAATTTGGATTTAAAAAAGAAGAAATGCGTAAGTAATTCAGTTTTATTATGCAAAATCAAATGTTGAATTTTATATGAACAATAAATGAACTATTTCCATAACTATTTTTATAACTATTTCTGTAAAGAAAGACGTTCTGTCAACACATTTTTTTACGATTCCCTCAAAAAAACCACACAGAAATTCTCTGCATTTATAAGTCGAAGGATAATGCTTACCATCAGCTAAATCAAATTCCGCTTATATAATATGTTATTTAACCACTCTGATGGATTGCAGAGATTAAAAATCTGCATGTCCTTGCTAGAATGATTCTAACAGATGAACATCACAGAGCACAGAAGTAGTTAGTTTTAAAATTAGAATGTAAACATTTTGAAAGATATGCAATCAATATGCTGGCTTTAAGATTAAAAAGTAACTTTTTTCCGTTTACTGCAGGATGACTGCTCATATCTACAGGTACTGATTCACAAAATGGTAAAAAGCATTATGGTGACCTACGCCCTGTGGGCAGTAGGTGGACCTTTAGGCCTTCATCATCTCTATTTAGGAAGAGACAGTCATGCTCTGCTGTGGATGCTGACATTGGGTGGATTTGGATTTGGATGGGCCAGAGAGGTCATACGTATTCCTGCATATGTCAGGGCAGCCAATAAAGATCCAGAGAAAGAAAGAAGAACGGAAAACAACAGGGTTCTCCCGCCTCCCGGCCCCATCCGGTTTGCTGGACAAGTGTGCGTCGGGATCTACTTTGGTGCTGTGGCTCTAATAGGACTTAACTCCCTCAGTTTCTTCTACTTGTTTGTCCTGCCGTTGAGTGTGGGTGCAGGGGTTCATCTCGTGTCCAATGTTGGCGAACAGACCTCGGACCTAAAAAAAACCTTGACCGCTTGCCTCATGACGTCACCAGTGTTCTATGGCAGCTCCCTTTCCCCACTTCCCATAAGCCTGGCTGCCAGCATCACTGCTTCACAGCATCGTCGGTTCAAACCTCCACTGACACCCAGCAGCACACAGAAATTAGGTAAGCTAAGAATGGAATCTCATTGCTTTAGCTACGTGAAAATGGGACTTGGGCATATTAAAAATGTGTTTTCTCTACTTTTTATTCAGGTCCAAGGCTTTATAAGCTCGCTCTTGCCTGGCTTGCCTTCTCTGCCCCGATAGGTTACTGTATTTTTTACAACACCACGGCCACTCTGTACTACATTTCCGACTCTATTGCAGCACTCCTGGATATTTTCTGGTTTCTGCCTTGGCTCAGGGGTGTGCTGGAGTACATTTTTTTAATTCCCTATCGGATCCTGTGCGCACTAACTGGAGGGGGGTACCAGGAGGAGGCTTGGAGAAAGATTCTGGAAATACTGCTCAAAGAGTACACGGAGAGGGAGAAACAGGCCCTGCAGGTAAGCAGCGTAAAATGATAAATCAAAACTGCAACGGAACAGCAGTGCAGTTTTTCATAGTGATGTGTTTGTGCTTCAGGTTTTTTCATTAAAGTCAGATGCTTCTCTTGAAGAAATTACTCGAAGCTATAGGGAGATGGCCAAAACATGGCATCCAGACCACAACCCCAGTAAAGAGGCTGAGGAAATGTTCCTGAAAGTCCAGGAAGCTTACGAGGTCCTGCTGCGCTGGCACAGGCCCCAACGATTCCAATAATGTGCCTGGATTCCTTAATGTTCTGATTGTTTTCATTTTTCTTTCTTAAATAAAAAGTACCAACTCAGAAACAATAATAGTCTCTGTCCCTTCTCACCCCTCAGTCTGTCTCCATCTTGGTCCACAGCCTCATCGCCAGTCGACTACTACATCCTTTTGACTTCCCTCTCAAACTTCACCATAAACTTCAACTGGTTCAAAATTCAGCAGCTCGGATCATCACCAAAACCCTTCTCTCCCACCATAACAAGCCAATACTCCAGCAGCTGCACTGGCTCCCAGCTCAATCCAGAATCCACTTCAAAAACCTATTCTACCGTTATTTACTTTCAAAGTAATCTGCAACCTCGACCCTCTCCACCTCTACAATTTGATCCATTGCAACACCATCCTGCTCCCTAAGATCAGCATCCTCGCTAGACCTGGCTGTTCCCTCTGCCCGTCTCAGTATCAGGGGATGCAGAACTTTCAGCTGGAATTCATTTCCACCTGACAAATCCCATCTGCTCAAACTATCATATTAATAGCTGTCTCCACTACTTCCTTTCTCTGCTTTTTGCTTTTAATTGTGTTTTTAACTTGTATTTTATAGCGTGTCCTCGAGGGCCCTGAAAGGGGTTTTTAAATAAAACTTTTTGGTAATATCAATAAAAATAGTGCCGTGCAGTGGTGTAGTGGATAGTGCCATCACCTCAGTGAGAAGGCATCGGTTTAGATCCATGCTGGGATCTTTTTCTGTGTAGTTTGCATGCCTTCATGCGTGGGTTTTCTCGGTCTAAAGTCTAAAGACATGGTTCATAGATTGATTGCTTACATTAAATTGTCCCTAGATGTGACAATGGGTGTGTGATTGTGTAGTCCCGCAACAGGCTGGTGACCTGTCCCAGGTGTACCCCGCCAGGTTAGGCTCTGACCCTGAAAGGGATAAAGCAGGTTAAAGACCCACTCTCATTAGTTTCATAATTTTGGTGTTTTTAACATGTTCTTATAGCATTTATCTTATGATGGAGCACATAAAATATTTAAGCTCAAAACTGCATTTCTTAGTATTTCTTTATCCAAATCGTAATGAATAAGAAGCAGATTTAAAAATGACGTTTGAAAAAGCTCCCAGCTGATGCAGCAACTGAAATGTGTCCCTGCTCCGCTCTATGTAATTTTCCGTGTCCAAACTGGCATCTGACTCAGAACTGTATAGCAGGATAGCTCCAATGTTTATTTTTTTATTTTGTCTAAAAACTGCATAATCATAATTAAAAGACTACTGAGAACGCTTTTACATTAAATCAAAAGATGGTTGGATGGATTATTATTAAAAATGAATCATATTGAAAGACATATTTAAATGTATTTGCTCACTCACCTGTTGCTAACCTGCTGCACTTTGCAATGGAAAACTAAATTTTACCATCTGATTTTGGTTCAAACTGCAGTTTGCTGCCACCTTGTGGCAGTAAAAATGTACTGTCAGAATTAACCATTTCATTATGGTAAGTGAGCAGCATTTAATAACTGTTCAGGTGATTTAAAAAGCATTTTTGTTGTTTTTAGTCACTGTGATAACCAAAATGTAAAAATAAAATATAGTTAGTATACATATGTTTATCTATACTACGAAGCATAGCAGATGTGCTTTCTGGATTGCAGCCATTAAGCCAATAAGTCTCAAATATATAGAAAAAAAATTTGCAGCTGCATCGTGTGTTGCTTTGTGTTTTAAATGTGTTCAACTCACCTATATTTAAAAAAATAATATCAAATATCGATGCGTTCGACAATCCCTGGATCAAAGGCTCTGTTGTGCACGGGCCCGGAAGTTGTTGGGATACGGATTCCCAGGTATAAAAAAAAAAAGGGGGGGGGGGGGGGGGGGGGGGGAAAAAAAAAGAAAAAAAAATCCCGGAGATGCTGTCGTCGCTTGGGAAAACAAACGGCCATCCAGACAATTAGAGAGGGAAGCAGCGATCGGTCGCCAGGTAAGGAGGAGGCTCGCGTTCCTGCGCCGCAGCGCTCGGTAAGCCATCGGTGCGGATGCGGGAGACAGACGGCATGTTTTTGAATAGTTGGGTAATACCGTTTGTCGTGTGGTCGGGTGCCATAGCAACGGATCGTGAGAACCTCTGTAGCCCGCAGCTCGGGTCAGTTTGACGTGCTCAGCGTTGGATGACAACTGCGTTCATTGCAACTCCTGCAACAAATTGCCTCCCCCCCGCGCGCGTCTGGCCGCCGTCTGGAGCGTCCATGAGCTTAAAGGTGTCATAGCGGAGCAAATCCGCCGCGCGGCTCAGACAAGTCGCCATGGATGGAACACCGGCGAGGCGCGAGGACTCTTTAGAAATGTAGATTTGATGTCACGCGCGCTCGACCTGCTGAGTGGCGTTTCAAAGGATTTCAGTTAAGTGTTTTTATTGTATTTTCTGATTTTTGAAAACCCTGGTGTGACTCCCGGCCGCACCAGCGCCTGTTGCTTTCCATGCGCGGCCAATGCCAGGATATTCATTTTCCCTTGGATGTGTTGTCTCCGCCCCCAAAGTCTCCTATGTCCACTGCTGTCATCCATTTAAGCAGAAGGTGCAGTCTTATCTCGGTTTTAACGCCGTTTGAAACGTCTAAGCTGTTCATGTGGACGAAAATAAAAGAGGCCAGAGGATAAACATGCTGTTAGTCAGCCTGGATATCTGGCTATAGGCACTTTTCTAATTATTTACTGCTATGTATAAAAGCCTCCTCATACATTTGAGGGAAATAAGAATATATAGAAGTATAACTTAATAACATTGTGATATAAAACACTTTGGTTATTTATTCAACCAAGTTTTCGGGTTATTCATGCATGTTGTGCTATATTATTGGGTCACTTTTTGGAGTAATACCATTGTTTTGTGTATTATTGATTTCAGTTTAACCCATATTTTTTCCCAGTGTTTCTGTGTTAGTCTCCTAATAACCTCAGAGTTGTTATTATTATTATTATTAATAATAATATTATTACATTATTATACTCTAATAATATGCTAATAATAATAAATATTACAATTAATAATTGAAACATTTAAGATTATAGCCTTTTAGGCTAATTTCCATCTTTAGTCCCTAGACAAGTTGATGGTCCCAGAGTAAAAAGACAAGTTAAATCGCCAAAGAAAGGATAATAGAGATAGCGGCAGACACATATAGGTTGTCAAAAGCAAAAAATAAGGGTAAATTCATTCAACATAGAAGCAAGAACTAAGGAAAAATTAGACAAAGAACATAAAAAACATACATTTAAATAAAATAGGTGGACAGATGAGACAGAAAAAACAAAAGTTGGGTTAAAGGGAGTTTGTAGGCATAAATGAGTCAAATTGACACATTTTTGTTATATTATAATCATTTTAAGCTTGTGTATGCTTGATGGAACTTGCATTTTTTTTGGTCTACTCACTGAGGTTTTAGCTCCTCCTCCAAAGCTCTTGTTTTTGTGTTTTCTATAAATCTGAAGCCCCAAATGCGTTTTCGCGGACACGTGGAGCAGCAACAGGAGACTAAGCTGAATTAAGGTTTTACTGTACTAGAATTGTACTGAGAAGTCCGACATTTTAAATTGAAAATGTTCTGCTGTTGCCACTACTACTTTATATTTAATTTAAAAGGGTTTTGTTGTTTTATTTTGAAATGATTGTTGTATTGCCATGATTGATCACAGTTTGCCTTTAAAATCTCCTCTTTCAGGCATCTGGTGAGATAATGAATGCTGATGACTGCAATGGACGCTCATATGCAAAAGGTGAGGTAAACATGGTGCTTGGATGTGTTGTTTCCACACTTCAGTGTTCACTTACTTGGTAATATTTTGCTTTTCAGGTAATGGGGGAGAGTCGTCAGCTGAGCAGGACTTTTATGGTGGTTTGCAGGGTCCTTCCACAAAATCTCCCAGCAGTCGGCAGTCCTCACCGCACCGCTCCCTCAGTGGTCAGCTCCAATTCATCTGTTGCTGCCATGATTTCTCCACAACACGTACAGAGTTTAACATGTTTCGCTTTGCTCTCCATTGAAAAAGCAAACTCCATCAAGGTTGAGATGTGCAGTGATGACGAATCATCAGGTGCTCCCCAGCCAGAGATCAAAGAGGCCGTGAGGGTTGACGGTGGGAAAGATGACCGAAGGGACCCCACAGAGGAGGGGGCGTCGGAGTTTGCTGGCGTGAGAAGAAACAGAGCAAACATTTACAACGACCTGACTAGTCCCAATTCCACCTCACCGGGGCCTATTCGGCTACCTAACGGCAAACTTCAGTGTGAAGTGTGCGGCATGATCTGCATTGGACCTAACGTTCTGATGGTCCACAAGCGCAGCCACACAGGTGAGAAAAAAAAACTTTTAACAACCTTTTAACATGTTGCTGCAGAGATGGACTTAAGTCTGACAGTCTGGGACTTGAAACACAACATACATACAACAGCATTTCATTTCTTAACATTTATTTTTACCTCCAGAACTTTCACCTCTAACAAACTGGTTCCTGCTTGTTTCCTAGAATGACTTGAATTTAGTGCTAAAGTATTGAAACTTCTGATCACCTTTGCATGAGGGCAGCGCAAAGAAGTTTGACTCGTCCATCCTTGTGTGTTCAGGAGAGCGTCCGTTTCAGTGTAACCAGTGTGGAGCCTCTTTCACTCAAAAGGGGAACTTGTTACGCCATATCAAGTTACATTCAGGAGAGAAGCCCTTCAAATGTCCCATTTGCAATTACGCTTGTCGTCGGAGAGACGCTCTCGCTGGACATCTACGCACGCATGCAGGTAAAGTAGTCCCGGAACCTGAAAGGTAAAAGCTCAGGCACGATGCACCCTGACTGACTGATGAGCAGCTGAAATTAAACCAGATCACTGAAGGTTGCTTTTAAAAGAAATACAACTGGCTCTGTTACAACAGTAGTTGTAATGCAGCATTTGTTTCTGCTTAGTGAATTTTATATAAAAAAAAATACTTCTGAATAAAATTATAACTCCAAATAAGGTTTCATGAAGCTTTTAGACTTCTTTTAAAATCATATTTGGTTTTTAATCATGCAATATTCAGATGTTAATTGGTGTTAAAATCTTATAGAGTTTGATCACACTAAAAGTCAATATTTTGTCTGACAACAACATAATTTATGACTCTTTGTAAGCATACTGAGGCCATTTATGGTCATTTTACATTTGTTTGCAGCAATTCTCCCAAAACTCTGACATTTTTAATTGAGCAGCAGGTATTTGGTTTTTTAAAATGTAGCTTACTTTTAGAAATATCTCAATGTCAAGCTATATAAATTCAAACACAAATCCATTACATTCACAGAAATACATGCAGGAAAAGGGTACGGTTGTGATGGTAGCACACCTATCCATCCATTTTAATAATCTACTGAATCTCTTTTGGGGTCACAGGGTTGTCGGAGCCAACCCAGCTACTCTTGGGCATAGGCAGAGTACACCCTGAGCAGGTCACCACTCTGTTACAGGGCCACACACTCCCATGCACACTTAGAGGCAAATTTAGAGGCACCAATGAACCTATGAAGAGTGTTTTTGGGCTGTGGGAGAAGCTGGAGTGCCCCAAGAAAGCCCCGCGGCTTCCTCCAACACTCCAGAAACCATGCTTCATAGGTTGACTCAAAGTTTCTCCCTTAACTGTGAGTGGATTTGTCTCAATGTGGCCTTGCGATGGATCTACTCATGGACCATTGTCCTAAAGTAGCTGGGATAGGCTCCAGCAAAGCCTGTGACCCTGCACAGGACAAAGTGTTTATTGACGAGGGATGAATGTTGGCATTTTATACATTTTCTTGTATTTTCTTTTGAAATGTAACTTTGAAAACTAAAAAACTAAATTAAATTTTGTAGTTGACCTTTATTCAAACAATTTTTGCTTTTATGTTGGTATTTATAGTTTAGTTTAGTTTAGTTTAGTTTAGTTGAAAGAAAATGACATATTTGAAAATTAGATAGACAGAAGTTGTAGTAAGTAAAACTTACTACTTGATACTCATTCAACTTTGACACAAAACCCCCAAAAAAGGTAAATAAAAAAAAATTAAGAAGATAATGAAGGAGATTCTTCAATTGCCATCAATCACATTATAAATACCATTATAAGTTCACAGTGTTTTTCAATTTTATATTTATTGAGTTTTGGTGTCAAGATTGAAAATCCTTTCTCAGTTAAAAGAATATGGATATTTGTTATTATTGTTTATATTTATTTTTAGTGGATATTGTTTTAGTTCTGTATGTACATTATTCCACATGTTTACCCTGGTTACAGGTGATGCAAAAATCTTTTTAATGTTGTTCTAAGTTTAAAGTTCCATGTTAATCTGTTTCCTCCTTCTCTTTCTTTTTTGTTAGTGAATTGAAAGCAAGTTGTGTCTTATTTTATACGGAAATTGTACCATCTTGAATGCTGTGAAGTTATATGTTGTTTACTGACATATTTGGACATTCTTCTAGCTATGTAGCTTTATTAAATACATTTTTGCATGAACAAACTTTTTTTTGGCAGTGTTCAACCTTATCAGTTAATTTAGCATTAAACCAGTAACTCGAATCCTTTCAAATCACTTCAGCTTTCAATATTCACTTTAGTTTACAGCCAAACTTCATTATTTTTTTATTTTTGGGACCAGTTTCAGCTTCAAAAGTATCTCAGCAAGAACTGTAGATTTTTATACTGTCAGTGAGCAAAATGCATGAAACGGTTGAAAGCAGTAAAGTCATAAAGTCATTAGAACGGTCCATTTCATTTCTTTGAATCTGACAGGAAGTAGGTCTTTACTGAGAGAATTTTCTGAACAACACACACACGAAAACATGACAAAATATGACATTTAACACTTTATAATAACAGGAAATCCTGCTGAAGATACATGTAAACAACAGGTGTTCACGTACAGTCTTGGTACAGTCGATCTTGGTGGATGTCTTTAGGTCTCAAAGGTTCATCTTCAGAGAAATGATTAGTGCAAACTGAATTTCAGCGAAATGACGTCAGTCCTTCTGGCATCTCGCTTAGATGGAACTGAGCAGTGGAAGGGTTAGGCGTTTTTTTTTTATTTCCATCTCAAGCCACATAGATCAATTTCAGGAATTCCCAATCAAGGGGAAAATCCGAAGTTTCAAATTCAGCCCATAATGCAATGTTTACGTCATCTGAAATCCCTCAGGGATGCATATATATTATAATAAGTGTCTTCATTCATTTTTGTTAACAGTGATTCTCCTAAAAAAGACAAAACATTTTCTCAAGTTACTATTTTTGGGTGAATTTTCAGTCTCTTCTCCAACGGTGGGAAAACCTTTCAAGTGCAGCTACTGCAGTCGTAGCTACAAACAGCAGAGCACATTGGAAGAGCATCTGGAGCGCTGCCATAGTTATCTGAAGACTCTGAACCCCCAGACGGCAGTCAACAGCCAGACATCACAAGGTAACCCATCAAACCGAGGGATCAGATTTACAATCGTTCAAGCCGTTGGTCACCGTGCTCGTGCGTGACCTGGATTCTCATTTGTGTTGTTGCAGAGTCGGTTAACATGGAGACAGTCTCTAAACCGGTGCTGCAGCCATCGAGTGAGAAGATCCACTTTGTGGATAGACTGTCTGTTAGCATAACCAAACGCAAGAGGTCAACACCACAGAAGTTTTTGGGTAGGTTTTAATTTATCTAATCTAAGAAAAATAATGTTGTTTATGTCATTTTTTGCAGACTGATGGTAGCTCTAAAATGAGATCCATGTCTTTGTTCCACTTCTGTAATCAAAAATAGAACACATACTTGATAGGAGGCAGTAAAAACTGTGTTTTTTGCATCATCAGCTGTCCAGGAGCGAACATCTGTGATGAGATGCCCAGCACACTTTCATCTATTGATTTGTGACCATCCTGTTTTTTGCAGGAGAAAAGCACATGCACCTTGATCCACCGGAAGCACCTTATGAACTGTCCTCCGGCTCTGAGAAGGAAGGGGACCTCATGAGTTCTGCTGGAGACTCAGCTGGGCTGGCAGGCTCACACCTCCACTACATGAGTGGTAAAGGCGAGAACAATGAGTCAGCCACTCTGTCGCAGCTCCATCCTGGCATCGTGGCAGAGCTCCGCACAGTCGTGGGCTCCATCAACAGCAACCTGACTCCTCACGGCCCTCGGATGCACAGTGGAGGTGCTCTGGCCGCAATGTCACTTGGCCTGCCCGGGCGGGAGGCAGGCGACGACCAGCCGTCGGCACACAGCCATACAACCTCGCCCAACGGCTGTCCGGACTCCACAGACACAGAGAGCACAGCAGAGGAGCACAGCACAAGGGCTACAGCTCCTACAAGTACCTCCAACCACCACCACCTCCACTACCAAGCCCCAATACTGCCCCACTGCCATCCGACCTCCAGCCCCAACCAGGCCAAAGACTTGGATACGTTATGGGAGAAAGGGGGTCCTGTGCCTCCCTCTGTGGTAAAGAGGAGCCCCGTCTCCCCCTTTTCTCCCAGGGACTCTTTGCAGGTTCTAGACAGAGCTGGCAGGTCCGTGCGCTCCTTCTACTGCCGGCACTGTCGCATCCTTTTTCTGGACCACGTCATGTTCACCATCCACATGGGATGTCACGGCTTCCGACAGCCGTTTGAGTGCAACATCTGCGGCCACCCCAGCCAGGACCGCTACGAGTTCTCATCTCACATCAGCCGTGGAGAACACCAGGTGGGCTGAGGACACCAGATCGTGTTGCATGCAGACACCTGTTGCTCTCTTAAGTTCTGGGCTCACGTTTGTTCTGCACCAGATCGGTTGCTTTAAATCTCATGTATAATAGGTAAATGGATTTTTAATTTTTAACCTCAGAAGATATTTACTGAAATCGACTTTAGTTAAGTGGAGGCAAATCACAGTCTATCATTGATTGCACTCCCAAATGAAATAGCAAAACTCTAGGTTTTGCGACAAAAGTGCCTTCTTTGCGGATTTCTTTTCAGAAAAACAAAAAAAAAATGATACAAAAAAGGGGTGCTTACAAATTTCAACTAGCCATCTTTTTCCTAATCAGTTTTAAAGTGGTTAGTTGCTTTAAAAATCATGTTCACATGCAGTTGTGGGAAATGGAAAAAGTTTGGTTTGCTTTTGTTGCTAAAGAGGGTTTTTTTTTTTTTTTTTGTCTGGTATGTCTAGTGTGTCAGGTAAGCTTTATATGCACTGGGAGCTTTGTGCCTCGGGGTGGGAGAGAAGCTTTGGTCTCAGACGAAGCACAGAAATGGGTTGCCTTAACTCCTGCAGCAGCATTGTTGTAGGAATACATACTGTTTACAGCGTGGTTTAACTGTGTTTGATATTAAGGAAGAGTGAGAAGACAAATCATGCAGAACATGAGGGTATCAGGGGCTCCGATCTAAAGCCCCTTTTTTTTGATTTTTAAAGTGAGTCTAAGAATACTGGTGCAGAGCAGACCATGAGCCAAGTCGTGTGTACGATCCTGACTGACTCAGCCAGGGGTGCTAATACCTCTGTGTTACGGGACCCCCCTGCTTATAATCATCTTTGCTAAGGCACTTCATGGCTTTCTGGAATCATTTTTTGTGATTGTTCTACTGCACTGATTGATTACAACAAACTCATCACGGATTTGCGACACCAGGACCTTTTTTTTTTTTTTTTTTTGACAAACCCGGCCTTCTGTCGTGGCTCACAGCACCGGGCTGTGTTTTTTTTCTGCACCGGAGTCTGCTGCAACGTGCGGTCAAGATCCAAGTCGGTTTTGACTTCAAACAGTTCTTTTGTCGTTTTGCACTCAGCAACTGCAGCTGAAGTTTTGAACAATTTTCACAATGTAAGTGTGTTTAAGAGGCTATTTAAAAGCTAACTGACAAGAAATCAGTTGTTCATTTATCACTTGTGATTATCTATTTGGTGTTGTTTGTTTCAGCCTTGGTGTGAGCTTTATTCCAAATCTTATCCAGCATATTCCTCAAGTCCAAGAAATGTTACCTCCTGCTTCTTTATAGCACCCAAATACCTTATTGCTACAGTTTGGTGAGTTTTTTGATAATGTTGATATTAGGATTATGAATGAGACCAAACTCAGTATTCTTACTTGTTATTATTGTGAGTTTGCTGCTTAATAGTTCACCTTGAATTCCTTTAATAGCAAGCAAAATGTACTTGAAACAGTTTGAAAAGAAAAAAAAACTAAAAATGCACTTGGGTTCAGTAAGTGGAGAAATCTGTGTGTGGGTGGATGGATGCACAAGTGTGTGTGTGTGTGTGTGTGCGTGGATGGAAAACGTGTGCTCGTCATCTTCTGCTTCTACCTGACTTGTGAATTCTTTTTTTGAAACGTGGAGTAATTCTAAGAAACGAAAAACGAGGCATGGGTTTCTGTCTCCTTTTGTGGAATCAATGTTCTGAAATATTTTGTGAATGGTGTGACATGAAGAAACACTTTACCTCAAAGTTCAAGATGTACAACTGCCTCATTAGTTCAAAAAGTCACGTTGCTTTCTGAGATGCTTTTGCAGTTTCAAATGCGTGCCCCTTGATATTTTCAAAACTTTTTACTGTCAATAAAGTTACATTTATTGTAATGGGTTTCTCTTCTTCTTTTACTCATCATGCAACATTATAACCATCAGCAGCAACAATAACTGAAAATTCAATGTAATTTACATTTCATGGGAGCATTGAATTTTGGGTAACACTTCCTTTTACTGTACTTACTGGGTATTTACATAGTACTTACGTAGGTATTTACATAGCACTTTCATTGTTCCTACTTACATAGTAGTGGTGGTTGGTATTTATGTGCTACTTTTGTGGTTCCTTACTACATGTTTCTTAGTACTTACCATATGTAAGAAGGTACACAGAAAGTACCTTTTGAGTACCTTGATATTTATACCCAAAAAGTACTGTACTATAAAAGAAAGTGTTACTGAATTTGTTATACATATGTCCAATGAATTTTTGAAATTTTAAAATGACAATGTACAATTTGTGAATTTCTTTAATTAACTAATGAACAAGTTAAATCTTACTATCACGTCCATCTCATTGATTTTGTATCTGCACAGCAATGTTAACTTATCTAGGTCTGGCTGTGTGCGATGTCGTTACTGTGAAGCAGTCCAAGTATGGTTAATGGTGCATTCACCTTAATCTGCCCTGTAACAACCTCAAAGAGGCTGAAAAGAGAGTATTTACAAAGTAGATTTTGTGGGGTTATGGACCCAGGACATTTGTTGGTTTTGTGTTTGGTGTCCACTTCCTGTTTTATTTTGTTGTTGGTTGTACTTCTTGTGTTCTCTCCCTCCCTTATTGGCACACCTGTTTCCACTTACCTCATCCCCTCCTCTTGTTATAAGTCTTCGTCTCCCCTGCACTGGTTGTCGGATGGTTTTTGTACCTTCATGAGTTTGTGTTCAGTTTTTGAGAACCTTTCTCAATTAAATGAGAAACTTCGTATTTACGAGTGTCGTCTGCATCTGTGTTCGCACGTCAACCCTGACAGATTTGGTACATTTCTTTCTGTAAATTATTAGTTAAAAGTATTAGTTTAGTTGGAAGCCAAACGATGTTCCATTACTTATTTTGGTATGTGTGATGACCATAATTTGATCTAATCTGGTCTAATGTAAAAAAAAAAACATATAATCTAATTCAAAAAAGATTGCATGACACATATTAGTGTTCAGTTGACTTCAAGATTGTCAACCCCTGTTGCATTTAGTTCATAATATGCATCTGACAAAATAAATGTGTAAATCTAGAATGCTTAGAAAGTGCAGGACATAGTCTATTTAATTTAAATTGTTGCTTTGTTTCAAATAAATGATTATGTTTTTATAATGTCACAGACTGTGCATGATTAGTATGTATTTAATTGTTCAGTTGATGTATGCTGATTGCAAAGAAACAAATCCAAAGATGTGTGCAAATATATGATTTTTTTTAGCTTTTTGGGAATTACTTATTTAGTTTTTCACTTGCTGAAAAGTTGATTCCATGCTTGCATGCTTCTGGTTTTTCAGAAATATTCTTCCTTCAAGTGAAGTAGTTCTTTAATTCTGAGGCATCTTTGTGAAACAGCTGTAGCTTCTGCAGGTAATGAAGTTAACCTGAAACCTACATCTCTGCTGCTTGGTTGACCTTTATGTCTAGAATGAAAGTCTTTTGTTGTAACCCTTTTTGGTTAGTTTTGACCTTTTTTTTTTTCCTTCAGAGGAAAATCTCTTGTTTGCACATGCAGGTACATTCCAGATCTGTGTCATCCCGTAAAATAAATATTTAAAGCTTTCGCATACATTTATTAACAGAAAAACATGATTCGCTAAACAATTTTTTAACTTATTTGTCTTTAAAAGTAAATGTTGATTTTACAAAGCGTATCTCTGAAATGATGTCATTATGTTACATTTGGAGATATGACATTTAGAAGATTGCCTAATGTGATGCTTTTTTAGAAAAAGTCAACTTATTAGCGTCAGTTCTTGCTATTAATGGATGAGTTGTAGATGTTAGAAGCTAGCTTTGATCTCAGTTTTGGTTTGACTGTCTGTTAATATCATTTTCAATGACTGCAGAACATAGAGTTTTTTTGAGTATACACAAACATACCAAAGAAAATAATCAAAAACACACACTGGTGCTCAAGATTCCTGGATGACACTGTCTGAATGCTAAGGGAGCTATTAAAGTTTTGTTTTGTTTTTAAATCCAATTCACACAACCAACAAAGAAAAGAAATAAAGCAAGTTAGGATAAAAATAGATCCACAAAAGCCCTCAAGTAAACAGGCGGGCTCTAATATTCAATGAGAATGCACTGTTACTATTATTTATTAATTTAAATATTTTGTCTATATGTGTGTAAACCTTGAATTATCAGTGTTCAGATTTTTTCTTCAAATAAATGTTTTACATATTATGCAAGTTAGTTTAATGGAAACACCAAATCCAACTGTACAATCATTAGTCACATCAAAAATGTCCCAGAAGACAAAAAAGAAAAGGGTGGGTTTTCCGTTGGTCCTACAGTTGTTTCACATTTTTTTTTATTAGCTTTCTGTCTATCTGTCTTAATTTCCTGAACTCAGGTGATTCCCTCCCAGGTGAGCAGTTCAGGTGAACCTTGACCCTAATATTTCTAGCTAGAAAAAATGTTGAAAATATTGTTTTTGTGACAAATTCTTCTTTTATAACACAGTAATTGTACTACTTTCAACTTTGTATTTAGATTAATAAGATCATCAAAAAACTCAATATTACAAATGGATTTGTCACACCTGACGAGGAAAAGTTGCAAAATAAAGCCCAGAAAGTGAAAATTGTGGCTTTTGAGACAAAAGCTTTTTCCCTTTTGAATACTTTAACCAGTTTTCCTTAGACAAAGAGATGGTTTGCAGTAACTAAAACTGAAAGTCATTTGATTTCAAAAATGTGTCATAAGCTCAAAATATCAAAAAACAGGTGTTTTTTTCTACTCTAAACTCAGAAAATCCTTAACACGACGGAACATTTCACATTCTTCCTAAATTAGCAAAATGATTGAATACTTCAGCAAAAAAAATGCTTTTAACCCTCAAATCATTTGAGATTGTAATTTGTAAAGGTATCCACTAGATGGCAAACTTTTACCTGTTTTACAAGTACCTGCTGCCCAGAGCCTGTGTTTGGAAGTTTTTTTCACCCGTAGTTCAAAACAATACGCAATCAAGCTTGTTAAATTGTCAATTACAAAATGCATTTTGACATTGCAATTTCAAATTACAAGTTGAATTGTCATGTGAGAATTGCTTTGAATCAATTTGAATTATGGGTGAAAAAAACTTCCACACCTGTGCACTCTGGTGTTTTATAGGCAAAAACAGTTAAAGTGAGGTCAGGCATCATTTGAGGACAGACAATTATAAACTGATAGAATATTTGACCATAAGAAAAAAATCTCTCGTAGTCTGTCAATCTACGGTTCATGGAAAATTGTTGAGTTGTGTAATATGAATTTTAAACGGAATTGTTCAATAATACCCTTTACTTCTGTATAAGAGAAATAATTTATAATTCTCCTAAAATCTTATAGAGAGCTCAAACAATTTTGGTCAAAGTGTCTGGAATATTAGCTGTTCTTAAAACACGTTTGTCTGAGTTCACTTTCAGCAGATCAAAAGCAGATGAATATCCATGAGATGATCAAGAATTTACAGAATGAATCAATATTTCTGACACCATTTAATTTTTTAGGTGAGCATTTACCAGCATTTATTCTGCATTTTATTTTCCACAATTAATTTGCATGTGCTTGTTTATTTTTTCTTTTCCAAATGCCCAAATGTACCCTCACTAAGTCATACCAGCTTTGTTTAAACACTTAAAAGAATGTCAAGTATTCTGGCCGACCAACAGATTGGTGACTACCACCAAGTTAATGTTTGAACTATTATTTTCTCAAGTAAGACATCCAAGTGGCTTCTAGAGGATTAAGATGCTTGAAAACATCCTGGCTAATAGTGAAGATGTCTTCCACATACTTTATTATTTTTCCATAGCTGCCCTCTATAGCTGTACCCTGAAAAAGCCTCAAGATGCAGATGAAATTAAGGAAGAAGCACCTATTGTTCTATATTTACTTACAGTATTATTTATTATATTTTTGTCAATTATTTTGTGAAAATGAGACACTGAATTTTACTAACAATTTTTTTTTCAGAAAAAAACACCAAACTAACAGGACTACGTCTCTTACTTGAAACTTAAATAGCAAAACATTTTTCTTTCAGGAGCCGGAAGGAGAGTTACAAAGTAAGATGCAAAATGCTAAAAAAAAAAAATAAAGTGCTGGTGCTTTTTCTCGCTCTGCCTCTGGAAGTGATTATGCCTCAAAGCTTGGGTGAATACACTCCAGAGACATGGGCGGGCAGGAGCAACATCTTGTGTGTGTAAATGCGAGCAGGACACTGAGAGAAAACGTGTTTTTGAGAAACAGTCAGAAAAAAAGACTGGAATAGTATTTTTTTTTTCCATGTGCGAGCAGCTCTCTGTTTGCATGTGGATTGGAAGACGCACGGCTCCTGTGGTTGGCTGTCCCCTGTGTCACTGCCTTTAAATAAAAAAAACACTTGCCAAGAGAAATGTCTTCTTTACAGGCTTTGGCTACCAGATGCGGAGAATAATGGATAAGAGTGCTGAGGGAAAGACAGGGAGATGTTCTTGGCCAGCCAGCTGCAGAGACATCAGCACATATTAGTGCACAAACATGTACATATTTGCACAGTTTCCGGGCAGAGCTCCATGCAGAGCTGAAGTTAGGGGTGAATAATTCATCTTTAAGTTACTGCACAAATGCCACACACAGATTGGAAGCATTAGGCCTTTTATTTCCCAGAACATGAATGACCAGACCATTTGGGAAGCTTTTATCCCCCAGAGGTTGCATAAGGGGTGCACATAAAAAGAGATCGGCTTTAATGCGTTCGTAGAGCAGAGAATGCCGCTCTGAACATTCAAGTGTGTCTTCCAGCAGGAGAGCTCGTGAAGCAGGAATGTGTCACAGTTCCTGCAAGCCACTCTGCAGCAAATAAACATTCCTCCACTGCTGTGTCAGTGCTGAGTCCTAGCCCGCTGTCGCTGTAAAACACTGCTTATAATTAAAACCAAAATGAAGTGTATTTCTCCTTTTGCTCCCAGCAGTGTTGCTAGAATCTGCTTAATTGTTGCTCCAATCAATGGCTGAATATTGAAAACAATAGAATTAAGGGGAGTGAAGCCATGATACAAACACACTTTTCCATAAAACGGTTCATTTTTTTCCCCATAAAACAATAACAAGTTTCATCCCAACCTGCTAATTTGTTTTGCAATAAAAAACAGCAAAATCCAATTTCTCCAACAGATGAAATTCTGTTCACTTCTGCCCAATGTCACTCTCACATGTCACACCCACCACTGCACTGAAACTTTGCTCATTGCCTGGTTTTTCCAAACATACTGTGTCTCTCCATCTTCACAGTTCTGTTTAGAGGAAGCCATCCAGTGTTTGTGAACATATCCTTCTCTCAAAAACATATTGTGGTTTAAGGCTTCTCTGTGATGCTTTGTTTTCCATCCAAACCCCTCAATTCTAGTGGGACCCATTTGAACCCACCCTAGTGGTTGCCACTTGTCTGATCTTTGCTGGTTACATTTCCCAGACATGTAACTGCTTTTTGTGTTATATTTTTATATCACTGAGTTATCCTTGTTGCCAGATCATTTCTGATAGGAGCAGCAATTAATAATGAATATTATAATTTAGCTGTCACCGGTTTTGGGGGAATCCTTACATTTTTTTACGCCATCCTAGTGTTTTCTTTCATTTGTGAGTTAATGTGTTCATAGTGCATTCTAATTTTTAACATTTTTTGTTGTTCTTTTTATTTTTGAGTTTCTGTGTTCACAGGTTTGGATTTAAACCCTTTAGCTTGAATGGATTTAGGTTCTGTTTCTTTGACTATTTGATCCCTAGCAAATCACACTTTATATTGTGCGTTGATTTGACCACATTTGTCTTTGTCTTGTCACAAACTTTACAAAAGTTATTCATGAACAGAGAGGAAATACATCAAAGGAAGGAAATGGTAAAAGTAAAAGCATTCACAAACAAAAGAAGATTTTGTGCATTCAAGGCAGAACAGAACCAGTTTACGCTTAGAATTATATCCAAACAAAAAAAGAGATCAATACAAAATGTAAAAATATATATATTTTTTATACATATGATATATATGTCTTTTTATATTTTCTATAAATATAACATTTAAAAATGGCGATAAACATAGGTTCAATAATTATAGACCTTTCTCTTTGCTTCCCAAGTTCTCTAAAGTATTTGAAAAAAATGTTTATGTTAGAGTGAACTCCATCAATAAACATTATGTTTTGTATGACCATCAATATGGCTTTAGGAAAAAGCGAACATCTTCATTTGCGCTCATAAATTTTGTGGAAAACAGCATCTACAACAGAAAGAATATGGAATATTTTTGGATTTAAAAAAAAGCTTTCGATACTGTTGATCACGACTTAATAAATAAACTGCACATGTATGGGCCGAGAGGACTGACCAAACTTGGCTTAGCAGTTATTTGCATAACAGAGAACAGTATATTTAAATAAATCTGGTAAAATCAGAAAACACTGTCAATAAAAGTTGGTGTTCCTCAAGGTTCAGTTTTGGGGCAGCTTTTATTTGCCTTGAATATCAGTGATATTTATGAAATCTCAAGCATGTTGAAAACTATTTTATTTGCAGATGATACAAACTTATTCTGCTGTGGAGACTATTTGGAAGAGCTACTGGATGCTGCTGGAAAATAACCAATCAATATTCAATAAATATAAGAGTTGCTTTGATCTGCAGAAGTTAACACTAAATCTAAATAAAACAGTTCATATTTGGTAATTGAACAACCAATACTAATAGGGAACTCGTGATTAATAATGCTGAAATTGAAAGAGTGTCCGAAATAAAATTTCTAGGTGTAATCATTGATGAAAATTGTGGGGCTTGAAACAATGTCACCAAGGGGGGACCTGTGTGGAGGTTGCATGTTCTCCCCGTACAGAAGTGGCTGGGTTAGGCTCCGGCAGCCCCGTGACCTCAAAAGGGACAAAACGGGTATAGAAAATTGATTGTCATGTCTCCGTTTTTTTTTTTTTCTTATTAAATATCAGTTTCTGCCACCAAGCCTGATTTCCTGCATTTTAGGTCCTTCACCATTTCCTGACACTAGCAGCAGGGTCAGGTGTTCAACTGCTGCAATCATGTTACAGCAACAATACATTCTGTTGCACCAACATAATTGCATTCAGATCTCCCGACACATTTTAATTGCTATATTAACACATTTGGCTTAAGTGGAAATACTTTCCAAAATTGTTTTGTTCCCTACAAATGATTTTTTTAAGTAAAGCCTTTTTAAACATTACTGAGTTTGTGATTGTTTTTGGGATAATCTGCATGGTCTTTGTTTCTTTTTAGTTTGTTGTTTGTTTTGTGCTTGTTTGAAAATAATTTGTTGGCAACGCCATTTTGTTTTTGCATAAGATATAGATTATGCTGCATTGAGTGTTATAGTAGTTTTGTCAGGGTTGACGTGTGAACACAGATGCAGACGACACTCGTAAATA
>BSAI01000015.1:10778304-10790931 GCA_036245035.1 Adrianichthys oophorus
CAGGGTTGACGTGTGAACACAGATGCAGACGACACTCGTAAATACAAAGTCTCTCGTTTAATTGAGAAAAATTCACAAAAACTAAACACAAACTCATGAAGGTACAAAAACCATCCGACAACCAGTGCAGGGGAGACGAAGACTTATAACAGGAGGAGGGGATGAGGTAAATGGAAACAGGTGTGCCAATTAAGGAGGGAGAGAACACAGGAAGTAACAACCAGCAACAAAATAAAACAGGAAGTGGAACCCAACAAAAAACAAACAAATGTCCTGGGTCCATAACCCCACAAGTTTTCTGCTTACAATCTTAGGTCAATATGCAAAAATATATACATCAGTGTTCAGAAAGGAAGCATCTCTTTTTTCCATTTTAAAATTTAATCCACAGATTTTTGACATGGTGTAACTGTATTATAAAGAATTTGTTTTGAACAAATTTTCCATTATTTCAATACAGCAAGTAGTCATTGAAAAAAAACGAATGACAATAGATAAGTTATTCTCACCGTAAAGTTGATAAAATTAGCAAAACGTTTCCCCCAAAAGTGTTTTTGAGATTTTATGGAAGCAGCCATATTTGAATGAGGAGGAATGCCCTTCTACTGCCCCTAGTGGAATTATGATGCAGTACAGGGCAAAAAAACATGAACCAAGTTATAACCAATAGGTTTTTAAGGAACGTTTGGATCATGCTAACGAGTCAGGAGTCTCAGAACTGCATTTAACAAATGTGATACCATGTCAATGGTTTTATAGGGTTAATCGGAATACGAATTATTTGTTCTAACCTTTACACTTTTCTGTGTGTGTTTCCCAAAGGTCAGATTGTCACTGAACTTGCAAAAATCCCCAAAACTGCAACTCAGAATCTACAGGTCTCAGTTACAACCACAAATGTTAAAGTTCACGACAATGAAATCAGGAAAAGAGTTCATAAATATCACTGGTTTGGACCAGTATCCTGGGGGAAAAGACTTCTCTCTCAAAAACTGTCAGTGCGGATTACGTTTGCGAAGCTGCATCTGAACAAACCGCAACACTTCTGGAACAATGTCCTCTTAATAGACAAGACCATAGTGGAGATGGTTGCCGTTACTTCATACCAACTGTAAGGAGCAGTGGTGGAGGAGTGAAGCAGTACATCCTAATTCGTTCAAATAATCTATCCTGGATTTAAGATATCAGAGGAAACCCAAAAAACACAAAGCTGAAAATGACCTAAAAATGTAATTTAATGTCATAAGTCAAACATGATGCATGAATCATTCATGTAAAAGAAAGGAATTACAAGCAAAGTACTGAAAAAAATGATTTATAGTGAAAATATTTACCTGTTAGACTGAACTTTGACATGTTTAGGCTTAACTTCTGCAAGATATTTAAGACAATCAGGCCAAAATGATTCAACATATAAAAGCACTGCGCAGAAAAGTTCATTTACTGCTGCAAAATAAATGGCAAGACTTAAAAAGAAAATAATTTTGAGTGCAGTAGCCCTGTGGCGTTGTTAGATAAGTACTGATACGGAGCAATTTGTCATGTTCATCTGAGGTTTCAGTAAACAAATTTTATTACAAGGCAAGTATCTTTTTTTTTTTATTCATCCTAGATACAAAAAACCTTAGAAAATAAAAACGTGTTGCTTCTTTGGAGAACTGCATATCATGTTAAAGTTCACAAACCTATGCAGAATGTGTTTACTCCAATGTTTTCATTTTCTTCTTCCAAAAAAAAGCCTTTCTTTCACATTTTACATGGGGGAACACAGCCCAACCACAGACATCATACTGATTGCTCTCTGCGGTCGACTGGTCTCCCCACATTCCCATCCACTCTGTTCAGAAAGCCCAAAATCTGTAGACATGGACAACTCAGTGCTCTGAGATTGTCCAAACCCGTCCTCCGATCAGCTCTGCTGCTCCGATGCACAAAAAACTTCAAACCATTGATGTTTATCAAACTCTTGGACGCAAGGAGTTTTAAAAAACCCCAGAAGAAATCCATTTGCTTGCCTTTCTCCTGTGTGACAGACAGAGGCAGGATGGTATGATGAAGTGATGGAGATGTTAGAAGGCCATGGCCATTGTGACGTTGTGAGCCTGTTACGCAAAGAACTGCCATCTGCTAGAAAGGTCAGTTGCTAGGGGATGATACTTCTGGACCGTGTCTGCCTCCCAGCTGCCATGCACACACTAATACACACACATACACACTTGAGTAGGGGCACACATTTTTATTTAAAAAAAAACAACTCATATTTTGTTTGACATAAAAAAAAAATAATCCAAAGTGAAATGGAGATAACCAGATTTTTTTGTTTTGTTTTTATGAATCAGAATATGTGTAATTAGGCTGTGAAAATATCAGTTAAATTATATGATGACATATGACATATATATTTGTAGCACCAAATAGGTATCAGTTTTATGTTAATGTTACTGATTGTACATTAAAAACCTTAATAATTCTTGCCCACCTGGAGATTATTTTTCAGAATTAAAAAAATATTTGATTGTGACTTAACATAAACACAAATTAAATCAAATGTGTGTACTCGTCCCCATTTTTTTAAAAATACAGATATAATCTCTGTTCACTTTTCAGTCCACTTCTTTAACATCATTATTATGGAGTAAGAAATATTCTCCTGCACTTTATTATGTCAAATCCTCTTCCTGTCTTGAGGATTTTTCTTTTATGAAAATAACTATGATGATAATTTCTCAACCATAAATATTTTTTAAGAGTAATTCTGCCTGAATTAGTAGATAACTGAGCTTTATTTTCCTTACTGAGGCTAAATTTATTGACTGTAATGCTACGTTGACACCAGGCTCGGAAACAAGCGTTCGAGCAACCATTTCCAATGAAAAGTCTACGTAAATGTGTGTATATGCGCATTTCAGGATTCCACGTTGCATCCCTACGCAAATTTTAAGACAGTTTTTAAGCTCTATGAACAAAACGTGCAGCCATTGAACTCGCGTTGACAGTTAAACTAGTTGAACTTTAACCAATCAGCGACTTGGATTTGGTAGTGACGTATGGATGGCGTCCTTTTCAATACATGGAAGTGCTAACCGTTTGAAAAGGGATCACGAAGGAGGAATTAATAATTGTGTTTTTTCCCAGACGGAATTACAGGACACAACACAGAGTCTTTTGGAATAGAACAAAGAAAAAGAAAACGTCTGGAGCACGATTTGTGAGATTTGCACCACTTCCACATTTCACACTAAGTGTCTTTTTGCACACGCTAGCATCATCGGGTAGCAACAGTCCAGTGTGAATGCCGTATGATAAAATCGTAATCAAGAACGTTCTTGAACGGACATAACGTGTTCGGTGAGCACACAGCATAACAAGATTGGTATTGGTGTGACATCCCTGTGATAAAATAAATCGATGAAGCCTGGCTACATGAGCAAGCTGTACCAGAACGTCAGCATCTCATTATCAATGAATGTTAGAAATGTTACTAAACTGGACAATTGTGCTGCATTTTCACATTTGCCTCCTTCTTTTCATTCATCTGACTCCCTCCATGCCTCTTAGCTCCAGCCTGCTCTCCTCCACTGGAGCTCCATAAAGACTGAGTTTTGTGCTGTTGTTTTTGTTTGTGCCCCTCTCACCAGGCCTGCCTGCTTGCCGCCTGGCAGCCCCGTGTGTCAAAGGTGGCCGCAGCAGAACAGACTGTGGGAACAGCCGGTTAGCCTCGCTCTGTCTCCCGCTCCCCAACCGGAGGGGCAGCCATCAATCCCGCGCTCCCCCTGCGCACACACCCACACTGAACCACCAACACAAGTAAACTCATCCTCACACAAAAATCCTACAACGCTCACACCCTGTCCCAGTAATCCTCGGAAGCAATTTCATCTCGACTCGGGTGGCGGCCCATTGTCGCCAGCCCCTTCAATCTTTCCTTATTAACTCTCGCTTTGTCCCGCATCCGAGCTTCTGGACTCATCTCTCCTACATTCCGATCAATGCTGCTCTCAGCACTCCCAGGCAACCTCCATTCGCTAATCCCACTGCCTCCCCCACTAGCATCACCACACCGAGTCGCTCTTACTGTTTCTTCTTTTTTTCCCCCCCAAACCTGCCGATCACCTACTTGCAGACTAAGGTAGGGGCTTTAACTGCGTGAGTTTTCTGAGGGCAGAGCGCAAAGGCGGGGTGGGTAAAAGAGGAGGCGGCCACAAAGTGACTCCAGCCCAAACAATTAGAACAATGAGCCGGGCCAGTAGGGGGCTAACTCGCTGCGTCACGCCTGGACGGTGGGGTATTTTGTCAGTTTAATGAATTGTCCATCAGGCCAGGGCCACATCGCAGGCTGCGCAGGGAGAGGCCAGCAGGGACCCAGACACTAAGTCGGTATTTATTACACTGCCTTTGTCACTAATTGAGCTAATTATCACTGACTCCTTAGCACTCCCACAGGTTGCACCCCCTTCATTCAGTGTTAACTCTCCCACCTCACTCTGATGCCTGGGATTTGAACTCTGCCTTCCCTGCCACTTTCTCTCACTTTTGTTTTTTTCTGTCTACCTATTGAGGCCTTTTGCCCTCCTTTCAATCCCAACTTGTTTCATTGCTTTGAAATGAACAAACTCCTGATTTTTTAATGAAATCTCAGTTATGTCACAGAGAGCCACATCTTTTCCCAGCGTGCTCTGGCACATTCCCTCTTCTTTTCAGAAATAAAAGATAGACAGTTAGTTTTCAAAAATATTTCAAAGTGCTCACATCTTTCAGCTTTTTCAGAATTTTTGACCCCTTCATATGGAGAATTCCTACAGAATTTACCAACGTTTACATCCTGATGAGATCACTATATTGATTTCTCTTTAAGATGTTGTCCTACAAGTGCTCCATTTTCTAAAGGAACAGCTACAATTATTGAAAAGTATACAGTTTTTTCACTTTCCACACAGATGGCCATACCTACAAATTTATTCTACCAAAAATCCGCCAAATTCTAGCATTTGGAGACTAGATTTTACAAATATTTTGGGTTCTTACTCCGAGATATGTGGCTGTCAGGAAAATAATTTGGCGTACTTTGTAGGAAACTGGACTTGTGTCTGGATAAACAGGGCCTGTCTGTGGTTGGGAGCACAGATGCAAGGATGTTTTGTGACCTGAAGAAGGAGGCTGCTTTGGTGGTAGTAATAGGATTAGGAAAAGGACACCCATGGACACGCTTTTATGCTCACTTAGGGTTGTCAAATTCTCCAAAACATGGACCACATCACACATAACAGCATCTCTGAGACATCCAGAAGCACACTTTAATTGAAAATAGACTTTAATGTTCTATCATAAAATAAAAAAACAGGAATCTAAATCTCTTGACCAAAATCTAAAAACATCCATTGACATTTCTCAGTATAAAAATTCATAAAATAAATATTTGGATTTACATCAATAAGGAAGAAAATATTCAGTGCATGAACAAACACAGATGTGTTTTTTTGAACAATGAACAGTCAAAGAAGTTCTGTTTCTAGCAACTTTAGAAAAAAACAAAACATAAAAAGAATTTCCTGATTTGGCACATATCTTATGGTGAACATGCACGTAACATTTCATGATTATTTTCTGTTCGAACAGAGAATTTTGGTTATCTCAGCTATTAACCACATCAGTTGTTTTCTTTAAAGCAAAATGCTTTAATTTCAAAATATTTTCTGAAGCCATAAATTAAAGTTTAGTGTAATTCGTGACATTTAACTTATTAAACTCGGGTCTTTGTTTGGACAGACTACAAATTCCCATGCTTTGATTTACAGTGTATTGATTTTATTTTCAAATTTTGTTGCCTAACTGAGATTTATTCCGTTTCTGTTTATCTTTCGTGAGTCACATCTTAGTTACATAAAAACCAGGAACAGGCTGTAATTCAGAGCCACGGATCAGGTTTAAGGCTTGTTTATCTCTGGAGGAAAACAAACAAAGCTTGGCAAGAATATTGGAAGTGGTTGAGTGGCATCACAATCACCGAGGACACAAGCCCATGGGAACAGACCCATGTCTACGATCAACTTTTTCCAGGTTAATGCAGAAACAAAAACAACAACAAAAAAATGTATATATGCTTTTTCTCCACTTAAAATTATTCATCAATTTTTTATCTTTTTTTGGGTGTCTTTGGACAGACACAAAAAAAAGGATCCATGAGAGTGTCCAATCAAAAGCTTTTCAGAAATCACATAGAAAAAGCAACAAGTTCTCCTCCGTGTTTGGTTTCATTTTCTGTTCTTGATGGACTCAAATGAGTCTGTTTTGTCTTAATTATGAGGCTTAAATACTCATCAGCAACAGTGTTTGAAGGTATAGAGACACTTTTGGGGTACCCTGTTCACACATTTGTTTTTTTTTTTTCCTCCACTGGTTGAATTTTTATGCCACAAAGTTCCCTGCATGTTTTGAAGCTTCCTTTTCTGCTTCTACCTATCGTCTGTGTCAACGTCCTTCTCTTTTTTTATTCCATTTTATGAACAAGCTTTTATCGTGCTTTACGTTATTTTCCGCATTTTCCCGGATGTCCGCCTGTCATCATAGACACTGATGCAATGTTCGTGTGCTGGTGCAGTTCAGACAGCTGACATGACAGCACCAGTGGAAAGTGCAGTGGCAACGTTCAGTCACAGCCTCACTTCGAGTCTTAAACCCACGCCCGCAGCATAGCAACTCGCACCCGTCCAGGCCTGGAGAAGAACTGTTGCATGTTCTTCCAGAGGTTCCGAAAGTGCCGGTTTTGCTGTTGTGGGAGCAGAAGTTTGGTGACTTCTCAAAATAAACTAGGTCCATTGTGGAAGGAGGCTTGTGAGCTGGGTTTTCCGGCTCTAGGTGTCTTGGGTCAGCTCGGTGAGATGCCCGGTTGCTGCCCTTGTTGGCATAAACAACTCTAGATGCGCCGTCAAAGCGGTCCTTGAGGAAGTCCCCCACTGTGCGAAAGCTGGGTAGGCGCATCCAACATGTGCGCACGGTGCAAGAGCCTGACATGCCATGGCATTTACACTCCTGATGCATCTCCGTTGACACGATCTGATGAGTCAAGACATAATAGTTTAGAACTTCTAAAAGTCTTTCCTGACAGTGCCACGGTAAACTTTAAAGCCTTACCATTCTGCCTGCTTCATTGTTGTGCAGATTGGTGAGGTAGCGCAGATCTCTGCCCCTCTCACTAGAATCCACAAACTCACGGCTGAACACCCGACCAAACTCCACGTTGTCACTGCAGCCCCCCCAGTGCCAGTCTGGCCCTCCGGGACCTCGACGACGATAATCGCATGTGCACGACTCAATGGAGCCCTCTGAGCAGGATCGGGCCACAGCGTGGGTCACTCCTGCGCTGGTAATGGCAAATACAAATGCCGTCTCACGGCAACCTGAATCAACAAGACAGACATTTCATATCTGATTGGGGTCCAGCCTTTCAGATTTGGATTGGCCAACTTTTGCCCAAAACACATGTGCAGACAAAGCCTTTAAAAGCGTTCAAGAGATTCTATTGGGTCCAATAAAAAGTGTCTAAGTATTGCCTGTTAAGAAAGACAAGGGAAGCTCACCACGATTGACAATTTTGCCAAAAACTGCTGGGCCGTGGGTGGTCGGGCAGTTCCAGCGGCGGTTGCGGAACTGCCACTTGCACTCCTTTATGGCAGCATGCAGCCCAGCAGCGATGGCGTGCAGGATGCCAGGATTCTGCCGAATTAGTCGGCGCTGGCGACGACTCAGTAGAGCGAGGCTTGGGTCCAGGACCAACTGCACATTCTTGGAATTGGTAAGAAGGTTGGATGAGGAAGCCACATTGACAATACCCCTGGCACAAGGACAACAAGAACAAGGGAAATCAGAGACCGGGAGCTGGCAGTTCATGCATGTTGCTCCTAATGTGACCCTCTAAACTCTTAAACTGGTGTCTCTTGGCATCCCATGAG
Source organism: Adrianichthys oophorus (assembly GCA_036245035.1). NCBI lineage: Eukaryota > Metazoa > Chordata > Actinopteri > Beloniformes > Adrianichthyidae > Adrianichthys > Adrianichthys oophorus. The sequence continues at coordinate 10,786,254 of BSAI01000015.1, forward strand.
TGTTGTGCTTTCAAATTACAGTTTTCCTTGTGCACTGCAATAATAAACAGTAGCACATGATGTTCCAAGATCATGGGGAGACCGTAAGTCTAACTCACAGTGCATGCTAAAGACTGACGAAAAATAGTTTGCTTCTTTATAAAAAAAAAAAAGTTTGGGTTAAACTTTTTATTTTCAAAAGTTGTAGTTACATAAGTATAGGTTTTTTTTGTGTGTTGACAAAATATAAGATGGATTATTGGATTTTATAATGCACACAATGGGAAAAAGCAGAACAAGCTCTGGTTTAGAAACTTTAACAAATAAATAAAAACAATACGGTCCTTGCAGACAGGACCCTGCTGCTGCGGGCCATAATTAAGTTTCTGACTCAAGAACCATTGCACAGTTTTAACTAAAATAGCAACGAATCTACAATTTATCAGATACCCTTATGTTTGACATCAAAAAGTGAAAGCACAAATGTTTGATGGCCTTAAATGGCCAATATTATTTTTTTGAAAATAAAATACATTTAACTAATAAATAATTTCTCAGTTAGCTATTAAGAAATAAAATTCTTTACATGTTAAGTATGCAGGTATGACGTAACTAGACAGTTTTAATGACTTTTAAACAGAATTACAGGCCAAGCACTTAAAAGTCCAGAGAGTATGGTTGTCAATATTGTTGCTACTTTGGCCTTTAGAAGGATGCAGTTCGGAATGCTGGTCCAGAGTTGGGTGTCAGTCTCGGCCTGTTAAAAGGTTCAACTCAAACTGTGGTGAGGTGAAGCCTGGGAAAAAATAAATGTCTGGCTTTCGAGTGTTTTCTCTGCTTTCATAGCAGAGCTCCTCTTTTCCAGTTGTTTTCATAGATTGCATCTTGTTTTAAATAACTGAATATGAATGAAATCACAGGCCACCACAAAAATCTGTCATTATATAGTCCCCCTGCCCGCAATGAAGACAACTTTTCTTCCTCAAATATGTAGAACAATATGTGAGAATTACAGATCCAGATTTTGGAGATGCGGTGTGGTTGTCTGTTTTGGATTTAGGCTGCTGTACAGACAGGAATGTGCTGGATTTTCTCAACATGGGCTTGAACCAGATTTGGTTAAAAAAAATAAATAAATAAAAAAAAATATATATATATATATATATACTTTTTTTTTTTAAATATATATATATATAAATATATAATATATATAAATATATATAAAAATCTGATCAGAATTTTATTTGAATTAAGGCTGGAAGTTTCACGCCACAAGCCACACTGTATAAAATGGGTAAACATTACATATAAATGTTTGGAAATTAATGGACTCAATTTTGGGGGGAAATGGGAGTAAATTGCATTTAAAACAAAATATTTTTTTCCGTTTGGCTCAGGTGGAGACATTTGGAAAAACAGATCTGTTCCTTCTCTAACGTGGCCTAAACACATTACGTCTGCATGCTGCGTGGAATGCGGTAACCTTCGTGACCGCACAGCAAAGCGGGGTCTTCCCTGCTAAATTGTGGGGTTTGAAGTCTCAGGCTGAATCAGCGCATCTGCTGCACTCACCACCACCGGCCGCTGTTGTTCACGGCCCCAGTGCCTGACAGCGAGGACACCAGCAGGATGCAGGCGGCTTTCACTCCCAGCAGCAGCACCAGACTCCTCATCGTGACTTACACCGAGAAAAAAAAAAATCTGAATTCCTACTCCAGAAAATTATTTTTGTCACTTGAAAACAATTCTGCAAATACAAGCACCTGGAATGATCAAAACAGCATGCATGGTGTGGGTTCATGTACTCACAGTCCGGTGAGAGGACCTGCAGACTTTGGCAGCCCTAATTGACTTAAATGGATCTTAAGTGGAGACAGGTTGTTGAATGATGTGAAGTGTCCTGGCAAGATGCTGCTGCTCTAGATGTCCTCTTCACTCTGTCTCTCTCCGCGATGCTTTGCAGGGCGCATTGAACGTGTGGGACAGTCCCGAAGACTTGATCCCCTCGGTGACTGATAGGCAACACATTCTTCTCTTATTGAGCGCTACGAGGGGAATAAAAAAGGGATTTGCAGCCCTCATCTCCCTCTGTTTTTTTTCTTCGCAGTCTTTTCAATAGGATTGGAGGGAGGGATACTTAATGCTCTTCATAGGGTGCACAATGAATACGGAAACACAAGAGAGCAAAAAAAAAGTGAAAGAAAGAAAAAAAAACAGGGCAGTCCACTGTGTTGCGCATATTATTTGTGGAATCTCACGGGCATCACATAATCCGTGCGTAAAAGTGTGCGTCCAGGAACATTTTCCCACTCGCCGTGCGCTTTCTTCCGTGCGCCCTGCAGCAGAGGATACAGATGCTGCGAGTGCGCCTACTTTGGTTCTCGGGGCTGGTGTCACGGTGCAATACAGTTACAGCGGAATATGAAACTGCCCCCACCACCACTTCTTTTTTTCTTCTTTTTAACGCGGTGCTTGGATTAGCCTACTCCCTGACCGCATCTCCTCCTCTTTCCAAATGCGCTCTGCAAATATGCGCATGACACAGTCACTGGCCACTTGGTTTTTTACAGTAAAGTCCTTCTTTAAAAACAAGATTGTATCAATTTTCTAAGATTTTCTTTCACAAGGCAGTAAAACCATCATCGCCGGGCTTCACAGACGCACTGAAAGAGACAAAAACGCGTTGTCCCATTACTCATGCCGCCTGCTGGGCTTCTTAAATGTTTTTTTCCTAGCAGCAGATATAATTTATGGTCTACAATCATAAGTTTGATGCATGATGAACCAGTCAAAGAGGGGTATGCATAGAAATAAGAAGCAGCCCTAACATCTGGCTTGCAGACCTCCCTCGATGACACGCAGCGCAGTGTGATCACAGTTCGAGCCACTTCGCAGCATCTCCATCAACCTCAGACACTGAGAGGGTTTAAACTCTTCCACATTTGATCCCAAAGGAAAAATAATGTGACCGTTTTTAAACAGATTATTCGTCCTGCACCCATCGCAGGCTGAGGAATCTTTCTCCTCCTTGCCGCTCGCACTCCCTCAGATGACAGTGAAAGGAAGTGGGCTTTTGTCAAAAAGCTTTAATGACAGCCATCCCTGCGTTTATGCTCTGGGTTTATATGAAGGTGCTCAAACGGGTTTCCTGGAGCAGTCATGCGACACCGAGCAGATTAGAGCTTCAATCCGGATAAAGGGAGGCCTTTTATATACAAATCAACTTCAAATCACTTTTTAAGCCACTTAGATATACACACCAAGGCAGAATGCTAATGCACTTTTCATTGCTGCAGCTTAGGGAATGGAAGGAGATTAGATGAATTGGTGTCACTAAGCGAACCGTGTTCGAGGGGGGTTTTAACTTAATTTTATGAAAGTAGCACACACGCACCTTTGGGCTGCATTTGCGGGGTTTGCGGGTTTCGTTGAGCTTTATTTGGCTTGGGATCAATTTGTTGATTGATAAAATGCCAACACTGAAGTCCTGGGCAACTGCTGTCCCATTCAAAAAAACACGTTATTGTCCTAAATTGATTTACTCGTTTATCTTCCTCGCGATGTATTAAAACAAATTATGTTTCTTAAAATATTTTAAGCAAACATATTAGACTGACAAAGTTATTTCAAATACAACAATGAAGAACAGCCGCTCAAATGGAGGGGGGAGAAAGGGGGGACCACATGACCAAAAACAGTATTGTTGGAGGGTCTGTGAACGGGGCCGCCTGCCTGCTGCTGCCTCCCCGTTGTACAGTGTAAGCTGTATTTCCCCCCTCCCCCCTTTATTATTTAAAATAACTCATCCCTTTCTGCGCGAAATCTTCCTTAACTTTCCCCTCCGCGTTTGTCCCTCTTCCTCCCGGGAGGAAAGACTCTGCTTTTAATAGAAACTCGCTCCCAAGCGTGGAATCACATTCATTGATGGTTTCCATTCTGGCAAACGCAAACGTGCGACTGATGCGTAATTGTGCCAGACCCCGCTGCGTTCCAGGCGCCCGTGCGTAAAAGTTTGGAGACGTGATTTCACGTGCCTCAAATGCAACTACCTTCTGTTGATCCTGCGCTTCATATTGGCCGATATTTAGCAAACAGTCGCCTGTAGAGGCATCTGCTCCCCTCCCCTCTGCCCCCCACCCCTCCACTTTACTCTCGCCCCCGAGCTCCTCTGTTCTCCGTCTCACTCCTCGGTGGTGCACCGAAAATAGACAACTCCACTTTTTTCCCCCCTTATTTTTTTTTTTTTAACATTCTTCCTCAACACTGGACCTAGTCACCAGTGTTTTAATGTCACGTCGCGCTAGAATCTTAACAAAATGGAGCTTTCCAACATACTCCGTTGGGACCAATTCCTGATTTTGGCAGCAGCACTTATGTCACCTGCATTAACGTAAGTGTACTTGAGGCGCAGGAGAGCTGATGTTTGTACTGCACCGGAATGTTGATAGTTACTAAAAAAAAGTTTTCCATAAAACCCGAAATTTTGCATATTTGGTTAAAATTAGATTTTTTTTGACAAACAGATTTCGAAAAGGTCTGCTTCTCTGTGAGTGCATGTCTTATCCCACCGTTGCTTTTTAGTCTATTCTGATAGCTCAATAGAGTTTTTGCCATTGACATCAAGAAACATATAAAAGATTAAGACTTTGGTTGGTTTAAAAAAAAAAAAATATGATAAGTGATCTATTCAGATCACTTA
>BSAI01000015.1:10791031-10916423 GCA_036245035.1 Adrianichthys oophorus
ATAATAAAGTACATGAAGCACCCCCAAAGAAGATTTAGTATTTGTTTTGAGCTTTTGTGAGTTTTTATCCATTTTCTGGAACATTCTGAACTTTCCTAACAGCAAAAGTCCCCTGAATGACCAGTTCTGATGATAGCCCCCCTCCTACCATCCCTCTCTTCTTCTGCAGAGTGCTTTGCAATGATATCCTCAGCCTAAAGATGGCAGGAGATCCAGTTCTGACCCCTCACTCTGTGTGTTTGAGGCTGGCAGGCCTCAGCAAGCGTCAGATGCGGATGTGTGTGCGGAATCCAGATGTGACGGCATCTGCTCTGCAGGGCATCCAAGTGGCCATCCATGAATGTCAGCACCAGCTCCAGGATCAGCGCTGGAACTGCTCCTCTCTGGAGGGCTTCAGCAAACTGCCTTATCAGAACACCATTCTCAACAGGGGTGAGGACTTTGGGCAAAAAGACGGAGGGGATTTAATGGTTTGGGGCTTTTTCAAAGTGTGCCTGTCTTCCATCCAGGTTTTCGCGAGAGTGCCTTCTCCCTGGCCTTGTTGGCAGCGGGTGTGGCTCACTCTGTGGCCTCGGCCTGCAGCATGGGCAAGCTGCGGGGGTGTGGCTGTGAAGCTAAGCGCCACCAGGACGATGACAAGATCAGGCTGAAACTCACACAGCTGCAGCTGCAGACTCTCCAGAAGGGAGGGGTGGGCATTGACATGACCAGGTCACTACCCTCAGAGCTAAATGGGCACCATGGCAACCTGGCCACCAACCTACAGGCTGTACATCCCTCTGCCTTCATCAAGCCTTTATCAGATGAATTAAGTTCGATGCAGGAAACCTGGGAGTGGGGGGGCTGCAGTCATGACCTGCGTTTTGGAGATCGTTTCTCAAAAGACTGGCTTGACTCCCGTGGATCTCCCAGAGACATCCACGCTCGCATGAGGATACACAACAACCGCGTGGGACGACAGGTGAATAATGTCGTAGTCCCCTGTGATCCTGTTGTGTCTCATTTGGATCTCTAACGGGATCGCAGTTTGAGATTATATTGCTCACGTCGTGTTTCTTTGTTCCACAGGTAGTGACCGACAACATGTCCAGGAAGTGCAAATGTCACGGCACATCTGGGAGTTGTCAGTTCAAGACCTGCTGGCACGTCTCCCCAGAGTTCCGTCTTGTGGGATCTTTGCTCAAAGAGAAGTTCTCGTCGGCTGTCTTTGTCAACTCTCAGAACAAGAATAATGGTGTTTTCAACCCCCGAGCAGTAAACAGTGCCGGCGGAAACCCCGGGGGGTTCAACGGGGGCCGTCGTCGAAGCATGTCCAGAGAGCTGGTGTACTTCGAGAAGTCTCCTGATTTCTGTGAACACGATGCATTTTTAGATTCTCCAGGAACACAAGGACGCATTTGCAACAAAACCAGCTACAGCACAGACAGCTGCAGCTCGTTGTGCTGTGGCCGTGGACACAACATCCTCAAACACACACGCAGTGAGCGGTGCAATTGCAGGTTTCACTGGTGTTGCTACGTGTTGTGTGAGGAGTGCCGACTGACAGAGTGGGTCAACGTGTGCAAGTAGATTCCTAGTTGAGGCTGCTTTTACCCATCCAGGATCCAAGATGGCAAGCCAGTCCCTATTTTGTTTTTTTTTTAGGCTTTGGTTGTCCTCTTTGTGTAATTCTCACAGGGAAACTGTTTATCCATCCCTTTCCCTTTTTTGTTCCATCATCTGGGATCTATTTTCTCTTTGTAGCCGCTGTTATTCTCAAAATGCCAAGTCAGAGATTGAAGAGGTGACTCATGTCGTTTGTCTTACCATGGCCTGTTTAGTCCTGCACTCTCAGCCAATAAAACAATCTTCTCTGTCCCACCAAACAGGAGAGCAACCACAGGGAAGCATTTCTTTTCCCACGTGTACATCCTTTTTAAATCTTCTTGTACAGTAGCTGTGTATTTTGTTGTGTACATTTATTATTGTAAAGGAATTCCTAATAATTGTAATTATCTTAACATATTTTGTCTTAATTTTTAATGGTCCGAAACAGCAGCTGCACCACAAATGATCAGCGTTTCTACCTAAAAATGTCTTCTCTTCATGTATTTGTTTTGTATAATTTGTTGCCTTGACTCGGACTCATTGATGATTCTTGTTTGGGTCAGCTTCAGAGACTCTCAGGGTTTTATTAGCAAAAAAGCATTTCAAGGAAATGTTAGGGGATTTCATACTAAACATGCACTTTCAGGAACTTCCTATAAATTCTTGAAAAACTCAATTTTTGACTCAAGAGGTAAATCTTTCCTTGTGTTAAACATCAAGCTGATAGCAGTGCAGCAAAAGTAATTTTTGTAAAAGGAAATGTGTGGCTGAATTTGTTTTTTATTAACTCCTATAAAAATAGATGTGTGCCCTTTTTCTGACAAACCCATAATGATGTATTTTTTGTGAAACTGCATTTCAGGTTTTTATTTTTTCAGTATTTGCCTTCTTTTGTCCCATTTTCTACTAGTAGACTTCAAAATGAGACATGGACCTTTATTTCTAATTTAGAAATGAAGCTGAGGAGTGCGTGTACCTGTGGCTGTACAATTGGTGACGGTTATGGGAGGAAACTCTGATGCACTAGAGAGTTTTAGAGGTGAGAGTCTTTTTCATGGTCCTTTCAAGCTGGGAGAAGGACATTTTATGGCTGCGGGATATTGTTTCCTCAAAGTATGACTTTTATTACTGGAGTCGCATAAAGAGCATGGAGACTGGGGGTGATTATACCAGTCTTTGCTGTGCAAAGAGCATCTGAGGGGATCATCCTTCTAGAGTTCATAGCCGGGGACAGAACTTGAACCATGTGTTGCTGGGACCTTTGAATACAAGTTACCAGGGAGACAAGGCTTCTCAAATCTCAAAATATGCACATGAAAACTTGCTTGCGTTTGTGCAAAAAAGCATTTGTATGTTGAAATACTGGTACAAGTGCACAATCAGAAGCATACACATAAACTGTAGATTTAGCAAAATGCTAATGTCACCGCATGGCTCAATTTACGATAGTCACATTCCTGGATATTGTGGATGATCCAGGCTGTCTCTGTGCGCTGCATACTGGGAATATCTTTTCTGCCGCATAGGATCATAAGGCAAATCAGATCCTGTTAGTATGGACTTCGGTGAATATCGCTCCACATCTGAGGAATGACAAACGTTGTGGCCGACTAATCTTCGGTGTTTTTTTATGTTGTTGTGGGGGGTAAAAGGAAAACTGTGAGTGGTTTAGAATGATAAGAGGCTGGATTTCTGGTTTGCATTTATACATTCCTGTATCATTTCACCCTGGAGCTGTTGCATGAGAGAATTTCCTGTCACCGTTTCTCCCATGTGTGAGACAGAGGTTGGTGGACAGCTTGGGACTGCTTTCTTTTTCCTTCCATTCTCCCCCTTGTAGGAAGAGACAGATGCATAGCAACACATACACTATCCCATGAATAATGACATCCAGACTGGGTGGAAATTAAAGGGAGTCAGGCAGAAAGAGGAAGCTAGGAGAGATAAAAGTTACCCACTGACTGGCAGGGTGATTATATGTATAAAGTAAGAAGATTTAGTGTGTTTAGTTGGATAAAAAAGTGAGGGGACAGCTCCACGCTGGTCATGCAGCTGAGATGCAGAAGTAATGGACAAATACTTTACGGAGAAGGGGCGAATAAAGTGTTCTCAATATAAATACATGCCCCAAAACATCTGCTTCTCAACTCCCCTTTCATTTTTTGATGTGGGACAGGCAGAGGAGGAGAGCAGGAGAGAAAACACAAGGAGCCAGCTACCCAGAACATCAAAGCCCCTGCCCTCAACGTACAGGCCCTCATTAGTTCAGCTAGCAGAACCAACCAGACTTGTGATTGTGTTTGCTGGGGTGCACGCTGGCAGACACTTCAGAGGAAAGGCTCCCTTAAGTCGTAATTCCCCACCCTACCTCTCCTGCCACTACCCGAGCCCGCTATAACCCCCTTATAACCCTCTCCGAGCTCCAAACTCAGCCTGCTCCCCCACCAACCACTCCACCCCATAATCTGGTCTGCAGCTGCAAACATCTGTTCACCTCTTTATTTCTCTGTCTTCACCACCAGATTGATAAACACATCTATTACTGGACCAGGGAATGACATGCAACAAAGTGGAATGGCAAGGGATTCACCTTTTCACCAGCTGGTTTTGGGAAGTACCTTTTCTTTTGGGTACTTCCTCAAAGAAAAGATCTCTGATTTGTAGTTTGTCTTCGGAAATACTAGCAGGTGGTATATCTGTAGATATCTGCAGAGTCTCTCTGATGAGTTCACCTGATAACCACAACCAAACAGATCAGTTATGGAAAATAGATCCGTAAACAAGCTACAAAACCACCTCAGTCTGTGTTTTGGTTGCCTCCTGTCGTCTTATCATCTGCGACACAAAAGTGGCAGATGCCAGGAAGTATCACTGGGCATCCTATTACAGTCAACCACTTACTTATTCATGAGTATGATTCCTGTGTTAATTATTCACATATGTTTGCCTGCGGACTCTCTGTTACAGTTTACACTGGTTTAGCTTATTGGGCTTTCTTTGTGATTGCATTAGATGTCTTATTTTTTTGTAGGAGGGAGTCTGCAAATTAAGTTTGCGAGGGAAAATGATTTGTAAGAAAAAACTAATGCTTATATTTTAATTGACTAATAGCCTATATGATTGATTGCTGGAATAAGTTACATAATGCATCATAAAAAAATGCTTCATAAAGGGAAAAAATTCTATGATTTTTAACAGAAGCATAGAAAAGTTAATCTTGGCCGAATCATTATTCAGTCTCTGCATAGTGATGGAATTCAGTAATATTTTGATATATAAATCTACATTATCTTTTAATTTTTTTTATATTTACAAAACTATTCCTGTTTAATGTCAGTAAACAGGCATTAAGGGCTGCATTTTCAAATGTATTTATAGCTCCTTTCATTAAATATTTTTCGTTTATATTGTTTAAACTCATTACATGACAAAATAAAAGCCTCAAAGCTGTCTAAACGTTCAAATGTGACTGGTGTTTCATATTTGTCCATTATCTGTGATCCTGATCATTAGATGTCTGTAGTATCGCGATACTTTATTGGGGAACCCTCATGTCATCGCGAGACTATCATCCAGTCCTTTGCCTGCTGAATCCAGCTGGTACCCTGCCTCCCGAGGACTGGTAAGTGTGAAGGAGACGCAAATGTTATCAATTCTCAAGGATTTAACGATCAGAAATTAGGATAACAGTGTGTTAATCCAAATGTCAACGTCTACCGCTGTCTCTTGGGTTAAAAAAGACAGTTCTTCGACGTTAACAGGCCGGCTTGTGCGTTTTTGTCGTGACCGTGCGCTGAAGGATCTAAAGACACGAGTCCAAACATCGGACATTTTTCTCTTAAACAAACAAACAAAAAAAGAAACAAAAAATAAAAAAACGAGCTGGTGATAAAACAAACAGGCCGCTTCAATGACCGTGATGAGGCTGTGATGAGAGTCCTCTGCTGCTGGGACTGCAGCATCTCTCCCCCGTCATGACTGATGTCTGTGCGGACACTGCAGCTGACACTAGCTAGCTAGCAGCTCCAGCATTTTATTTTAAGATGGGACATTTTTTGTGTGAAAAAACGAAAGCTTCTCACAGGAAGGAGTCCTTTTTACTAGAACAGCAAAGATGCATTCTTGCCCATTTGTGTCATCAAAATACTGCTCAGATGGGATGTTTAGGCCTGTGTGAAGTTTCTTCTCTGCCTCAGACTCTTCCATTCACCTTCAGGTTCAATAAAGCATCTTTGAACCGAATGCAGCTTCATGGCTCGAGTGTGAACTGACTGCTGCTAGCAAACGGCATAAAAAGTGGTAACCTTGCACCGCATGAAAACCGATCTCCATGAACGAGATCCAGTATGGCTGTCACAATGTAAAAGCAACAGTCAGGTCAGCTGGCTGGCGAGGTGCAAGGTCTGCTTCCTCTGGTGTCGCTCTGAGATGATTTCATGAAATGATGAGGTGTGAATGTTCAGATTTGAAAAGCTGTTTCCTCTAGGAGATGTGTGTGTGGTTTTTGATTTTTTTTTTTTTATTATTCTTTCTGATGTGCTGAGACCTTCAGATTTGATCTGGTTTTGGGTTGTCGTTCTCTTCCAGGTAAGGTGAGCCACAGACTATCATGGGAAACATCTTTGGGAACCTGTTGAAGAGCCTGATAGGCAAAAAGGAGATGAGGATCCTCATGGTGGGGTTGGATGCTGCTGGGAAAACCACCATTCTTTACAAGCTGAAGCTGGGAGAGATAGTCACTACTATCCCTACAATTGGTCAGTGCGTACAGGGTTTTGAAACAAAATCTTGATCTAACTTAAACAAACTCCCATTATTTATTTTGATTCTTTTTTTTATTATTATTCCTAAGGTTTTAATGTAGAAACGGTGGAGTACAAGAACATCAGCTTCACTGTTTGGGATGTGGGTGGCCAGGACAAGATTCGCCCTCTCTGGAGACACTACTTCCAGAACACGCAGGGTGAGTTCAGCCAGCAGTTTGGTCAGTTTGGAGGTAAAGTTCCACTCCGATCATCTTTGGATCTATTGTAGAGGTGTTTCCAGTGGTCTTCTAATTATGATTATCCCTTTTTTTTTTTTTTTTTAACTTGTCCTGTCCAACAGCTGAGCAAACAGATATGAGCTGAGAACCTCTTGTATTAGACAGATTTTACTCTTACATTTTGTGTTCGCTATGATTTATAACCCCTGATTGTATGTTGGTATAAGCCCCTTTTGTAATTTAAACCAAACTTTATTAATATATATATATTTTTTATTTGTGTCTTTTTTGTTGGACCGGACGGAAAAGGAAAGGGGAAAAAGGAGAGAGTTGGGGGGTGGAGGGGGGGAAAGAGAGATGGTGCATTATAGCAGTTAGAGAATGGCTACAGGGAAGGGAAGGTAGAGTTGTTAATCTACAGGCAACAAAATGCTGGAGCTTATACCCATTGCAATAGTGAGTGTTGGTCTAAAATGGGCACGGCCTGTCCACACACTCAGCTGTTACATACCTGCCGGCTCCGAGAGTGTTCACAAACTTGTCCACATCCAGTTCACACGCACACTTGTGCATACCAACCAACACATGTAAAGCATTACATTCTGTCATGCACACTATTCGAAGGTGTAAAGGTGAGCCGACACCTGTACTCAGGTGAATGTTATGTTAAGCTGAAGTGGATGATGGAATGCACAAAAAAGGAGGGAGAACCCCCAGCCATCCCCACACCAAGACACCCGCGCCGACCAGGGCCCGCCCCCGCACCGATACTGTGGGGTCAATGGAGGAGATCCACCCGCCAGGCAGCCCAGCCAAGCACCCAGACCAGGGCCCGCAGGACAGCCACACGGGCCCCCAACACCCGAGTGCAGTGAGGTACGGAAGCGCAGAGCGCAAGGCCCAGCCCAGTCAGGAGAGCAGCCCTCCCACCGCGCCAGGTGGCCCAGCGCGGGGCCCCACCCCCGAGAGCCCCACCACCCCAGACAAGCCGCCCACCACCACCCAGGAGTTCTGGGCATCCCCCCACCCCAGCCCCGGGTACGAGCCCGGGCCCCCCACGGGAGACCCGCTCCAAAGCTCCAGGCAGCTGCGGAGATCCAGAAGAGAGCACGATGGGGGTCAGCTACCCCCATCTAGAAAAGGGATGACCAAGAGCAGTGGGGGTCCCCGAAGGTGTACATTGCCTGACCAGGCTCTCCTAATGTTGTGACCCAGAAGGGGCTCGGCACCCGAGGGTAAGGGCCAGAACCCGCACCACAAGGACACAGACACCCTCCAGGCTCAGATGGAATATGATCCCCCGCTCATGGACTTGCCAGAGGACAAAGGGATCCCTCTCCCTGCGCGGGGAGGGGGCCGCCGGGCCCAGGAGGCCGACCCCCAGGAGACAAGGCCACCGCCGCTGAAGGCCCTGTTCCCTCCACCAGGGATGGGGTAGGGGACAGAAGATCAGTAGTCCCACCTTCCTTGTGTAATGTATTTGTGTGTGTGTTGAGGTGTGTTTCTTGTGATTGATGGGTGTGTGTAATAAAGGGTGCAGTTAAAATTGGCGAGCAGGGCACTGAGGACATCTCCTGATTGCTTACAGGGATGTCCAATCGCCCTCTCACCAAGGAGCCCTAAATGTCTACGGTGCAGTTAAAATTGGAGGGTAGAGCACTGAGAGGACATCTCCTGCTTGCTGGCAGTGATGTCCTAGCACCCCCCACCAAGGATCCTACGTGTCTAAGGTGCATTTAAAACCAGGAGAAGGGGGCGAAACTGTGCGGAGACCATGGGAGGGGTGGACCACTGCCAAGTGGCTCGGCCCCTCGAGGTATTCCGCAAGCACGCCCCTCCTTCCAACCTAATAAGTGGTCGTATGAGGAAGGAGGGAAGGTCGGGGACAGCTACCAAACTGACCCCCGATGATGAAACAACCGTCCCCCCGCCTCCCCCAGCATTGGGCCCAAGTCTCCCCAGGGCAGAGGCCCCACCGCCCGAAAGCCAACCCCCCAGGCCCCCCACCCCCCACCCCACACAAAGAGAGAGGAGCCCAGAGGGGGCCAGCCCCCAGGGCAAGCCCCCCCCCAAGCACCGCCCCTGTAGCTACCTGGTCAGGTACCAGTGGGCCCGAGGAAGCCCCTAGGGTCCCGTACTGGTAGTGGACCCCCCCTCTTGCCCACAGACATCCCCTCCCCTGGCCCGCTCCCCCCAGACCCCGCAATGGTAGGCTTTACCTGGAGCAATCGCAGGCCCCAAGAGGGTTGCCCCACCCCGTCCCAGGGCCAGAGAAGGAGTGACGCCAGCCCCCAGGTGCAGCCGGGCCGCCCATCCAGCGCAGGCAGACCCCCCAGGGCCAGGGCCCCGCGCAAGCCCCCCCAGCACACGCAAAAAGACCACCCCCCCCAGCCAAGCCAGACCCCCACCCAATGCACCATCCACACCCCCCCACGCCCAGGCCGGGAGACCATGCGGCCCCCGCGCTTGCCCCACCCAGGCGCCGGACCAGACCCCCCGACCAACAGCGCCCCCCTGCCCCCACCAGGTAGGCCCCGACCCCGGCAGACAGTCAAGGCGCGGCGACACCCAGGAATCCCGCCCCCTAAGTTATGGAGTTAGCTATGGGAGACCAGAGAGCCCGAATTCCTTTTAAGTTATTTGAGCTCTTAGTTGACATTTTTTCCAAGCTGATATGATCCAATAGCAGATTCATGTAATGACTTACACTAATATTTTTCTTGTTTTTCCAGTTTAATTAAATTGTCTTTTTTGCTATACAAAGAGTTATGAAGATTATAGATGCTAAACTTCCCTCTGTGTTGATGGCACTCATGTCACCCAGCACACAAAGTGAAGGTGAGGCTGTGATTGAAACCTTAAGCCAGACTGATAAATCAGCACATACCTGTTGCCAGAGAGCCTGGACAGGTGTACAGAACCACAGAGCATGCATGTAATTGTCAGGTAAATTACTATCACAATGCTCACAAATGTCTGAGTTTTTGAGACCCATCTTGAACATCCTCTGTCCAGTATAGTAAATTCTGTGAAGAGTTTTGAATTGTATTAGTTGTAGGTTTGGACTTTTGGTTAATTTAAAGGTATTTAGACAAATTTCTGACCAGAAGCTTGTGTCTGTACTTCTGCCTAAGTCTGCATCCCATTTTGTTGTTGGAATTGAGACTTCGTTATCTAAGTTGCATAAGAGTTTGTATATTTTGGAGAGAGTTTTATTCAATGAAAAATTAATCATAGAGGTAACTAGTTCTGGTAATTTTAAGTCATTGTCACTGGATTTAAATGTTTTAGTAATTACAGATTTAAGTTGCTGATATTCCAAGAATTTATTTATTCCATGTTTTTCTTGTAGTTCTTGGTGTGTTATGAATCTTCCGTCTGTAATTTAAGTGCTCGAGTAGTCTTATGCCCCCTGCTTGCCAAGCAGGGAAGTGCAACATTTTTTTATTTATCAGGATGTCTGGGTTGTTCCAGATGGGTGTCATTTTGCATGGTAGTAGTGAAGAGTTTGACATTTTAAGAAAATCCCACCAGGCTGTTAAAGTAGTACTTATATTACTACTCTGGTAGCAGTCATGTTTTTTTATTGTTGGGCTTATAAATGGTAGATCTGACAAGTTGATCTTTCCACAAAATGCCTGTTCCAGATCCATCCATGGGTTGGTTTCTGGATTGTTTTTTATCCATCTTAAGAGGTACTGCAGTCTGTTGGCAAGAAAGTAGTTATGGAAGTTAGGTAATTCTAAGCCTCCACAGCTTTTTCTAGATTTTAAAGTTTTTAGACTAATTCTTGCAGGTTTATTGTTCCCATTGTGATTATCCCATTTTTAGCCAAACTAAAAAAAAAAAAAGGTATTTTTCTATAACGCAGTATCTGTAAAGCGGCAGGTGTTCATTAGAAACTTGCATCTGAGTTGTGAGGGAGACTATTGGAGCGAAGCAACCCTGCGCTTATTCCCATCACACTCCTGCTTACACCAGGCTTGTCCAAAGTGTGGCTCATGGGCCAAATGCGGCCCCCATTCAAATTTACAACGGCCCGCAGACTCCTTTTATAAAATCAATAGTATGCAGCCCCAAGCATTTTCGAAAAACCGTGTATATGATTTCTTAATTGTGGTAGCTCACTTCTAAAATATCAACCGCAAATAAACAAAAGTTGACAGTGAGGGCCACTGCTTCCAGGACAAGTGGAAATGGGCAAATTTTGGGAAATGTGCAGAATATGCCAGACATTGTCAGAAACACTTATCTACAGCAAGCTACCTGGAAATGAACAGTTTTACAGTTCTGAGCCTGAATCCTGCTTGAACAAGGAAAACAAAGACATACATGGATCTACGAGAGGAACTGAGCAGGGTGCTTGTGACCTGCTGATAGTAGCTTCTACGTCACACTTACAAACTATTTCAAATGGATTTTTTTTGTCTGCTCCTGATTCACAACGATCTGAATGAAGAAATACTCAGAAAATTAATTCTGAGCTTAATGTCCTCCACCATGAAAAGACTGCCACAAGAACATATAAAAACAGTTTTCATTGGAGTGGTTCTTTAAAAAAGCCTCTCCATCCTCGCTGCACGTACTGCATCACAGTCACCCCTCAGACATTACAGCTGACTAAGACTTTGGATGAGGTCATTGTCATGGAGGCTGTTACACATTAACATTTTTTACCTTGTTGAAAGCCCCCATAGTTATGCAGTGTTTTTTATTTTACAATAATTTGAATTCTTGTAATATATATTTATTTTTGGTATGTCTTTTTGCTCCGGCTCCGAGCATCTGACATTTTGAGGGATGAAGACTGTTTTAGCTGTGAGAACAGATGAAGGGAATTTACCCTGACACTTCTTCTGTTTTGCAGGTTTGATCTTTGTGGTGGATAGCAATGACCGTGAGCGGGTGAACGAAGCTCGTGAGGAACTGATGAGGATGCTGGCGGAGGACGAGCTGCGAGACGCGGTTCTTCTCGTCTTTGCCAACAAACAAGTACGAGGATGCTGCCTTAAGCTCTGTTTTTATAGCTTCTTTCTATCTGCGTGTCTGCTAATGCTTCTTTTTTTAAACGTTTTTTTTTTTTCTTGTAGGACCTCCCTAACGCCATGAATGCTGCGGAGATCACAGACAAGCTGGGCCTACACTCCTTACGTCACCGCAACTGGTACATTCAGGCCACCTGCGCCACCAGCGGAGACGGTCTCTACGAAGGCCTGGATTGGCTGGCCAATCAGCTGAAGAACAAAAAGTGAAGCACCTGAACAGTAAAAAGGAGAAGAGCCTGGGTCCAGCTCCAGGTAGTGTTTTTAGCAGGTCTAATGTGTTTACATAGAGAGGTAATGCAGAAAAGCTCCCAGGGGGTGTTTCTCAAAGGCTGTTCTCCCCAACAAACTTTTTTTATTTCTTTTCTTTGCATATTAAGAATTGTTTGGAACTGTGGTGAACATTTTTAATCATTTGTAAACCAGTGGTGTCAGACTTGACCTCAGTGATTTCCACTTGAAAGTGAATACAGACAAAATACTGAATAGCTCATTCTTTATTTAAATACATTTTTATTTATTTAGTCAGTTTTAAGAAAAATAAACTTCTGGTGAAATGTATTTATTTATTCATGAATTTTCATGCTGTGAGTGTATAATGGCACTTCTCTCCTGTCACTGCAGTGTTCATTTTTATGTAAGACAGCTTAAAGAAAAGAGAAAAATAAGAAACCAAGAAGCCCAAATATGACCATGCATCAGTGCTGTCCAATCTGCACGGAGACATCTCAGTGCTAGCTTCACAGAGCTGCTGCTGTAAATAAAAGTTTGTTTTTATTCGACTTGCCTGTCTCCGTAAGGGTTAAAACCAACCTGGCATCAGTGAAGTGTGACATCCAGACCAACACAGATGACAGGAGAGGCAGGCGTACTCCGCTCTGTGGAGCGCGACGTGCATCTGGTCGTTTTTGAGCTCACACGGCTTCGAACGTTGATTGTTTTCAGATTAGTTTTGTGCTAATCCATCAAAGCTTGCTTGTCATCCTGATTTATTCATTCCTAACGAGCCTGACATTACACTTGCTTCTCATGTTACCCAAATCTCCATGTATCACGTTGCACAAAGTAACAAAGAGTTGTAAAAACGTACGTCTTTCTGTGCTTCTGAAGCAGCCGTTTCTTCATCTTCTCGTTGATTTTGAATGTTGCTAACTTGACCCGACAGTTCCGCTGAATTTCCGTTACCTAGATAAGAAAACGAGAGAGAGGAGGATAATAGTTCTGCATCATACGGCATGTTAATACTGTACAAGAGCTGTAATAAAGTGAATAATACTGCAATAGCCTGTTTCCTGAGACTATATTTGTAAGTCTAAATTGCTGCTGCTGGTTGGATCAGTGCTGTACTAATAAATGTCAAGGGTTTTGTGCAAAGTTTACAGAACAACCTCCCAATATGCAAAAGCATGCTTTTCTATGTCAGCGCAGCTGTATATATATCTATATGTTCATGTAATAGAAATATACCACGGTACTGTTTGATCAGTGTGTTGGCAGATAACTGACAGCAGCTTGTGTGTGTGTGATGTGTTACCTATCACGTTCAGTTTGGTGTGAAAATCAGTTTTGTGGTCTTATTTTGCCATTGGTTCTTTTTCTCATAGATACCAGGTTTGTGTGTAGGAATGTCTCACCTATGATCTGTGACAGTTTCATGGCAGGAAATGTTGTTTTGATTGATTATTGACTGATAGGCATTGGCAAGCAACAAAAAACAAAGCTGCTCAGCATTCCAGCAAATTATGTGGATTTTTTTGTTTTTTTTCTCCATAAGCTGTCAAATAATGTAACTAACTCCAATAAGAAAGTAGAAAAATATTATTATTTTAGGAGTGGGAAGGAGAAGTCACCCGGACTGGGTGGTTGTTGAATTATGTGGTGATATCTGGCACTTCATTGATCAATAAAAGTTCAAAAACTCCTTTCATTGCCTGTTTTTTTTTTTCTAATAACTAAGATAGAGCTCAGCCTTTCACTTAATTAAAGAGAGTTACAAAATCTGTGCTGTGTTTACTAAAAAACTTCTTGTTTTATTAATAAATACACTTATTTGTAATGTAAGCTGTTTAAATGTACTTATATGATAGAAGAAGTAAGCATGGGGCATTTTAAAATCGGACTTTTGGAGGTTTGTTTCAAATTTTATTTGTTCCTACCTCAGGTTTTTATGTGTTTATATATTATATTTCATAGTGAATTCTATCAGATTTGGCTGAAATATTATTAATTAAAGTTCTGTGATTGTTTTTCAGATTACTTTAAATTGGAACATTTGAACAAATTTGGAAAAAATGAATAAAAAGCAGTCACAGAAACGAACGTTTTTCATCCAAACTGCTTTTTGTAAGGAAAATCATTTATTTGGATGAATACATTTTCCCTCAATAAAACAGTGGTTGCATCTACTAGCAGTTATCAGTCATTTAGAAAACTGGTGCATTTCTGACACCTGCAAATTGCCTATAAGTAGTGAAAACGGCAATTCATGATGCTATTTATGTATGTTTCAAAAATTATTTGGATTAAAAACGACATTATTCACAAGTGATGATATACAACTATTCAAAAATGAGGTTAAATTAGGAGCATTGCCAGAATCAAAGGTCGGTTATCTTAAAATGTTTTGCAAGGGCATGTTTTTTTTAAATACACTATAAAAATAACCCCCTCTTGAAAATAAGTAAAAGTTCTTGACATTTTTCAAACTTTTTTAATAAGCAAAATCTACTAAGACAAATGGTCTTAACAAGAATTCTTATTTTAAAAAGGTCTCGTCATTAAGGTGCTTTAACAAACTTAAATTATTTTCTGTCAAAAAAAATTGTAATAAGATTATTTTTCTTGCATAAGACAATTTCTTGAAATAACAGTCTTTTTACTTTCTTAAGATTCAGTTTGTGCAGTGCAGAATGTTGCACTTACGAAACAATAATATATTGCGCAACAAAGTATTTACAAAATGGTCTATATATGGAAGTAATATGTTCTACAGTACATAAAAACACTGCAATTTTTTGCTGTTTTCATATATAGTAATACACAATGCAACATACAGTGATTTATGGTGAAATGTCCTAGTATGTTGACTGATATACTATGTAGTATATTATGTTTTATTCCATGACATCAAATAAAAAGTCATATATATTGAAAGAGTCCTTATAAATTTGTTTCTTTTTTTATCATGTAATATCATTTATAATATGTTATATATTACAAATACAAAGCTATAGCTATAGCTATGTCTCCAAGAAATGTTTTCCTTCTTCCTTTCATCTCTTAATAAGAAATGTAGGTTGCAAAATCTGATTTGGAGTTCCTGCCTAACGAACAACAAAAAAAAGATTTCTGCTAAGATACATGCAATTTTGAAATAAAGTTTGTTTGCACACTTATGGATTTTAAATATGTATGAATCAATTAAAAGAAGTAGGTAGTCCATCCATATATTTCAGTTTATTTTAAAAAATATGAGAAAGTAGAGGATTTATTGAACTATATATCAGTATATATCCATACATATGTCCAGTATATTGTAGTATTTTTTTTTTATTTTATAAAGGTGTTTATCATATGCAGATCTCATAAATACATTTCTAAGCACTAGTCTTTTCCTTGGATAACTTAAGCTTTTATTTTCTCTATTCAAAACCATTAAAAAACTGACTACAGAGATAATTGTGGTGGACGAGGATGGAGTGGGTCAAACAGGTGGGAAGAACGCATCTCAGCCTCACTTCTCTTTGTGTTTTCTTAACTGTTGCCATCAAAAGACGTTTGGCCCAGTCAGGTAGTTTTCCTGCAGACTCACTGCTCTCCGCAGAGTCATTTAGTCTAAGCCCATCAGAGGGGGGCATGTAGGGGAGAGTGTGTCTCCAAGGGTGTGACAGCAGTATGTGCAACGGAGCAGCTCCCGGGCCACCAGCCCCCAGGGCCCCCTGCAGGACAGCTACAATAGCAGCCCCAGGGCGGATGCCATTGCTGAGATTCCCACCCGTAACCGGGACACCTTCACCCGGGGTACAGACACACTGGCAGCAGCCGCACAATCAATTCATCAATCTCTGAGGAGAGAGGACACTGCAAAAAGGCCTCAGCAGGCCCCACTCGCAGCTAGCACTGTACGGCAAAGGGCCACCAAGGCTGATGCTGCTGATGAGGTTTTCTGGAAAAACCATAAAGAATTAGAAATGTAACTTTCTTTTGAAATTGGGAAGTGCAAAAGCTGGCATGGAAGGCTGAAAGATGTTGAAATATATATTAGCATCAATGAAATTTAAAGTAACTGCTAAAACATCCAAGTAACTTCCTAAATGCTAACAAAAAATAAATAAATAAAGTTAATTAATAACAGTTCTTGTACAAACTTCCAGGCTAAATTTGAACAATTATATCAGATAAAGAAGATAAAATTGATTAAACAGTGTTAAATGCTACATTAATTGGACATGTTTTACTATAGTTTTTTTCTTCAAAAAATATTTTTAAAAATGGCAGATGAAAAGTTAAAAACTCTCTGTCTTCAACGAGTTAAAAAAGCTGTAAAATAATAAAGTTTCCAATAAGAGCTTATTTGTTTAACTGTAAGGACGATGCAAAAAATAGCATTGATCATGTGAAACATGAAAAGATGTATGGTGCCAGATTATAGCAAATGTTGCTATTTTCCACCTGTTGTCCCTACGAAAGTAAGAATGAGCACAAGTAAAAGCAAAATAATGAAAACCGTGGGATGATGTGATAAAGGCATTTTTTGAAAAACAAACAGAGCAGATTTACAGAGGTGTGTACTAGATCAAGAGAATACACCACAAAGCTGAGAACAACAGCATGTTTTCTTATTGTCATCACACTTTCATTCACTACCATTCAAACATATAAACAACACTGCCACACCTATTAATAACAACAACATACAGACAGTCTCTTAATTTAGTAATGTGCCCAAGCTTACTGACCCAATAACTCGTGATTTGATAAGCATGAGAATGTATGGAAATATGTACATAGGATTAATTCTGTGGGAAGGCCATTCCATTGATTTATGGTCACACACAAGAAGGCACAACTACCATACTGAGTCTTACATTTGGTAATGCTACACTCACTCCTGGTACAGTGTTTTCAGAGCCTTACAAACTTTTTCAGAGGGGGAGCAAAAGCGTTATAAATAAAGTATGGTGTAAAAACACATTTAAAGCTATGATCATGTTTTTAAAATTCAGAATACCATAATTAGCAAGTACATGACAGTGATGGTGGTAGCGTGGTTTTTTGGCATGGATCTTTAGGATACTTTTACACAAGATTTATAAGTGGTTTTGTAACTGTTTTACATGCTTGAGACCAGGATGTGATACGGTACAAAAAGTAAGTATTTAAAGCCTCAAAAGTAAGAAAGTTTTGTTATGTATCCAAAATTTGATCGATTTTTTTCAATGTGTTACTTCACTTTTTGACGTAGCCTTTCAAGCTGTCTGATCTAGAGTTACTCCCCAGGTATTTAAATTCTTCTACAGACTTAAATTTTTGACCATTACCACAATATCACCTATTAATGAAGTGCATGGTTACAGTTTTTTCAATATTTAAAGTAAGATATGAATTATATAAGCAAACTTTTTCATGACTTTTGACCATTTTTTAGCCACCTCAATTGCACTGTTTCCATGAGTGTATAGAACAGTTTCATCAGCGTACATCTTAATGTTAGCATCCTCAGACAGAGGGATTTGACAGCTTGATTTTATTTCTGTTCAAATGTAAATTTAAATAAAGACAATATTTAAAACCTGTAAAAATATTATTTTATTTCCTCTTATCTTTTATCTTTTAGTTTAGTTCACATCTAAGAGATAATTCATAAAACACGCTTATCAAAGTGTTTAGAATATCTACAAACAAATAGGTGTCACAATATTTAACAAATGTCTTAACTGTTCTTCATGTTCTGTAACAGCTGACTCAAACTTTTTGAGCAAATTTCCATAAAAAGCTTTTTAACCTCCTTGACATTAGCAGTGGTTGCTGGTCATTTTATTGGCTAGAGATTAGAGACTAAACCAAAGCCTGCAATTATATAATCCAGAAATGGATGTGCACACTGTGTCCACCTACTGTTCAGTCTCTCCAGCAGCACTGAGGCTGCAGAGGCCAACACTCAGACTCTGTCTCCTCCTGCTGGACAGTGTGCTTCTCGCAAATGTGGGACCAAAACGTACAGTTCAACCACATCTGTTGTGACCTGTGGTTTTTAATCTTTATCTGTCCGGTTCACTCAGACTGCTTTGGTTTTCTTTCTTTCTTCAAAGCCTGAGATTGATAGTGTGTCGGTTTTCCACACTTACAGATATCCATCCATTAGTGTCTGCTTGCTCAGGATTTTTTTTTTTTTTGTCACAGCCTCAGGAATTTTGTCTTCTCCAGGGCAATTTTCCTAAATTAAGTATGCTCTTGTTTTGGGTTCAAAAGTCACTTGACTATCCAACAATGAGACCACTGTGGCAGGCTGCTCCGCACGCATCAAAGAAGTGATTAAACAGTTGACAGGCCTGCATGGACAATACTGCTCTTTACATGGAAAACAGTGCGTCCAGTCAGACTGGACACTCACTGAGGAAGAACACCACTCGCTCCGCATGCAGAGACTCACAGCACTGAAGGACAACAACACGCAGGATGGATGCCGATTAAACTGATAAACAAGCAGGATGCTTTTCAGTTCTTTGACTTATTCATATAGATCTTTTAGTGTGCAAAGTTTAACTTGTTTGATTGCTTATTTAATTTTTTCTGTTTATGGTATTTAGCGGCAAAGGTAAAGGCTTAACATTTTAATTCACTTTAAAACATTCCAGAAAAACATTGGCTTTTTCTTTACTCTCTGAGAAGAGTGAGGCTGCAGCTCTGTTGGAAAAAGAAGACGGACCAGCTTCTGATTGGTGAAGAGCTCTGGCTCTGGATCCATCAGACAGCCTACTCTTTGGGAGGGAAATCCCAGCATCTGAATAATCCACAGCTTCTCACTCTTTCGCAGTCTTGTTATTGACTCGAGGGATTTATCTGCTCTTAGTTTTCACATTCTCTTTTTGAATCATTTTTCATGGACAAAAAAAGGAAAGGGAAATACATTTTTACATCAGTACCGAATTCCAAGGACAGTTAGACAAATGTGCTGATGTTTTAGTGAAGACGTTCAGCGCCAGTATGAATCAACTGCCAGTAACAGTGCTGTTAGTAGTTTTGTCATGTGGAATTCAAAGCGAGTTGCTACAAACACATGAAGGTAGGAGAAAACTCTACTTCCATCTGACTAACCATGTTTTCATGGATTTTGCTGCTGTGAAACTTTGTCTTTATCTAGTTCGTAAGAACTTTTCATTGTAATGATTCAGGTCCTATTAAGCGGGACGAAGCATTAACAGTACACACGGCAAAGGAAGGCAGAAACGGTGAAAGTTCCAAGAAACACTGTTTACAGATGTTAAATGTTCAAAACATTGTTTGCAAAAGAATGTGATATGGCTGTAACATACGACAGTGATGTTATTTAGTATTTATCTACATTTAAAATGCACTGTAGACTTTTGTTTATCTAAATTTACAATCCATTTATTTTCAGGCATTTAGAATCAGTTAAAGGCAAAAATTAGGACAGTTTCACTAACTTTGTTCCTTTTTTTGGATTAGATAGCCGTGGATTATGATCTGTACGTACGAGTTTAAAGTCAGAAACATCCTAAAACTCTTTCAGGTTTTTAATCGTTTGCTTGAAGCTTCTGCAAATCAACAGGAAAAACCTTTGTAAAAACTGTAGAAAACCTTCACCAAAAGATGTTTTGAAGTTCTGCTTCTCGTTGATACCTGCGAGTTCAAAATGAAAACAGGAAATGGTATTTACTGCTGCGGGTTGCTCATCTTTGCACACGCAGAGCCAGAGCCAGACTTTCTGTTGTTGGTGTACGTCTCCTTCCGTTCATTTGGCTTCCCTCTGCCAGAGGGGCCCACTCACACATGGCCCATTGTCTTGTGGTATGATCTCAGCAACACTCACCCTGCAGATGCACACACATGCACACATTGAAGCCCTGTCTGTCACTGCATCACTCTTCACTCACAGGAACACTGTCTACATTTATTGCTTTTTCACAATGAGCCACTTTGTCTGAGATAAAGACCTCCTCCATCGGCCCTCTGCCTCCTCTCCATCTTCTTTAGCCTGCACTGTGGCCCTGGGTTGCAGCCCGCCTGTTTGCCCTGTTTCTGCTGCAAACGCAGCATCAGGGAACACAATAATCAGAGTTAATTTCTGTCACTATTCA
Organism: Adrianichthys oophorus; assembly: GCA_036245035.1. Lineage (NCBI taxonomy): Eukaryota > Metazoa > Chordata > Actinopteri > Beloniformes > Adrianichthyidae > Adrianichthys > Adrianichthys oophorus. The sequence continues at coordinate 10,810,966 of BSAI01000015.1, forward strand.
TGATTCTTTTAGTGAGAAATGTATCACTGGCAAGCTTTTGGTCACCTCAGGTTTGCAGAAAACACGTGATGGAAGTAATGCTTGAAATCTTTTCTTCTTTCCTGCTGGTATCAGAGGTGTGTTCTGGTACTCAGAATGAACTGAGCTCCACTGGCTCACAGCAAAATCAATACAACCTGATAAAAGAGCGGTATGAAGGCTGCGAGATCATCATGGGAAACCTGGAGATTACTCAGATTGAAAGCAACTGGGACTTCTCCTTCCTCAAGGTAAAAGCCGGCACTCTCCAGTTGATAATTTGTTCAGACACTGTGAACTGTAAGTCTCATCTCATTAAGTCTGGGAAAATCCATTTTTATTTACTCCAGACAATCCGAGAGGTGACAGGTTACATCCTTATTGCCATGAACCACTTTCAGGAGATCCCCTTGGGTCAACTGCGGGTCATCAGAGGGAACAGTTTGTATGAAAAGCGCTTTGCCCTGTCGATTTTCCTCAATTATCCCAAGGATGGCTCCAGTGGGCTGCGGCAGCTAGGGCTTCTGAATTTGACAGGTAAACAGAATGAGAGAAGTTAAAGTTTAGATAAACAATCACGAGTTATTTTTTCGTATTATATTTGTATTATATTTAATCACATCAAACTTTGCAACAGGCTTCTTCCGATGAAAAGTATTTGTGTTGTTTCACAGAAATTCTGGAGGGGGGAGTGCAGATTATCAACAACAAATATCTCAGTTATGGCCCCTGGATCTACTGGCAAGACATTGTACAAGACAGCAACGCACCAATAGAAATCCAGTACAATGGAGAAAAAGGTTTCCACTCGGATATTCTCAACACCTTTCCAGTCAAACTGGACCCTTTTTCTTAACCAGTTGTTTTCTACATCACCTTCCTCTGTCTAAGGCTCCTGCCACAAATCCTGTGGGAATTATTGTTGGGGACCAAACGAGCATCAGTGTCAGATCTGTGAGTTTTTTGCCTCTGGTTTCCTCACAAAAAGACAGATCCAAGGGGTGCACAATAAAGATGTAAATGTGTACATTCAGGTTTTCTCTGATCTAACCTGCATCCGGGCTGCACGGTGGCGCAGTGGTTAGCGCTCCTGCCTCACAGCAAGAAGGTTCCCGGTTCAAGTCCTGGCTGGTGGACCTTTCTGTGTGGAGTTTGCATGTTCTCCCCGTGCATGCGTGGATTTTCTCCGGGTACTCCGGCTTCCTCCCACCGTCCAAAAACATGCTTCATAGGTTAATTGGTCACTCTAAATTGTCCCTAGGTGTGAATGTGAGTGTGCATGGGTGTGTGATTGTGGCCCTTGCAACAGACTGGCGACCAGTCCAGGGGTGTACCCTGCCTTCGCCCATGAGTAGCCGGGTTAGGCTCCGGCAACCCCGTGACCCCGAAAGGGATAAAGCGGATTGGAAAATGAATGAATAACCTGCGTCTTTTTTGTCTCAGTGACTAAGATGGTATGCGCCCCTCAGTGTAACGGCCGCTGCTTTGGGACCAGCCCCCGGGACTGCTGTCACATAGAATGTGCAGCAGGATGCAGAGGCCCTCTGGATGTAGACTGTTATGTAAGGAGTTTGTTTTTACTGCTTCACACAAACACATCAAGCACATTGAAACAAATGTGATGTAATTTTGGGATAAATAAATAAAATTTCAAAGAAAAAAATATATACATTAAATAATTAAACTGATTTAAGCCAAACTACAGCTTGGAAATTAAAATTTCATGGCCACGGACTACAATTTCTCGGCGTCAAAAGTCCCGCCCACCACAACTCAAAGACACATTTCTAGTGAACTCCTGCCACTCTGCAGAAACTATCTCCCAGAAAATGACATAGGTTTTTTGATAGTGACTAAAAACAGAATAATCATGATAAAAAGACCGCTGGGAACGCTTTTACAAGAGATCATAGGTCATAGTGGTGACAGTAATTAAGCAATTTGTTTTGGTTTATTTTTATGAGACGAGAAAAAAATCCCAACCAGAGACAGGAATTTAAAACAACTGAACAACTGTATTGTCCTTCACAAATACAATAAATTGTTGTTACACCCTTTACAACTTGAGTCTGATATTGCAGGTCAAATCATATTCTTAAAAAAAAAACATCTGAGTTTGTTGTTTGTGCATATTAGATAATTCAAGTCAATTTCAAATCAATCCCATTGAGACACTTTACAAATATGCAATTCAAATACTGGGAAAAGAAACATTGCATCATCATTGTGTCATTTTATAAAAACATAAACTATTAGGCTGCCTTTAGTCCGAACACCTTCTCAATAACAGCTGCACAAGACAGGAGCACTGTCCCTCAGAGTATCAGAGACGTTACCACATACAAGCTGTTTAAAAAGCATGTCAAAATCTGACTCTTAACACAGCTAACTTATTGATTTATGATGTCCCTTTCCCCTTTGTCTGATCTGCAATTTTTCAAATATTGTATAATATATTAGTTTTAATGTTTCATAATGTATGGATTTTCATCAAAAACACTTGGGTATTTCTATTGATTGTCTTATAATTGTTTTTTCATTTGATTTCATTTCTATTGTTAAATTAAATTGTTGTTTTTAGGTTTTAAGTAGAGAATTTTCACATCTGTCTGGGGACTACTGATGAAAAAATAAAATGGCTCATTTCAGTGAAGCTTTTAAAGTGCAATAAAATAAAAATTCAACTGTTTGTGCATTGACTTGTGTTTGCTTATGTTTCACATGTGATATATATTTTCAAGTTCACATTGTATTTTTTGCTTGAAATTGCTCTAACCTTTGTCTTGTCTGTTTCTGTCAAGGCGTGCCGTCATTTCAATGACTCTGGAGCCTGTGTGTCCCAGTGTCCCCAGTCTCTTATCTATAACAAACAGAAATTTCAAATGGAAACCAACCCCAATGCAAAGTACCAGTATGGCTCAATATGTGTGGCTCAATGCCCCAGTGAGTGGTCAGTTTATGGAGTCTGTGCTAAACCATTCTCTGAGTTACTTTCAGTATCTCATGGCCCTGTCTTTCCTCTCTCAAGCTCATTTTGTAGTGGATGGGAGCTCCTGTGTGAGGGTCTGTCCTCCAGACAAAATGGAGGTGGACAGAGAAGGTCAGAAGCAGTGTGAGCCATGCAGTGGATTCTGCCCAAAAGGTTAGAACGAAACAGCACTTCCTGCTTTTCACTGATAGATGGTTTCTCGCTTGTTCACCGCAAGCTTTGATCACCTCTGTAGTCTGTGAGGGCACGGGTGCAGAGCACAGGCAGACGGTTGACTCCAGCAACATCGACAGCTTCATCAACTGTACCAAGATCCAGGGCAGCCTTCACTTCCTGGTCACAGGAATTCTAGGGTAATTCATGGCTCTAGTAGCAGAATCTTTGACAGGACACTTGCAGTTGACATATTCATGTATCTGTCTTTCACAGAGATGAATTTAAAAACATCCCACCACTTGACGCCAAAAAGCTAGACGTTTTCCACACTGTGAGAGAAATCACAGGTAAGAGTGGGGTTGGTTTCCACATAAATAAGTAATTTTTGTTCTTAAACAATGTGTTTTACTGTGCTTAACTGTTTCATCCTTAGATATTCTCAACATCCAGTCATGGCCCAAAGAACTGAAGGATCTTTCTGTGTTTTCAAGCCTCACTACCATTCAAGGGAGGTCGCTCCACAAGTAAGGCTGAGCCAATGCAGCAAACAGTCAAAAACTGTCCAAAAAAAGCAAATTTTGAGTGAGAAGATTGAATTTTTCTGCAGCAGAAAATGCATTACAATTGAATATTTTTAAAACAGACCATAGGGACTGTAGCTTGTGAAACCCAAGCTCATATCCGTCTGCCAGAAAGTATATTTTACCTTTTTTTACCACGCTTCCATGGAGTCATCTGACTGTTTTGACCCCCCTGTCAATCATCTCACTCCTGTAAGCCGTTCTCTGTGCTAACAACTCAAAAATCTTTTCTGGTTTCTCTCATCCTTCTTCTCTATCTATGCACTTCCCAGCTGGGAACAGGCTTAGAGTTCAGTGTGTAAGACTTCTGTCTTAATGCTGACATCCTGACTAAAGCATGATGTGTAGAAATTGTCCTTAACCTTTTTTTCTCTCTGTCTTAAATCCCTCAAACAAAAGGCGTTTCTCCCTGATGGTAATGTACATCTCCACTCTGACCTCGCTGGGTCTGCGCTCTCTCCGAGAAATCAGTGACGGCAGTGTGTACATCAGCCAGAATGCCAACCTCTGTTACCACCATACTGTGGACTGGACGCAGCTGCTCAGAGGCCACCGAGTTCAAGTCAACAATATGAACAACAAGCCACTCACAGAGTGTGGTGAGGAGAGTTTTCAGTCTTCAGGCTGGTGCATCATGTGAACTCAAGTGAAGCTCAAATGTGCTTGCAGTTGCAGAGGGTCACGTGTGTGACCCGTTATGCTCAGACTCAGGGTGCTGGGGTCCAGGCCCACAACAGTGTCTTTCCTGCAGGAACCACAGCCGCGACGGCACATGTGTGGGAGGCTGTCATCTTTACTCTGGGTCAGTAGGGATGAGAAGATTGTCTTCTGACTGATGTTGCTCCTGTGCTCCTCCTCACCGGATAAGTGTTTTCTGAATGTTATTTCTGCAGCACTCCCAGAGAGTCTGCAGTTTCTGATGGAAAGTGTGTCAGCTGTCATCCAGAATGCAAGCCTCAGTGGAGGAAAGTCAGCTGCACAGGACCAGTAAGCAGCTAACCTGCTGATTATAAATGCTCTAGCTACTGTCTCATTACAACACCTCACAAGTCATTGCAAAGATTTAATTTGCTGTATTTTATTCTTCCTGTTCAATACTAACAGATGTCTCCAAATTTTATAATTTTACAGTAAAACTAATCAAATCTGAAAAAAATAATTGATTTTTTTATTTTAAAAATTATTTAAAAACTTCTAAAAGTGGCATAAACACTGAAAAAAAGAAACTGACAAAAGATTGCAACCATTTTCCATAGAATCCCCATAGAAGTTCCACACTCCCCCGTGTGGTGTCTTTTTTGGTTAACTTATTTCCCCCCACATTTTTTTCCACTAAAGGGAGCCAATGACTGTGTTGCTTGTACCAATCTGCGAGATGGTCCTTACTGCGTGTCCTCCTGTCCTTCTGGAGTTAATGATGGCCAGAGAGGGCTGATTTTCAAATATCCCACTAAGGATGGTCTCTGTGAGCCGTGTCATCAAAACTGCTCACAGGGGTGAGATGTAGAGAAAATTCCTGTCGTCATATGTGTAATTTGTAATGTTTGTATGGATTAAGGCCTATCGTCAAATATGAGTATGTTTATGTTCAAGATGCTTTGGCCCGGGGTTGAATGACTGCTTAGAGACAACAAGGCTGGCAGTGAGCAGGTGAGAGTTTCAAAAATTCAAAAGAGAAAAAGTGAGTGCCCACGATCCCTACTGATGCAAATATGCATCAAACCCCTTTGGCTTAAAAATTACTTTAATTTAGCTTCTAAATGAAAGCAAAAACACTGGTGACATTTTCTTTTCGTTGCTGGAAATAAATCCGGATGTCAAGGGGTTAAAGGGCAACAGCAAAATTATAAAAGACATCCATGTTTGAGGTAGATTTATGTAAAACAAACTTAAATGTTTGTTAAGTTTTTACACTTTTTTGAAAGTTACTATATCTTATTCTTGTGTTTCTGTTTTCTAATTGTCTGCACAATTTCATTTTCCTTCACATCATACTTTAAAGGCATAGTTTGTTGTTTTTTTTTGGCGGAAATATCTTAAATCTTGTTTCTCCTTTTCCATGTTTTTTATCACATACATTCAACATAAATTATTTCAGTCTAGTTGTTATTTGTTGAAATGAAAGTCATTTTAGAAATTTGCAATTTTCTCTTGGAAAAGTTTTCTGAAATCCACAAAAATGGAGAACATTAAAGCGATGATGCTGAAATGTGTGTTGTGTAAACTCATATTCCTTCCTGCTTGGCCTCACAGCGGGCAGATCACCGGCATCGCTTTGGGGGTCCCATCTGGCTTGATTTTCTGCCTGGCCTTGTTTTTCCTGGGAGTTCTGTACCACAGAGGTCTCGCCATCCGACGCAAAAGGGCCATGAGGAGATATCTGGAGAGCAGAGAAGTAAAACTCTACCAGCTTAATTTCTGAATGCAGCTGTTTTCACTGCAAAAAAACAGAGATAACTGTGAGGTCGTTTTCACAGAGCTTTGAACCTCTGGGTCCTGGAGAAAAAGGCACCAAAGCTCACGCCCGGATTCTGAAGCCATCTGACCTGAAAAAAATCAAAGTTCTCGGCTTTGGGGTTTTTGGCACAGTGCATAAAGTATTTGGGTTTTTAATTCTTTTGCTCGACTTTCATCTATTAGTCTCTGCTTTTTGTTATCAAATACCTTTTTAAAATGATATTTGTATTTGAGGGCTTTTGGACACCAGAAGGAGAGTCTGTGAAGATACCAGTAGCCATTAAGACCATCCAAGACATCTCAGGTCGACAGACATTCACAGAGATCCCTGATGTGAGTCTGCTGAAAAACACTGAAATAGAAATTAATTTGAGATTCAACTGAATGGGACAAGAAAACACCAAGTAATACAATTCTGTAGTTTTCTAAAGTAGCATAACATTTTTTGCAGCACATGCTTTCCATGGGCAGTCTGGATCACCCCTACATCGTCAGGCTGCTGGGAATCTGCCCAGGCGCCAGCCTGCAGCTGGTGACGGCGCTCAGCTCTCAGGGCTCGGTACTGGAGCACATCAGGCAGAACAGGAGCAGCCTGGACCCTCAGCGGCTGCTCAACTGGTGCGTGCAGATCGCTAAGGTGAGTGCATCTGAAATGGTTCTCGTTGTGAGGTAGGAGTAGTAAGAGAACATGAGCTTGTGTAACAGGGTATGTTTTACCTGGAAGAACACTGCATTGTTCACAAAAACCTGGCTGCCCGCAACATCTTGTTGAAAAACAACTACCAGGTCCAGATCTCGGACTACGGCATGGCAGACCTTCTTTATTCTGATGACAAGAAATACATCTACACGGACACAAAGGTTGCTGCGACTCATGACGTTAAAGATTTTTCCAAAAACGATTTTAGCATCTCGTCTCTTACTTGCATTATTCTCCTTTAACAGACGCCCATAAAATGGATGGCACTTGAAAGCATCTTATTTCGGAGATACACCCATCAAAGCGACGTTTGGAGTTATGGTGGGGGGCTTTAGTGAGCTTGCTGATTGTCAGACACAGAGCAGAGTTTAAATGTGGCTTTTCGGCTCTTGGACAGGGGTGACGGTGTGGGAGATGATGTCCTTTGGAGCTGAGCCGTACGCCTCAGTGCAGCCTCAAGATGTCCCCGGCCTGCTGGAAAAGGGAGAGCGTCTGTCACAGCCTCACATCTGCACGATAGATGTCTATATGGTGATGGTTAAATGTGAGCATTTGCTCTGACCTCAAATATACCAAACAACAATACTGTTTGAATGCAGAGATCCTGTAATAATCATTTATTGTCTTCTGCTGTTCAGGCTGGATGATTGATGAAATTGTAAGGCCGACATTCAAAGAACTGGCGAGTGACTTCACAAGGATGGCGAGGGATCCCCACAGATACCTTGTTATCAAGGTGGCCGTGTTTGGTTACTCATTTACAACAAAGAATTTTAGAATTCATTTGATGCTTTAAATTGAACTACTTTGCATTATTTCAGCTGGAAGGAGAAGCTGCAGCTCCAGGTGAGATCTGCAGAAGGGAGTCTGAAAGAGGACTTCTGGAGCCAGATTTAGAAGACCCAGAAGAAGGACTAGAAGATGCTTTGGCTACTCCTCCTCTTCAGCATTCTCCATCCTGGAGTCTGCCCCATTCCCGCATTAATTCTTACAGGGTGATACATACATTTAATAGATTCATTTTAAATTCCTGTTAGTATTTCTATGTAAGATGTTTAAGTCAGAGTGAAACATATTTTTCCTTCCTGTCCTATAGAGTGGCTCATCTCAGGCTACACCAACTGGATACCTGCAAATGACCCCAAGCCCTGTTAACAGCATCCGCCAGGTGTGACACACACACACCTGCTAAAGCTCATTATTTAGCTATATTGTTGAAGGTTAATGCACAGACATGTATTGTGTGTTGTAGGGATGTAATGAATATATTTCTGCAGTCCAACCAGATTGATCTGTCTGATGGAAGTTGTTAATCAAATCAACCTACAGCATAAAAAAAAAATCATTTCACAATGAAATCAATCAGTTATAATCAATCTTGTGAAATACCATTTGGATTGAGGCACAGCAGGTTTGTTTTACTATAATGTAAAAACGACCAAGTGACATCACAGCGAACAACACACATGTGATGGGTGGAAAAAAGGATCAAGCCAATATTACAGTCCAATGTGTGGAAACACTTTGATTTTTTCAAAGACGTGTGACCATACAGAGAATAATATTCAGTTTGCATTTTTTTTACGTTGAAAAACAACAGTGGGCTGAACTTTATTAAACAATAATGTGAATGGATTTAACATTGATTCGTGTTTGTTTGTATATATACATATTTTATTTCTACTTGATTTTGTTGCAAGACATACAAGGAATCTGGAAAACTTCACCTGCACTGTTCAGTACCAGGTATTTATCTGAGTCACACTGTGGTTGAACTTCAGGCTAAAGATGTCCTGGACTGATTTTAGATCAGTGAATTAGATTAATCCAATGAACCAAAATTGTACTATGAATCGTTTTCGTCAACCACAAATTATGACATAAATCGAAGTTAAAATGAATCGTTACACCCCTATGTTGCATGAAATGCCCGGGTCTGTAATAAAGTTGCAGGACCAGTAATTCCTTTTTCCTTTCAGCTGTGGTTTCACCGCTCCCGTCTGAGCTCAGTGTGCACGCTCCCGGACAGATCCGATTTCAGGAGGAGCGGCAGGGAGGCAGAGCTGCATGTGGAGGGTTTACCAACCAGGAGCGGTTACAGGACAAGGTTTGACCTGGAGAGGAGTAATTCTTGTGTTCCCAATGGACAACAAAGAAAGCTTTCAACTGCCTCAAGTCCATCCTCCTACAAAGTGTGGACAGCAGAGGAAGAGGAGGAAGATGTGGACCGCCATGGCTATGTTCTTCCGGGATCCCCTAGCAACTCTGACAGATGTAAGTAGTGTGCAGAAAATGGAGACAAGCAAACATAACAATTGTTTTGAATTACCCTTACTTAAGAATTTTCCATATTTTTTTTTCCTATTGCATTGACTCAGTTTTCAGGATCTGTAATTCTGGACAAGGAAACCCCAGGTTGAAAAGCAACCTGGTTCCTGTGGTGACAAACCTCCAAGAATATGAAACCATGAACACAGAGCCTGTTTCTTCTCCCTGTTCAGCCAGCAGTGGTTCGCCAAATGGAGATGACTTTTTGGTGACGTGTTATAGTGATACAGCGTTGCCCTCCCCAACATTTATGGCATTGTCGCATGTGGAAGACACATCCCATGAAGAAACGGCGAGGAGTAGTGAAATCCACAACAAAAGAGTTCCAAACAACCAAAGAGATTCTATAGACACAAATCAGGACAAAAACAGTCAAGCAGAGACAGGTCACAAAAGTGGCAGGTATGAGTACATGGACATCACAAGGTCCAAGTCCTCAGATGAGTTTGATCTTAAGTTGGATGTGAAGACAGAAGAAAGAAATCAACCAGTCGAGGTTCTGAAAAACCAGCACAAGGAGGAAGAGGAAACTGCGAAGATCCATGACACAGACCATCAGTCCACTCTTCCAGAAGATCTGAGCTGTGTGGTCACTCATGTGGCAGATGTGCTGGTAGCTGGAGTAGGCAAAGTGGAAGAATATGAAGAGATGGTTTTTGGAGCGGTGACTGCTGGGAGGGGGTGCACAGAATATCAGAATCTCCCAGTGAAGGGAAGGGCTGTTGCTGAGGAGAAGGCTGGGGGCAGGTGTGCAGGGACAGGGGATTACATCAAGGTGTGTTCTGGTTTGGGGGACACAGGCAACAACACATCTTTTGATAATCCAGACTACTGGCACAGCAGGCTGTTCCTCAAACCAGATGCTGTGCGCACCTAACAGACTGCTGCAGATACACAATTCACAGATTTAAGATGCTGTCATACACATGTGATTGTGTTGTGCTACACTATTGCATACAGTTTAAAAAAAAAAGGATACCTTTCTTTAAAATATTATCCCAAGATACTGAGCAAGCATCCTAGTGTATTATCCCAAACTACTACACACTTTGTAAGGGTAACACCAGGCTCATTCCTTTTATTATCAGGGATTATGTCCCTTTAAAAGGCATTGGAAAAAGTCACCACAAAAAAGGATACTTTGAAGCTTTTGATTTTCCATCGTATAAACACGGCTAAATTGAAGGAAAAAAAAAAAAAGGGTTCATGCATATTAATGGGGACTCTCATATCAAATTGCAATAATCTGAACAAGTAAAAAAAAATAATCTGCCTGAGTAAAACGGCAACTTTAAACTGTTCTGTGTACCTCTCATATAATCACATTGTTTTTATTGTATCCAGTTTGAAATGTTACAGTGTTTAAGTTCTGCTTTTTTACTGCGTTTTTAAACATTTTAAAACAGAAAAAAAAAAAAAAAAAAAAAAAACCATTGTATTTATGAATGTACATTTTATACCTTAAAAATACATATATTTAAAAAAAAGTTTCGTGACACTGAAAATGTGAACAATGACAAACATCAGGAAGGTTACACATGCATGGTTCACGAGAATTTGTATTTTAAATATACATTATTAAAAAAAATACAATGTTTTTTTAAAACATACTACCATAATGTACTGGTAAACAAAAATAAAACTAATAAAGTTTCTTAACTTGTGGTTATACAGCAGCAGAAAGGCTTTTCAGGCTCTAATATTTAAATTTTTCTTATGCTCTCACGCATCCATATTAACTCTCAACCCCTTTACAATACACACAATTATTGTATCCCTCTGTGTATGAAAAAAAAAGCCACTAAAGCAACTTAAAGAAATAAATACAATAATTTAACTAAAAATCCATCAATTTAAATCTGTCAGTCTTTTCGAATTATAGTTCAACTGAATCATTTTAAGAGCCAAAGTAACAAAACAGGCCTGGACAAAATGATCCTTACCCCTAAAGAAAAAAAAAAAAAGAGAGAGAAAGTATTTTTACTATAGAATCTGTAAAATAAAAGTATGTCATCTAATCTACCCAGCACCACAGGTGTCTTGTAGTAAATGTGTCTATTTTAAGAGTAACAGCAGTCTGCTTGGTGACACGGTATGCTACAGACTGACAACTTTTGATCAAAGATTAACTTACAAAATAAATTCCAAAATTACACCAGTATTAAACACAGGTCATATTAACTGGAACAATCTCTGATGTCACCTCTAGGATTCTGGAGGGAAAAAGATACTGAACAAGCATCCTATGAGTGGTGGAATCTTAAAATTATCCCAAACTACTACATACTTTGTAAGGGTGTCACCAGGTTCATTCCCTTCATTCTCAGGGATTATGTCCTGTAAAGAGCATCCAAAAAAAAAAAAAAAAAAATTCAAGTGTTGAGCATTATACAGACAACATGAGTGTGGCCACATTGTAATATTCCCTCCTCGTCGGCCTGGGACATCATTGGTGGCTCTGTCAGTGCTTTTTCCACGCCGTCTGCCTTTTGACAGATTGAATCCCACCTCATCAAGATATAGATAGTCAAAATGTCAAGATTTGCAGTGGTTCCTGGGCTTCGAAATCCAGATAAAACTGTACGCACATAGATGTGTATATATATATATATATATACATACACATACATACACACACACACACACACACACACACACACACACTTTTTTTTTAATAGTAACAGAGCATTTGGCCCCCAAAAATAAAGACTAAAAATAATAAAATTGTACAACATGCACTCTAAATATAGTTACAGTAACATGTGTGCCACTGTAATGGAATTCCAGTGCATAGCAATATATGAATGCTTTACAGTAAAGCAACACAAGAAACTGTAAAGCATGTCTACAAGTTTACCTGTACTGGTGATGGAGCTCCTTCACCCAGGAACTGTTCAGTTAAAATGGTACTTTGTACAGTTGTTTCGTGTACATTTAATTCCGTCAGGGAACTCTTGTAGAAATTGATTGAATACTTAAGATTTTCCAGAACAACTTTGTATTTCTCAGTCTTAAAGTATTGTTAGCAACCACCACTGCACAAATGCTTTCCTCTGGTTGAGTAGTCAAAAGGAGACGTCACCTTTTTGACATGCAGAAAAAAGTAAACATGCAAAATTTTTTAAAGCACTAATACTCTTTTCTTTGCTCACCTGTTCTCCCAACAAAATGTCTGAATAATGGAACTTCTAGTGGTTCTCCCAACATTTGACTGCATCCTTCGACCAGCCTGAGCCATTGTGAGGCCATCATTTACTGCATGAGCCACAAGTGTTCTCCTGATTTCATCAGTAACCTCTGTATGTGGTTGGCCTCTTCTTCCCCAGGTTTGTCCCCTACCTCCACACATCCTCACTCCTCACTCCTCTTCCACGAGGCTGGTCTTCCATTGGTAGCAATTTTGTTGATAAATGGATGCACCTCATGAACATTCTGTCTCCTGGTTTAAATATACTTGTAAAGTAGGGGTTCATGTGATTCAGCTGTGATTGACTGAAGGAGAGGCTTACCATTGGTTCCAACTAATAGTTCACACACCTCTTTTTATCAGTGGATAATGAGGTTCACCTGAAAAAGTTTAGGCTCATTTTCATGGAAACACAACAAAAATTATATTGAAAAAGAAAGCTAAATGTTTGACGTGTTCAACAAGTTTGTGTGCAATAATACAAGCAATGAAATGAAGACTAGTTGTATAAACGATGACTGTTCAGCCAGTACAAGTATAGTTAATTTTGACAGACAAGATAAAAACAAGTGGCCAAGTGATCATTTTGTAGAGATTTGTCCTTTGTGTCCAAAAACATATGCTATTGAAGGATGTGAACATGAAACTGCCACTAGATTGCACACAAATGACTAAATGTTGTGGAGATTGCACTAACTTGTGAGAAGTTTTGTTGTGAGAAATGCATCAAAGTGACTGAGAAAAACTTTGACAGCCATACACCTGGCAACAAAAGCCAGTACACTCTTGAATGAAATGTCTAAAATCAGAACAGTTAGTTATTTTCCTTCCCCAGTGTGAAATTGTGCAGCAACATGGTGGCAAAGACCATCCAGCGATTTAAAAGGATAGATTTGAAGGTTTGACTCAGTACAACCCTTGCCATGGTCAACCAAAGAAGTTGAGTGCACGTTCTCAGCGTCACATCCAGAGGTGGTCTTTGAAACGCAGACGTATGAGTGCTTCAACCATTGCTGTAGAGGTTGAAGGAATGGGGGGGTGAGCCTGTCAGGGCTCAGACCATAAGCTGCACACTGCCTCAAATAGGTCTCCGTGGCGGTCATCCCAGAAGAAAGCCTTTTCTGAAGATGATGCACAAGAAAGCCAACTAACAGTTAGCTGAAGACCAGCAGACTAAAGACATGAATTACTGGAGTCATGTTCTGCGGTCTGCTGAGACCAACATACAACTATTTGGTTCAAATGGTGCCAAGCATATGCAGGGTCAACCAGCTGAGGAGCATAAAGACAAGTGTCTCTTGCTTACAGTCAAACATGGTGGTGGGGGAGTCATGGTTTGGGGCTGTATGAGTGCTGCCAGGATTGGGGAGCAACAATTCATCGAGGGAAACATGAATTTTAACATGCACTGTGACGTCTACCGAGGCAGAGCATGATTTCCTCCCTCCGAAAACTGGGACTATGACAATGACCTCAAACACGCAAACACATGCTAAATAGATTGAGCGTAAAGGTGATGGTCTAACCAAGCAGTTTTCCAGATCTAAACCCTATTGAACATCTTTAGGGTGAACCCAAAACGAAAGATGGAAGAGCATGAGGTCTCATGTGTCCCCCAGCTCAGTGATGTCATCATGGAGGAGTGGATGAGGAATCCTGGTGGAAACCTTTGGAGCTCTGGTGAAATAAATCCATGCCCAGGAGAGCTAAGGCAGCACTGGACAATAATGGTGGGAAACAGAAGATACTGACACTGATCATTTTCAATTGGAGTGGTGTCCTTACTTTTGTTGCCTGGGGTTTAGCTATTAATGTCTGTATTATGATTTATTTGGAAGGAAAAATGCATTTATACCGCTATACAAGAGAAACAGTGACTACTTTTCATTGTGTCAAAGAGTTATTTCAGCGGTGTTGTCCCATATCTACCTACCTATCTAAGTTTTTTACACCAAACGTGAACCATCTTGACGTCAGCGTGGCTCTTTGACGGAAGGCGGGATTTCTCGCTCGTTGTTTTTCGGCTTCACTCGGGCCGGCCGTTGCTCAGTGAGAGGCAGCGTGGTCCACCCTGACACTCGCCGGGGAAAAAGTTCTTCTCAGTTCGCGGTCAGCCCACTGCCAACATGTCTGGAGATGACGAGACACAAGAACAAACCATCGCCGATGACTTGGTGGTCACCAAGTACAAAATGGGAGCAGAGATAGCAAATCGTGAGTGGAATCGAATGTTTAAGCCTCTGGTTTGACCCGTTTCAGGGTACCCTATCTGCCGTATGTCAGCTAGCAGTGTCAGCTATCGAGACAGCAGCTGTGCCATGTGCTGCAGTAGTAGAAGCCGCAGCTTATATCAGAAAGAGAGGAAATGTGTAAAATTAACGGGGCGTATAACTTGTGGACTTTTAAGACAAATATTTTCCAACATTTTACGCATGATTCAGACTTAACGGTACACCACTGTCATGATAGCTGTGGGTGCTGGTAAGCTAGCTCTATGCCTGAGCTAACAGGTTAGCAAGCATTAGCTAGTTTTGAGAAGTAAAGTTGCAGGAACCAGTGATTGGAAAACTGAACGGTGAAGTGAGTTCAGCTCAGAAACTTCTATGTCAAATCAACTATTTAAAAAATATTTGTTATTAGAAATTCTGTTGGAACATTTAATGAAATAATTATAGAAGTGTGCATATAAACATATATACAAGTTTTAAGCAATGTTCATATATTGGAAATGAAGAGTGTCACTTTTCTCGCCGTGACTTTAAGTTTTTTTTTTTACACTATAATTTATTTAATTTAGTTATATATCTCTATAGTATAATCTGCTACTTTTGGCAACATCATAATTGGAATAATTTTTTAGATTAATATAGTTCAATAGTAATCAATATTTCTGTTTGGAAATGGGAAAGGTTTAGCATTTTACAATAACTTTTACAGATCAAACTAATTATTTTGACTACCATTAAGTCGTAACATTAAAAATGGATCTCGTCAAAGCTTGTTCTGTTAATGAGATTTAGTTACCTCTAAATTACGAGTGAATTTGCTCTGAATGTTGGAGAAACTTGTAAATAAATTCTAAAGACAAAAAATGTTGTTTCTTGTCCTTTGAATTTGTAGCTTTGAATGTATTTAATATGTGTTTGCTTGTTTTGTATTGACCTTGTTTAATAGTTTGATAAATAACTGACTTTAAATTTCTTTTCTCGATTGCATTTTCCTGCAGAGGTCCTTAAAGCTGTAGTCACAACAGCTACAGCTGGCGTCTCCGTGTTAAGCCTTTGCGAGAAGGGTGACGCTCTCATTGTTGCAGAAACTGGAAAAATCTTCAAGAGGGAAAAGGATATGAAGAAAGGTATTTTCTTCTTTTCATTAGTCTTTAGAATGTTCCCATCTCACAGTCTGTAGCTCATAGTGTTTCTTCCCCAGGTATTGCATTTCCTACCTGTGTTTCTGTTAACAATTGCGTCTGCCATCACTCACCTCTGAAGAGTGACCCTGATGTCATACTCAAGGATGGAGACCTTGTCAAGATGTAAGCTGCTAACTTTCCTTGTGTCTTCTCTGTAAAATTCGCTTTGTTTCTTGAGTTGTTGTTGTTTTTCTTTTAACATTTGCACACCTTGTTTGCAGAGATCTGGGCGTGCATGTTGACGGCTTCATCTCAAATGTGGCTCACAGTTTCGTGGTGGGAGCTACCAAGGTGTGTCATCACTCCTGGAAGACAGAACGTCTGCATTGTGTTGTTGGTTTTTCTTTAACTTAACTTCTGGGAATCCTCAGGACAACCCTGTTACAGGGCGGAAAGCTGACGTCATCAAAGCTGCACATCTTTGTGCAGAGGCTGCACTCCGTCTCGTCAAGCCAGGAAACCAGGTAAAGCACTTTTCCCTTTTTAATAGAATCACTCTGAATTACATCTTGTCTAATGTTTCAATGACTTTTCCTGTAGAACACACAAGTCACAGAAGCCTGGAACAAGATTGCAAAGTCTTTCAAGTGTTCTCCAATTGAGGGTGAGTGTTCTGCAAACATCTGACTCCTCTAGTTATGTGATTCTGGCACAGCTGCTTAATAGAATTAGGACACATTTGAGTCATTTTAAGCTATGATGTGTGCAGGGATGCTGTCCCATCAACTCAAACAGCATGTGATCGATGGGGAGAAGACAATTATCCAAAACCCAACGGACCAGCAAAAGTTAGTGGAATTAGCAAACACGTGCCGTCTCTGATGTGTTCTCAGTAAACTGAGGATAATCTTTTTGTTCTTATAGAAAAGACCACGAGAAGGCTGAATTTGAGGTGCATGAGGTGTATGCAGTGGATGTGCTAATCAGCACTGGAGAAGGAAAGGTGAATAGATACTTTAACATAGTTTTTGTTCAACTTTTTTTTTACAAATTTCTCAATTTTCAAGTATTTCTAAATGCGTAAAATTACTTTTGTCTTTGTTTTGTGGTTTAGGCAAAGGATGGAGGTCAAAGGACAACCGTTTACAAACGAGACCCCAACAAAGTTTATGGCCTGAAGATGAAGACATCTCGTACATTCTTCAGTGAAATGGAAAGGCGGTTTGATACCATGCCTTTCACGCTGAGGTAGCATCTTTAAACTTTGTGTGTAATATTTCTAAGTGGTCTCAGCTCTTGCCCACTCACGTTGCATTTACTTCAGAGCCTTTGAGGATGAAGGCAAAGCCAGGCTGGGTGTGGTGGAGTGTGCCAAACACGAGCTGCTCCAGCCGTTCACGGTGCTGCAAGAAAAGGAGGGTGAGTGGCAAAATGGCACCTGTAAATGAGTGTTTTTTTTAATGAGAATTTGTATGTAAATGAAGCTGAAGTAAGCTTAAAAGCAGAATAAAGCATTCCTATGTTTAAATCCTCTAAAGAAAATGTGTTTTCTTTATTCTGCTGTACACAGTCTGTAATGGCAAGAAAAATGCATTACATTTTGTGACCATATCCCTATGGATATATCTAGAGCAGTCCGTGAGTCCTCTTCAGAAATGTCTGAGCTGCAGCGGCTAATCATAAGGGTCATGCTTTCAGTGTGTCGTCACACAAATGGGTTCCTCTTCTGTAAATAAACTCAAAGTTGTCCATCGTCGGCATAAGAGACATTCTATTTAGGCAAACATACAGATGGTTTACATTTACACCCCCATGGCATGAATTATTTTTGTTAAGTTCATTATTTATCAATATTTCTAAAACAAAATTCTATAAAGAAAGGGAATGCAGACTCATAATGAACTAAACAGTATTACTCGATTTATTGCTTAGATTATTTTTAATTAGGAAATCATCTATATTATTCATTTGTTTTGCTGCATTGGCCACAGATTTTCTTATGAGCTGATAAACAATCACCTCCACAGAGAATGTTGAACCATATCTAATGAATGTTTGATGTTCATGCATATATGCATAGTTATAGTTTTTCTTAAGTGACTAAACTCTTAAAATATTCAGAGGTTTAACCTTTATTCATTTCCATTTTTCTTATTTTATTTTTTTTTTAATCTTATTAGAACTTGAATAAAAAAATATTTAGACATGCTGATCATCAAATGTGAGGCCGATCTTTCTTGCCTGTTCAAAGCCTAATCACTTTGGGTCTTTGCCGAATGCCGTCCTCCTTCTCACTCATAATTGATGAAGGCCTCAAAAAGCTTCAACCTTTAAGTTGTTGCTTTAAATATCACTTGTGTTCTCATTTGTCTCGTCTTTTGTTTTTGACTCTTCAGGTGAGTTTGTTGCCCAGTTCAAGTTCACTGTCCTGCTCATGGCTAATGGACCCCTACGAATCACCAACAGCCTCTTTGAGCCAGAGCTTTACAAATCTGAGCACGAGGTCGAGGACCCAGACCTGAAGGTAGGACCAGGAACAAAGATCCGGCTTCAATGAAATGGATGCTGTTTCTTTGCATCTTCAAGATTTTTTAGGGGCTAAAACAAAACAAAAAAAAACACAATAAGAGGTCAACCAACTTTGGTTAAAGAGAAGTTAGCAAAATAATAGGGAAAATGTTGTTTAGTCAGTGACTTGTATATTATTGCATTTTTTTCATCTTAAAAAGTGTTTTACCAAACAAATAAAAATACAGTTTTCTTTATTTTTTAAGTGTAAATCAATTTCCCTCATGGAATGAATGAAGGATCCAATATACAATTCTAAATCTGTTTTTTGTACCCTTTAGGTAGTTTTTTTTTTAACTTTAAAAATTATTGTTCTGGCCTGCTTGACCTGTTATGTTTATTTAAGCTTTCTTTTTATAAACTAATTTATCAAAATTCTGTTGAAAATGTGTTCTCAGACAGCCGCTTTTGATTTTCTTAAGTACAAACCTAGTACTTAAATAATGACAGAGCATGTTTTCGTGACAGAGCTATTTCTAAAAATGAAAAAATATTCATCAGAAGTACTAAAAATGATAAAATGTTTTTGCCTTTCATTGATATTTAATAATTAAAAATAATCTAGTAGAGGAAAGAGGTAAGTGACAAAAACAATAGACGTTTAAATAATATTCATTCATTTGTAGTTTGTTCCTGTACACTGAATAAAAAATAAGTTCAAATGTACATAAACTTGTTTTTTATCAAAATATTTAACTATTTATGAATAATTTTGAGAAATAACACATTGTCAGCTTGTTGTTATTATTAGTTTAAAAAATTGTTTCGTGTCAGATTGTTTTTGACAAACTGAAAGGTCCATCAATGTCATGTTTTGCTGTGGTTTTTATGCATTAGAAGTTATGTACTGCATTGTTCATGAGGACATTTGTGTTTGTTTGAAGGCTTTGCTTCAGAGCTCGGCCAGCCGTAAGACTCAGAAGAAGAAGAAAAAGAAGGTGATTACATGACAGCCTGTCAGTATCATACAACCACTCCAGTAAATGTTCCACTTCTCTGCTTTAAATATTTTTTCCACCCTTTTTCATTTAGGCTTCAAAGAATGTTGAGACTGCAACAGGACAGACAATGGAGACTGAAGCTGCAGAATAGATTCCGATGAGCAGCGAGAGACATGAAGACCCAAAGAGCTGACGTCACAATTTCTTCTGTCCCGGCTATCTGAGGCACCTGTGGGCATTTCCTCTGTGAATACCTCTGAATGTGACATCAGTATAGGATGATGCTGCTTCGAAACTCTGTCACTCCATCTAAGTCTTTCACAAGTAATCATAATAAATTCTGTTTCCATTTTTATTTTTGTTTTTTTTTTTTCTTGACGCACCATACACTCTTAAGAGTAGCTGCACTTCCACCTTGCAGTCATGTGTCCCGAGTTAAGGTTGTCTTCTCACATTTCAGGCTCCAGGCTGTTTTTCCTCCCTAAAGATTCTTGTGAAAGCTATAAAGTAAACCTCAGTGAGTTTGACAGAGTAGCTGAGGAGGAGAAATGCTCACACCACAGTGCAACCATGTGACGTTTAGATAAGTACATTTAGTGTGCATCAATAAAGCCACTCACCTTGTGATCTTGTAATCATCCTAGTGATTACTGATGTTGTATTCAACTTTAATGCAACTGCTTAGATTTGTGATCAAGTAAATTGTGTATGTAAAAAGGCATCTGGGGATAACCTGCCCAACAACTTCTAAAACGGATCTTTTGAGACTGGTCCTTTAAGTAATGTAACTGAGGATATCTTCATTAGTTTTCCTCAGTATTGAATGCTTTTGACTTTTTTTTTTCAAAGGGATCACAATATCCTTTGCTATCGGACAGTCTCTGTTTACGTAAAACTTCCATACCTGTTAGATGCATGGATGCTTTTGTAAAACAAATCCCAGTTCAGAGACTATTTTTGGAATCATTAAATAACCACCTGGCGTCACCGTGTCTGTCTTGTATTTTTTCTATTTGGATTTCAATATTGAATATTACTTATGTATTGAAAGCTTGATGTTAGAAATAAATACATGGCTAAAATTAGATTAAATTCTAATGATGAATCTTTAAAAAGTCTAATCACAAAGCATCATGTGGCTTTAGGTAAGAGCTAGACTTATGCTTTTAAAAAGGGGTTTACACGTTTTTTTTTATACCTTTATTTTATCAAAATTCCAATACACAAAAAATATGTTTTTTTTAAGAGTTTTAAACGTTATCTGGGTTGTACTTGCACAGTTTAGATTAAATTCTACTATTTATTCCTTTAATAAACAGAAAATTTGCTAAGACAAAAATATGCAGGACAAAACCATAATACCACTATAAATAATTTAAATGTATTCTATACATCTGCTAGGTTAGACATTGAGTTGCCCTGTTGTTAGTTTGTCTCCAAAATAGTATGTAGAAACCTTAATTTGAACCTGAAATACTTTTTTCAAGTCACATTTTAATTATTTTGCATTTAAATATCAAGGATCCTCAAAAAATGTTTATACATTCCAAATGTTTTGTTTACCAAATATTGATATAAAACTATTCTTGTCATTAACCAACAAATAAATTAAAAATCATGTTTAAACCATTAAAATAAAATAAAAAAATGCTATTTCACACAAACCCATGAGTTCATTTGTTTTTAAAACTCAATTTCCCATTAATGATGTATAATTTAATGGTTTTTTTTTCTTTTTTGTGTCCATTGATTTTTGTTATTAATATTATTTATTTAACGTATTTTATTTTTTATTACTTTTGAAAAAGGAAGCTTCTAATATAGTCTTTATCCCTCTGGCATTATTGTTTGTTTATTTGATATGTTAATGTATGTCTTGAAATTGACATAGTCAATTATATATTTTAATTGAACTAATGTGTTATTACTGTTATTCCCCCAATAAAATTTCATATTCGTAGGTCTAAATGAACACTAAACCCTTTTTCCATTTTTCATTGTAAGAGATTGAATCTTATGTCTTAACTTTTTCCAATAGCTCTAACCCTAAAGCCAAAATTTCTTGAAATGCCATTCCAAAATGTAGCATATTTCTGTTGCTGTAAGTGGAATCTCCCTGGTTTGTTATAATTCTCTTTTTCGTTCTTGCAACTTGTTTATTTCTTCTTTTTGTAATTTTTAAAATTCTACAAATAAAGTTTACAGAAACAAAAAAAAAACGATTTCCGTCTACTCTCTATGACGTAACAATCAGTTTCGTCGTCGCAAGAGTTTGACGATCTCGCCGTGGGTGAGTTTTTCAGTTGTTGGTACGTTCATAATGTGTTTAAGAACAATCCTTTTTAATCATCGTCGGACAAAACAGGTTTTCACATTTACGTTTTCTTTGCTTTTTCAGCTTCCCCTCCTCGAAATGAGAGCCAAGGTGTGTGAATCAATTTGACACATTTAAAATATATACTTTATGATACTAACGTCTGCTTGCTTAAAACAGATTTTTTTTATGAATATGTCCGTTATCAATCATTTAGAGTCTTTTCCTTTGACAACAAGTAGTTGGCATTAGTTTTGAACTGTATTTTTACTGAGACGTGCATACGTATTAAGAAAATGTGTATTCTCTTTGCAGTGGCGAAAGAAACGCATGCGCAGGTAAGCGTACACCATAAAGTGCATAGATTCCAGACACAAGATTTTCGTGTAGTTTGACTTGGTGACTGCGTTCTCAGACTGAAGCGCAAAAGGAGAAAGATGAGGCAAAGGTCCAAGTGAGCGGCCCCCTTCGTCGTGGCTGAGTCGCCGCTTCCGGTCAGCAAGGAAAATTGCTACAACAGCCGCAGAACCGAAACTGAGACTTGAGTCTTGAGGCCAGTGGCGTTCACGCCTGTTCAAAGCTGTGGAGGATGAAAACCTGGAAAAATGACTACATGGTGGACATTTGTTTAGTGAAGCTGACTTTTGCCATTTGTTGTTCTTTATACTATAATTAAAGGTTTTTGTTTCAAAAACGTTATTGGCTCATTCATTCAGACAACTTAAGTGATTTTTCCCCTTTCTTTACAACTTTTAGATGAGGAATGTACAGCATTTAAATTAAACCTGGATCAAAATTAAATGATTTCATTTTGCAATGTAATTTTATTTAAAATCCCACTCCAATTATTATTAGATCTATTTTAAAAGCTTTCACAGTGTTCTTTAATTATGATTATGACGTTTTTAGGCAACATAAAAAACTTATTTTCGCAGGACAGAGTTTTTGCAGAGTTGCAGTAGTTCATTAGAAATTTATCTGAGTTGTGGGTAGGACTATTTTTGCGGAGTAAGCCTATCGTCATTTCCCATGATCCCAACAGAGATGTACATGGAAGTAGTCGTCATCCACAAGTGGATACATCAGAATAGAGTGGAGAAGGGAGCTTGTAGTCTACCATCATGAGAAAAATACAACAAGAACACGTGAAAAACCATTTTCGCTGGAGTCTGTCTTCAATTTCTCCACTAAGACACAAATAAACAGGTAATTTTTATGGAAACGCTCTATAAATGCCTGTCTAATGTATGCAACTGTTCAAAATGATCTGCTTGGAGCAGCACATTTATGAAGCAACTTCAGCTTTACACAAAAGCCAAGAAAACCAACCCACAGACATGAGACCCAGTTGTGACTTTGACTTCTCGTGTTGGTCTTTTATTTCAACATCTCATAAGCTTGTGACAGCATGCAACTGCGGCAGAAAGTTGATTTCTGCTATGAACATGCAATAATTTTGGACCAGTAAGCATAACCCGTCACCTTTTGTGACTAAAAAATATTAACTTATTGACATATAAATAAAAGGCTGGAAATGTATGGATAAACAGAAAACTTTTAGGAAAAATAACTTTTGTAATGAAGATATAACTTAAACAACGTGCCAAAAGGAGAGGCATTTTTAAGCAAAGATGCAAATCTGCTGCACAGAAACCCTGCTCTGATGCTGTTTCATGATGTAAAAACTGGTCTTAAAAGGGCTTCCAGATAACTGAAATATTCAGATCTAAGGCATTACAAACTCGTTGAAAAACATAATAAAAAAAACATTAGTGTCACTGAGGAGTTTTATGTACATGAAGTCTTGGAAGTCATCCAATTTTGATAAAGATATTTTATTTTCACTTAAAAAAAGAAATATTGTCATCGTGTCATGTGTAAGGATTTCAGATTACTCAACTATTTATTCAAATATGAGGATTGGATATATGATTCTCTGTCATCCAGGGGTCATAGCTGCTCAAGAACATATTCAAATGAGCAGTAAAACCTGTTCCAAACCGCAGTTGCCCTGAATAACAGAATCCAGTGATGATCAGACATCCTTTAGTCCTGCAGTCAACTCAGTCACATAGAGATGAAGGGCAGAACATTTCACTCCACGAGGTTCCTGACAATAGCTGTAATTCTCCAGCAATCTATCAATCCTTCATAGTTTACAAAAGGTTTACCAAAACACTTTGTCAGATTTTTTTTTAGCTTATTGTACCACAAAGAATCTATTGGAAATCAGTAAACACAACCAGAATTAAGGTGCACTGGATTATAAGGCGGGCTTTCTATTTTTGAACAAATTTGAGGATTTTGGGTGTGCCTTGTGGTTCAAAAATTACAGCAAGGGTCACTAAATTAGCGCTGATTTAATTTTAGTTCACAAGATTTATGAATTTCTGGATGAGATGCACCACAAATGGTAAAAAAAAGTACATATCCAACTCAGACATGGCGAGTGCGACATTGACTCCCTGATCCACACCACCAGGATCTATAGTACTGATATTGAGATGTCATTCGGGTTTGAGAAATGCAGTTGGATGGTGACAAAGAGAGGCAAGATAGTCCACACTGAAGAGGTTTCACTCCCAGAAACCAGACCACGGATGTTAAGACATGGAAGCTTCTCACCCTACATGGAGGGTTCCATCCCAAATCCAGCACCCTGAGACTGTATGTTAGCCGCAAAGAAGAAGACTGAGGACTAGTGAGCGTGGAAGCCACTATCCAGGATGAAACATCCAAGATGCATGAATCCATCAAGCTCAAGGCCCCAACAGACAGTGTGCTCAGTGAATGTTTCAGGCAGAGGGTGCCTGAATCACCCGCAGAGGGTGAGAGGGGCGTTTATTTTTATTTATTTTATTCATTTTAGAATCTTTTTTATTAATGACATCTCACTTTACCACACGTGCTGCTGAGATGAGTGGCAAAAGGTGTCTCATTTTTTTAAACTATGTTGAAAAAAAGCTATTCTCTCTTTATTTGTTATGTATGCCAAAAATGATTGTTCATTTATATTTATCGTAACAGTAACAATACCATAAATACGAATTTGTGTTTTATTTTTCCAAATTTGGAGGTTTGCTATCAACCCGAATGGCTCTTTAAGTTTTGAAGCTTATGAAGGATGCTTTAGAAGCATGTAAAACAGGGTTCTTAAATAATCCATGATCACTTCAGTAATCTGATAACGAAATAACAGTCTCATTTTCTAGTATGCACTTAACTGGCTCAATTTAATTTGCTGCCCTAACAGGATATAACAATAATAATAATAATAATAATAATAATAATAATAAATACTTTTTCTCAAATCTCCCCACGTGACTCATGAAGCACTTTGACAGTCTGCCTTATCTGTCCTGC
This sequence comes from Adrianichthys oophorus, assembly GCA_036245035.1. NCBI lineage: Eukaryota > Metazoa > Chordata > Actinopteri > Beloniformes > Adrianichthyidae > Adrianichthys > Adrianichthys oophorus. The sequence continues at coordinate 10,835,920 of BSAI01000015.1, forward strand.
AGGGACCATCTTGAGTCTGACCCCTTTGACCAAACAGAGAGCCGCAGTTTCCGCAGCGATTTCAAACCTGTCCGTCCCAGTTGTCACATCCTCGGCCTCTGGTGACAGCCAACAGTCGCTGATAACATGATGCGACCAGGAAGAATGCTTCCTTCAGAGATCTGTTCTGTTTTGTGCGTCAGTCAGTAAAGCTGTGATTGTTAGCTGCTGCAGTGGACATCAGCGCCTGCGCACGCACGCACGAGGATTAAGCACGAGCGTCTGAGTTCAAAGATAACGGATTTACTGTGGACGTGTGCCTTCCTAAAATGGACATAAACGTGACCCCCAGCCCTTCAATTTCAAAAATATTCAGATTTCCGTTGTGTCTATATCACTCTACAAGTTAATGCGTGGGTTGAAGTTTCCATTCGGTTGCGTGTGAAGGAGGGTTAAAGCAGAGCCCGCCCTCCCGGGTCTGAGTCTGTGCCTGCCCCACTCCTCCGCTTCATCCAGCAGCGGAACATGCTCGCAGCCGCCACCGACCGACCTGCTGAAGCCCGCAGCTGATCGATGATGTCTGGATGCTTCCTGCAGGCGTTCCACTGCGGGGAAGTTGAAGGTCAGGTTCGGTTCGGCTGAAATCCCACGGAATCTCACCATGCCAGGCGCGGATGCAGACGCGGTCGTGGCACCCCCGGCGGACCGCGCCGTGGGCGCGCTGTGGTCGTTCGGGAAATGCCTGGGCGCGCTGCTGCCCGTGTACCTGGCCGGATACTACGGCTTCAGCATCAGCCTGGTGCTCTTGGGGGTGATGGTCTACATAGGATGGAAGCACGGCCGCATGGAGAAAGTGATGAGACTCAAGTCTGCCATGTACCTCCTGGAGAACGAGAGGGAATTCACCACGGAGAAGGTTTTCCGAGCCAAGAGGGATTTACCTCCGTGGGTAAGAGACACGGGGGGGGGGGGTTTCCTGCGTCCTTCTGACTGGCTCAACTCTTAATTTCACTTCATTGTTTTTTTTTTTTTTTTAATATAATTTGGATTTAAGAAAGGATGACTCATGATCATCTTCAGGATCAGAGAAAATGGAATCAATAGATCTTGTTAGAGAGGAACAAACTGTGCCTCAGGCATGCGTTTCGTGACCGCAGGCCGAGGCTATAGTTGTCATATCTGATGTGGTTTCCAGAAATGCTGTGAGCTGCAGCATTTACCTAACTTCCTGTGCTTGTTATTCTTTTCTTTTTTCTTTCAAATTTATTGTGGTTATTTCAACCTGCCCATCTGATTGAGAGCAACAGATAATGCCTTTTAATTGTCATTATAATACCCAATTTAAGAAAGCCTGTTTTCTGAAGGATAGGATTTTGTACAAAAGCAAACATCAGTCTGAAGGTCATTTTATGTCATTAAGATTCAACATTTTCTTTCCCACAGGTCAACTTTCCCGATGTGGAAAAAGCAGAGTGGCTAAATAAGGTGCTTATTTTCTTTCTATCTCTTTCTGTCTTAGTGTGCACACAACAAGCACCCAAAGCGCTACATTCAGCTAAACTCGCGACAAATCAATAGAACCACCAATTATTTCAAAAGAAGATGTCCACAATTCACTTATGTTAAATTAGTAGCATCAATAGCTCTGCATGTGATAGCACTTAAACTGCGGTTTGGGACTTGCAGCTGACTGGATCTCGTTGCAGCCCTTCAGAGCACAAAATCTGCTGGGGTAATTAAGAGGCAGAGAGATCAGCGCAGATCATATCACACTTTCCTTTGTCTCTGTCAGTGCAGTAACCTGGAATCGGTATGGGAGAGTGTGGGGATGAATACTAATAATCTGAAGTGCCGTTTTGACGAGAAAAATGTAATGAAGCTTGTAAAAGAAGCTTTAACTACAGGATAGAAAGGGTATACATAATATACATGGAAATAAGTATGACACGTGTTGAGAGTTTGCTCAAATCCTGGAAGGAATGTTTTTGAATAATCATCTGCTCTGTCATGCAGATCCTGCAGCAAGCCTGGCCTTTTATAGGCCAGTATCTGGAAAAGTTGCTTGTGGAAACCATCGCTCCCGCCATCCGTACTTCCAGCATCCATCTGCAGACTCTCAGCTTCACTAAAGTCAACATAGGAGACAAGGTTGGTCATGTGTGCAGCAGGGAAAGGAACATTTTTGTGTCCAAACTGAGAACATTTTATCAAGCCAAGGTCAATGCAGTGCTGCTAAATGTGATGCAGTTTATCTGGGGATGGATTGATTCACTACAATAAAGGACTTTTCTTTGGTTTTGTGAGTAGACTTGTTTGTGTAACTGCATCTGCTGTGTTCACAGGCTTTGAAAGTAGTGGGTGTGAAGGCTCACACTGAACACGATAAGAAACAAGTTATGTTGGATTTATACCTGAGGTAATGCATCACAAGCTTTGCTGTGACTGTCATTTGATGTTTTTTGGTTAAGACACTGAATTGTTCTTCATGACAACACCTTACAATACCCCTGTGTGGAACAGCAGACCTCTGTTGACTCTGCACACACACTTACACCGATAAATTAGCTCTGTCATGAGTTCTTCTGTTTGCTTCCTTCTGTTAAACATTTGTCTTCACATTTATTACTGTTCTTTTATTGCAGCTATGCAGGAGATGTTGAAATAAATGTTGAAATCAAAAAGTATTTCTGCAAAGCTGGTGTAAAAGGAGTCCAGGTATTTTCAGAATTTGTTATTTGCTTATACTTATATATATATTTTGTTATTTTGATACATTCGTTTTTAACAATCCTTTTTTTCTGTAGCTCCATGGGAAGCTGCGTGTCATTCTTGAGCCTCTGATTGGAGATGTACCTCTTGTTGGAGCCATTACGATGTTTTTCATTCGCAGGCCTGTAAGTGTAATTGTTTTTGCACTATACCAACAAAATTCTGTAACTCCTCCCCGTTTTTTTCCTCTTTCCTTTCACTTTTTTTTTTTTTTTGTAGAAACTTGACATCAACTGGACTGGACTCACAAATCTGTTGGATATCCCTGGACTAAAGTGAGTTTTTAGGATCTAATCTCCTTTGTTTGTTCTAAAACGTGTCCTCAAATTACAGGGTGGTTTAGTTTACCTAATAGAGATGGTTAAATAGTTTGACCCCCTGGACATATAACAGAAGGTGTGGATTATTTATTCAGCTAGTACAGGTAAACTCTTTAACATCTCCAAAAAAACGAATAGTTACAGCTTAGGTGTTCATTTACTCCGATCTGTGTGGCGAAATGCTTAAAAGTTGAAGATGCATTCTTTCATTTCTGGTTTTGAAGTTCCTCCCAATGAAAAGACAAAAACAAACACACAAAAACAACTGCACTCCTAAAGTACAAACAATTGAGGTAAAGTTTTCCTCATTTGTTTGTTTGGATTTAAATGTATGCTTAAAACCTGGTTAATGTTGATACTATCCATGGAGATGGTAGATCAGGTGTTCATTTACCATAAACACACCCTTTTTTTGGTTTCATATTGAATGTCCAATGCTATAAACTGCCTTTAAACGCAGCTTTTTAAAAGAAGATCAAGAGAGGTTTCTCAACATGATCCTGCTGATCTTTTACAGGCATTTTTTCTGACTGGACTCCTTTAGTTAGGGTTATTCTGAAGTGGGAACTATGTATTACACAAGTTTGGGATGTGTATTAATCCTTGCATAGAATATGGTGCTTCAAAATGATGTAAAATGTAATTGTATTTACTGATTTCTTACTGTACACAAGACAAGTTTTTAAGAAGTCTTCAGAAGCATAAATGTTGGAATCTGTTGCTGATTCATCAAAATTTCATAAACCTAAAACCTACAGAAATGGCCATCAATATTGGCGCTATCCAGCCGGACAGCTTTGAGCCAGATATCAGCTCTGACGAGGAAAATGAAGTTGTAAATGGATTTAGTTCTCTTCAGGTAGATGCATTTGGATAGAGCAGAGCAGGGAGTTTGCAGCTTGCTGATTGTAGCTTTTACGTCACTGCCACGAGATTTTTCAAATTGCATTTTTGTCTGCTGCTGATTCACAATGAGTTGAATAAAGAAATACTCACAAATGCTATTTTAAGCTGAATTCATTTATGTATATATGTCCTCCACCATGAGAGAAATGCCACAAGAACATCAAAAACACAATTTTCATCAGAGTGGGTCTTTAAGATTGCTTTTGCCAGCATACTTTCATTGAAAGCTGACCTTGTCTTTGACCAGTAGGCCCCTTCTTGCTGGTTTTGTTGCTGCATTTGTGTGTCCCCAACATCACCCTTGCATTCATTTGCAGTTCCATGTCGGATACTATGATTATGGATGCAATAGCCTCCCACTTGGTGCTTCCCAATCGTCTCACTATCCCCCTGGTGACCAATCTGCACGTGGCACAGCTCCGCTCTCCTCTCCCAAGGGTAACTGTCTCAATAATAAATGGCGTCCTGATGAAAAACAGACCCACACATTTTGCAGTAGCTCATTTTGAGTTGAGTAGCTGCACACATAGCTTTCATACAATAGGTTTTATGTTGTACTGCTATGTGATTTAAAAAACATATTTTTGGTGACGCAGGTTGACTGTCTTTTGGGTTTTGTTGCATATTTTCTGGTCAGGGAGTTGTTCGCATTCACCTGCTTGAAGCTGAAGACCTGACTGCCAAAGATACAGTCATCAAGGGGTTAATCGACGGGAAGTCTGACCCATATGCCGTGATCCGTGTGGGGACCCAGATCTTCACCTCACATCATGTGGACAGCAACCTGAACCCTCAGTGGAGAGAGATGTATGAGGTGGGAGTGCAGAAGATGAAGGTTTTCTGCTCTAAATTCATGCTAAAAAGCTGCACTGGGAAAGTCTCATGTTGCTGTTCTTGCTCTCCAGGAGCTGCATGAAGCCTTTAACTTTAAAAATGTTTTGTTTGTATTTTGCTACAGACCTAAGCAGTTCTTTGAATTTTTTTTTATCTGTTTCTGAGAGAACAGGAAGTATGTGTTCCTGCGATAAAACCCTGTTTACGAGGAACACATTTATCTTTTAGTTTCATTTCTTTCAGCTTGCATATGAGCACTATAATTACATTAAGCTTCTACATCTACTTTGTTGTGAAACCTTCTTACCATTGTGGTCTGTTTGCATGCCTTTGTGTATTTATGTCATTTGTAGCCATATCTCTACTTGTGAATTTGTTGTGTGTTTTGGGTATTTTCCCATTCTATGTATGTGTGTGTCAGGTGATTGTCCATGAAGTACCTGGTCAGGAGTTGGAAGTGGAAGTGTTTGACAAAGACCCAGACCAGGATGACTTCCTGGGAAGGTAGCTTACTCATTTTCATCCATTCTCTTTGTTTCTGTGTTTATCACTCCAAAGCCATTACTGCAATAGAAAATGTATCATGATTGTTCTTCACTTTAGAGCCAAGTTTCTTACTTTTTACTTTTCATATTTTTATTGATTGTCGGTTTTTCTATTTCTGTCTGTTGTCCAGGGTGAAGGTGGATCTAGATATTGTGAGGAAGGCTAGAATTGTGGACGATGTAAGTGATAATGCTTTAATGGTATTAAAGCATTAAAATGTCTTATATGTGGCTGCATTTTATTTTCTCTTGAACTGCAAATGTAAAAGTGCAGCTGTAATGTTGTGTCTAAGACAGCTGTAGTCCTGTGATCATGTGACTCTGCAGAAAAGCATGCGCCTCCTCGTGATCTGCTCTGATCTTATCACCTACAGGCCTGTCCAATGGTAGAGAAATTCTGCTGAAATGCCTTTTGTTTTTGTGTGTTTTTTTATTTTTATCATGCAGTGGTTTAATCTGAAAGACGTCCCATCTGGCAGCATTCACCTGCGTCTGGAGTGGCTCTCTCTGCTGTCCTCTGCTGACAGACTAAGTGAGGTGAGGCTCCTGGCTAAGTACCACACGTTCAAGTTAAAAAAAAAAATATTTATGAGCTATATTTTATGTCCATATTTATTCCAACATGACTGCATCAGATGTTCATCTGTTTTTCTTTACCAGGTGATTCAGAAGAACCAGAACTTGACCACAAAAACATCTGATCCCCCATCTGCTGCCATCCTTGCCATCTATCTTGACCAGGGTTATGAGCTGCCTGTAAGCTTACCACCAATTCCCTTTAAGTGCTGTTTGTTCAGTACATCATGTTTTCTTCTGTGATGCGTTAATAGATGAGGAAAGGGAGCAAACTCCCAAGCCCCATGGCTCAGATCTCCATTCAGGATACAACTAAAGAAAGCAAAGTAAGTGATAACAAGGGCTGCTTTTTAATGCATCATTTGAGGATTTTACTGAAGGCCTTTGTGCTGCCTCTTTAGACATGCTATGGGAGTAACAGCCCTGTGTGGGAGGAGGCTTTCACCTTCTTCATTCAGGATCCTCACAAGCAAGATATTGATATCCAAGTAAGTAATCATTTGTTGAACCCTCAATTTCGTTTAGGAAAATTTCAGTTCTGATATATAATGATTCTCTTTTGCTGCAGTTCATGTTCATTCAGTGTCCTGTCTTCCTTTCACATGGTTAGGTGAAAGATGATGATCGCTCTGTACCCTTGGGCAGTCTTACAATTCCTCTAAACCGCCTTCTGGAGACTTCTGACCTCACCCTGGACCAGTGGTTCCAGCTGGAGAATTCTGCCGCAGCCAGCCGTATTTATGCCAAAATTGTGCTTAGGGTTGGTATTCTATGCACTGTTTTAAGGACACACTAATGCACTTCTGGATTAAAAAATATTTTTTTGTTGTTGTATGTTTGTCTCAGAAAAACATGCTAACTTGACTATTTTACTTCTTAAAATCCAATGTTTTGGGGGCCTCTCCAGAGCCACAAATAAAACCAGACTGAAGGAAGCAACAAGTGCAAAAACAAATATAAATGAAATTATGTGACTATCACAAGACATTGTTTTGTAATTTGCTTGGTATTTGCTCTCACAAGCTTCCTCTTTGCCCGGCTAGATTTTGTGGCTGAGTGATGATGTAAATCCCACAACTCCATCTGCCCGCCCCTCGGGCTCTGGATCTGAGGGAGGCCAGGGAGGAATCATATCTGACCTGAACTCTGCAGGGCCTGGTGGATTAAACAAACCTCAGCCGACTCAACCACAGCACACCACACCCGATCCAGAGTTTGCAACTGAGGTAAGACTATAGTTAGTAATAGCTGAGTTGCAGCAGAGCTCACGCTCAGGGACAGACAGCAGAAACAGTTCCCGCCTTGTGTTGCATTCAGGGTGTGTTACGAATTCACCTGGTGGAGGCCCAAAACTTGATAGCCAAAGACAACTTCATGGGAGGGATGGTGAAGGGGAAGAGCGACCCCTATGTCAAAATCAAAGTTGCTGGGATAACCTTCCGCAGCCACACCATCAAAGAGAATCTGAATCCTGTCTGGAACGAACTCTATGAGGTAGTATTACTTCTTCTTCAATAAAACCTTATTTCGCTGACTTTATCTGATTTATTTTTGTCTGTTTTGTCCTGATTTTAGGTGATTTTGACTCAACTTCCTGGTCAAGAGATCCAGTTTGAGCTGTTTGACAAGGACATTGATCAGGATGACTTTTTGGGAAGGTGCGCTTCAATAAAGCTTGGACACTATTTTTTGCATGTATTGTAACAGTGTAATGTGTTGCTGAAATCATTTTTTGACTGATTCCCATCTTTGCAGATTCAAGCTAAGCTTACGGGACATCATCAATGGACAGTTCATTGATTCGGTACATGAGAGAAGTCCTAAAAGAAGAAAGTTTTCATAATTATGTTAATAGTTTTGTTGCAATGCTCATTTTTTTTCGGGTGTTGTCTTCATTGCAGTGGTACACGCTTAATGATGTAAAGTCAGGACGAGTTCACTTGGTGCTTGAGTGGCTGCCCAGAGTCTCTGACCTCATTAGACTGGAGCAGGTGAATTCTTACCGTTCACCATTTATCTGAACGCACGGTTGTTGCTGCTTTGATTTCTTACTTTTCTAGTGATAATTATCTCATATGTAAATAAAAGAGACTGATGTAAAAATGTATCTTTTCAGCAATGAAAAAGGAAGTATTATCAAGTTTTATGGAGTTTGTCTTGTGCTCTGCAGGAAAACATCAGTAGCATCTTATTGTGTATCAGTAAATCAAATATTATCAGTTAAAAGACTACTTTGTGTGTACTTAAATCATATGAAAATGATAGGCTTTGGAAAGACATTTCTCTTTTCTTTATGCAGTTTCCCTTTCTTCCTGATAAGGTTTTTGTTGGTCATTTTTCAGAGAACTTTATCCGCTATCCTGTCTCACATACGGCTTTGTTGTTTTTTGCAGGTCCTGCAGTATCAGTCCCAACAGTTGTACCAGAACAAGGCCGTGCCATCAGCCGCCATGCTGTTTGTTTACGTGGAGCGCGCCCACGGTCTTCCGGTGAGACTGCGCTTCAAAGCCTGAAAATGTTTAAAGGCAGCTTAAGTGAAACCACTTTTGTTTGGTATTTCAGCTCAAGAAGAACGGTAAGGAGCCAAAAGCTGGAGCTGAAGTTGCTTTAAAAGGTGTTTCGTTCAAAACAAAGGTATCATTTTTGCATAGATCATCAAAGCACAACAAAGTTTGTGAAAAAAAATTCTAAAAGCTTTCTTTGGTTTTTCCCAAAGCTCTGTGAGCGATCCACATCCCCTCGTTGGGATGAAGCCATTCATTTTCTGGTTCGTGACCCCACAGATGAAATACTGACAGTCAAGGTGAGAAAAATTGAGTTTTTGACCCAGAACTGCAAGAGAGAAACATTTGAGGCACCAATCTTTTATATGGATGAAAAGATAAAAGTGTTGGTTTATACAAGCTATTTTTGTCCAGCTCTCCCACAGCTGGGGCCAGGCTCTGGGGTCAGTGGTACTTCCTCTGAAAGAGGTGTTGTCTGAGCCAGGTCTGGTGCTGGACCGCTGGCTCAGTCTGGATGGAGCTCTGCCTGAAAGTCAGATACTGCTGAGGGTTACGCTGAAGGTAAACTTCCAAAACACTTAATGCAACATTTCAAAAACTCACAAAGTAAAATTACTGCAGTCTTAATGTTGAAAAATTAAAATGTGATGTTGATGTTTAAAAATTGCATTCTAGAGCAGGCATGGGCAAACGTTTTGACTTGGGGCTACAAAGGGTTTTAAAATTTGATAGATGGGCCGGACCAGGAGCAGAGTGTTTTGTTAATCTACCTCCTTAGAGAAAGAATTGGCATGGACTCTAGACGTTTAATTTTTTTATTTAAAATAAATACATATATTTTAAAACAGAACATTTTGGAGATTTCATTTCAGAACTGTTGCTTTTGTTCTCATTTTAGAGCCAGTTGCACCAATGGGTTGATGCCCTTCAGGGGAAAACAGAAACTTGACAAAGGCTGCGTTCATGTGGTGTTGGAATGATTGGATAAATGACTTGGAAAACACACTTGAACGACAAAAAAAACAACAGTTCTTCCAACAGCGGAATAACAGAATAATTTTCTGCACCTAAACAAAGGTCAAATTATGTGTCTTTCATCATCTCTATGGGAAGGCACCAGAAAATAAAACATTAATAAGGGTAATCAATAGAATTTATTTCAGTTTGCCAGGTCAGATTAAATAGTTTGACGGGCCGCATGTGTCCCCTGGGCCATAGTTTGCCCACCCCTGTTCTAAAACTATTCTTGTCCTATGTAATTGAAAGTTGTTAGATTCTTTATTTCTCCTGCATTTTCAGTTTCTCTTTAGTTTTTCTCCCAAGTTCATCATGTCTTTCTGTAATTTTTTTTTTTTGCCTTAAAGACATTACAGGAACAGTGTTAGTGACCTGTCCAATATCCGTTATTGAAAATCACTAAATAAAGGACTTTGCCATGAATGCTGATCTGATTTACCATTTTTAGAAAGCTTTCAAACTATTTTTTTAAAATTAACAGTTTTAAATTTCGTGATTTTTTTTTTTTTTTTGGTGTTGCAGGTTTTGGACACGCAGTTGGCAGTTTGCCGCAGTAGCCCAGTTGGAGCAGCGAATGATGCTGATGATGAAAAGGTCTTCCCCAAGTGGGATCCTTCCCACTTAGACCTCAGACACAGAAGTGGATTCTCCATGTGAGTTCCACATATTTGCTTCAGATCTCCACTGTGCGGTCAAAAGAACCAATTTTAGGATTGCCCGCATATATTCATAAATAGTTTAGATTTGATCTTCTTTGACCAAAAAGTTCAAATTCAGTGTTGTACAAGTCACTATTTTGAAGAATATCCTTGAAGTTTGATGTTGCTTTAGAGCAGGGATGCAATTAGGAGTTCAAAGAGAATAGAAATATGTAAATGATGTAAATGAAACTTGTTTTTTAAAATAAATGTCATATTGTAATCCTGTGTTTTTAGTGCGAGTGATAACGCAAGCACAGCCGGCCAAGTCAAGCTAACTATTGGCTACTCCACTGAGGAAAACAGGCTCTTCATCACTGTTCACTCCTGCAGGTTTTCTATATAAAAGTCTTGGAGTTATTGTTAGTTTATTTTTCACCCACAACAGTAGAAAGCATGTAATTGTGTCTGAATGCCCACAGAGCCTTGGCCCCTCGTTCTAAGGATGGAGCCGACCCATATGTTTCCTTTATCCTACTCCCTGACAAGAAGGCAACCACCAAAAGGAGAACCACCACCAAAAGGAAAGATCTCAACCCCGAATTTAACGAGAGGTGAGAGGAAAAGAAAAGTTGAAGAAAAAAAGGTGATGATGGTTTTTGACTTTCTCTGTCTTTCATTTCCACTTTCTAGGTTTGATTTTGATTTTTCTCTGGAAGAGTCCATCCAAAGAAAGTTGTATTTGTCTGTGAAAAACAGCGTATCCTTCATGAGCCGAGAGAAAGAGCTTATCGGCAAGGTATGTGTGAGCAGTCATGCATCTTCGGAAAATGTAAGTTGTTTTTGTAACATTTGTGATACTTATACCAAAATGAAAACCCTTTTTTTCTTCACCACTCTCAGCTGCAGCTGGATCTGGACCAAATTGATCTGAAGGCCGGTGTGGCACAATGGTAAATATTTAAAGAGCTAAAGCTAAGTTCAGAAAATATTTAGCTTTAACTTACATACGACACCTTTCTTTGTTTTTTTCATAGGTTTGATTTGGTAGCAGAGACCAACTAAAGAGAAGACTGATGCCCGATTCAATTTAATCTAAAAGCTGCAGTACTTCTATGTTCTGTGATTTTGCTTCTGATCATTCTGCTTATATAAAAATGTCCACTTTCATTGCAGAAGAAAAAAGGCAAATCTGCTCCACATCTTCATGGGCCTTGAATATTTATAAGGAGGAAAATTTTCCATTTTGCACATCTTCGGTGTTAACTGTGCTGAATCTGTTAGTTTTACAGACGTTTTGATCAAGTAGATATTTTACAATTACGCAACTGTGTTGCATGATTAATCAATTTTTAAAAAACATATTAAAGTCCTTTTTAAATTCTGTTTAAAAAGGGCTAATGCTATGATGATGATGGATCCATGACGTTGTTATGTAGATTGTGTGGGTTTACAGCAAAACACAACTGAAAGAGATTCCTATAAAAATCAGAGTGTTTATATATATTTATGTTTAATTATTGCCTTAAGTATTACAAAACTGTGCACAATTTGTCAGTGTTTATGAAATATTGTTTAACATAAAATTTTCTATGTTATTAGTGTGGATTTCATATTTTAAAAATGACTCAGAAAAGTGACCCTTCCTTGGACCCAGGGGTTTGAAACTGTAAGCAAAGTCGAGATCACTGTGCTTTTATGAAGACAAAGCTTTGTAGATACACATCGCTGCGACCAATCCCCAGTGATTTAAGTGTTTGTTAAGCTGACTCTTTTAGCCACAAGTACATTTTTTAAATCAAGCAATGTAATGATGACTGCATGAGAAGCATGCTAATGTTCACCACTGTCATCTTTTGGGGAAAAAAAAACACATGGCTTGCAGTAACTCAAAGCAAAGTGCACGCTGTCAAAATAAAAGAACCGCGCTTCAACATACTTTGAACATATCATTGTGTATCTTCTGAAATTGCTGATTAAAGCTTGCAGTCTAAGAAAAAAAAACTGTTTTGTGATTTAATTAATAATCTTTCAATTTTCACTTCCCAAAACAAATAAATCCTTTATTGACTTTTTTTTAACCAAATAAGAAACTGATTTTTTTAATTAATAAAAACAATTTACAACAAGCAAAATGAACATTAAAGAAGACCAATGCTGGTGGGTGTTTGCAAATATATCTTAATGGAAAGTTAGAAAAATAGTGGCAGAAACAGAAATGTCTGCAGGTATTTTTTGTGTATTAATTAGCTCTTGCAATTGTGCAAAAAAACATGTATTTATTATGATATTCCATACACACATGTCGACATGGACAATATATATTTTTTTACATTTGATTTCCCGTGGCATAAGTGAAGAAAAACAAAATAATAAAAGTTAGAAAGATTCCCATTAGCTCTACAGATGCGAATTTTCTATGCTTTACCACTAGATGGCAGTGTCGTGTTTGCCCTCAGTCATCTGTCCAGCTGCGAGCAGCCGAGTTTACTGTTTACAGATGTGAGAAGCGGATACATGATTGACAGCTCTTCGAACCAAAGGAAGCGACGTCTTTTCCGGTGGGGGGCGGGACTGCTAAAGAAAACTTGCGCTCTGAGTGGAGGCGGCGGCACAGCGCTTAATGAGGGTCACACAACAGTAATGAATGGAAATACAGCGGAGCCAAGAAAGTTGAGCATCTAGAACTAATACAGTGAGTGGGCAGATGAAAAAAGTTAGCACTGGGAGGGAAATAAAATCCGTTTGAAGTTATGGATTGGCCGGGTAAGCCAGGAGCTGCAAACTGGAAGAAAATACAGCTGCATTTTTATAGAAACTTTTGATTTTTTTTTTCTTCAGAAGGGGAATTGCGTCTAAATCCACGGTTGTTGGTAAATAAATGGCATTTTGCGACGTTAATTCGAAACGCAGCTTTTTGCCTTCGAAAAGTGGATTATTTGGATTCATCCTTGAATGAAACAACTAGAATACTTGGAAAACGTATTGCTTGGATATTTACCACAGAGACAGTTGTAGTTGAGAGCCCAACCATGGGAAACATAGAAAGTGTAGACGGACAGTCGGAGATGAAGCATCACATCATGCCTCTGAAGGTGCCCATGCCTGACCCCACCGAGCTGGAAGAAAAGTTCGCCATTGTTTTGGTGAGTTTTAGTCAACAATAGTCAGCCTAAATACATTCATGATAAATTGGCTAAATGAGCTAGCTGCTAGCTTAATTAGCTAAACTAAGAAATCAAAATATTGCTAACAGGGCTTTGTATGTGTAAAAAGTCACTGTTTTTGAACTGGTAAGAGTGTTTGTCATCACACCTCTTGCTTTGTTGGTCCATCATGAGTCGCTGCTACATTAAACGAATCCCGCCCCTCATTCTGCCCCGTTCCTGCGGTTCTTTTGTCTCCTCTAAAGTGAGGCAACTTGGCTCTAAAGTCTCCGCGCGGCGTGGTGGTGGGTGTGGGGATCAAACACCAAAGCCCCAGATTTTAGTTTAGTAGAAATAGAAAGGGAAACTGTTGTGTTTAAAACACCAGACTTTTATGTGAAGACTTCTATTTTATGCGGCGAACTTTCTTTGAAAACAACATTTTCTGAATTCCCCCAAAACTCCCACATCCGAGGAATCCTGGCCACCCCTTCACCTCCTTCCTCACTGCACATCAGTCTGCTGCTGAGTGGAGCAGTAGGAAGGAGCAGACACTTCTACCGCCTGTCTGCACATCAGGAGGAGGAGGAAGATGAAGCAGCGACGCTCCTGTCATCTCACGCGGCTTCCGCGCGTGCTCGGAACCTCCCCTTTGCCTCTGTTGTTTTTGATGTGCAAAAATACGGCCCAGATTCCACACCAGTATGTCCTCATTATGATTTCAATACATTAATAAGTAACTTGTAATTGATATGCTTCCAAAATATACCTATTGGCCACTCCATTTGTTTTGGTCCCTTCAAAATCTAATGTGAGTCTTTCCACTCAGTTTGGAATCACTTTGCTGTATTCTTTTTACAACATAGCCTTTGTCTCACTGATGTTTATGAGATGGTAGTCAGAATGGGTAGATTAGACACATATTGTTGTTTAGACCCACAAATTATTCCTTTTAGTTTGGTTTAAATAAAAAAAGACATTCTGCACCTCTGTGTATGGGTTAGAATTACATTTCTTCCCTAATTTCTTCCAACCTGTTGAGTTCTTTACTTTTCAGAACTCCAAAAGTTGCTAGAACAGGGATGGGTAAACTCATTTAATTAATTTTTGCCTTTATAAGTTTGCTAGGCAACCAAATAAAACATTGCAAACTACCAAATTAAAGTCCCATTCCAATGATCTTTTAAACTGTTGTAAAAGTGTGTCCTTTTAATTATGATTCAACCATTTTTGGGCAAAATAAACATTTTAAAAAGCGGTTGTTTTCTAGGACATTGTTTCTGCAAAGTGGCAGAAATTCATTCGAAATTTGCTTCTGAGCTGTGGGCGGGACTGTCGGCACAGAGTAAGCCCGTCCCTACTTCCCATCATCCGTCTGTTTACACGCTCTCCTGCTAGCGTTACAGCCCCTCCAACGTAACATTACTGATACAACGAAAATGGTGAGCAATTTTGGAGCTCGGACGAGGAAAACAAAGACGTACATGGATCTAGTAATTTCAAGTGGATGCATCAGAAAAGAGCAGAGCAAGGAGCTAGTGGCTTGTTCAGTGTTGCTTCAATGTTACAACTACAAGCTTTTTCCAACTGAATTTTTTTGTCTGCTCCTAATTCACAATGATTTGAATAAAAAATACTAATAAAAGCAAGTTTTAGCCTAATTTTATTCATATGTACATGTCCTCCATAATATATTAGAAACACTAAAAACACAATTTTCATTGGAGTGGGTCTTTATTGAGTGATATCAGTCTTATATAATTCTTGACTAATAATGAGGATATGTTGAAATAAATGCTCACAGGACTGATGTCATCACTGACAGCCAAACAGGGGTCACACCTAATTGCTGTATTTTAAACGTATACTGTAATTTGATATTCATGACACTTCACACCCAGTGAATAATTCTCATGCTGTAATATTACCACAAAGGTTGGGTTCAAAGGTAAAACACCAAATTGTTTCATTAAATCCAATTATTGAATCCCCTTTAAATCGATAATTTGCTTATTTACTTCTGGTAAAACTGCCTTCTATTAGTTTTTATTAGTAGAATAAAACCATATCAGCCTTTGTTGAGTTTAATTCACTTGTGAGAAAAACTATATTCTTAACAAAATACAGTTTGGATGGAAATGTGAGCAATAAATCATTTTCAAATTGAATTGAACTCTAAACTTATAATTTTAACCAAAAACATTTTTTGGCAACCATTATAGGACTGTTTAAGTAGCACATTTTTGTACTTTTTTGGTGGTTTGATTTTAAAGTTCTGTAATCTTCTTTGAACCTGTTGCTTTGTTATTTAGAAACCCCCAAGTCTCAAGGAAACAATTCAAAGGATTCCTGAAATACAGGCAGCACCGCCCGCCTGTTCCTTGATCATGTTGCCCGGTCATTTTTCACGGGTACTTATTTTCTGTCTTCAACCCACATTTCAAAATAGCCACACCCCGCTCTTGAGTTTTAGCTGTTTAAGTCCTTAATTACAACACTAAATGCCAAAAGAGCTTGGATCTTCACAACATTTTTCATGTAGTGTCACATCTGAACACTTTGTGTGCTGCATGTTTCTGGAACAAAGCCACTGTTTGCTTGCCAGAGCCATTAGCCACAAGTGAGTAAACACAAAAAAGATCAGCAGAACAAAAAAGCCATCAGGAATACTTTGACAACATAAGTCTAGTGGTCTACACTCGGATGACTTTGTCAGCTACATCAGGGTGTTATGAGAACGTCTTTGAACTCGTGTACTTTTCCCATAAGGAAGCAGAGGGCTGAGTTTTTTAAAATTAGGATACATCCTTGCTGAAGCCGAGTGGTCTGCTGTTCGAGTGCCCTTCAACATCAAGACAATCACAGTTATTATGCTCAGCTGCGTTGAGTGTGTATGATTTCTGAGCAGCGAGTCGTAGACTCAACATTTCTGTCATTAGTGGGAAACATTTTTGACCTCTCTTACTCCACCCGCTCTTCTCCATAATAGCACCAGGTTTCCTTTACTTTGTGGGAAAGAACAACATTACTGTATATTTTAGAGTCCTTATCAGACAATAGCTGCTTCTGCTCCTTTAGTCTCTTGTTTGGAGATACAGGAACCCCATGACATGGTGATTGGGTTGGGGCTCTGTAGGAGATAAGGTCATGGCTTTGCTGTGTCCCAAAGTGCTGTAAGGTCGAGGCACTGAAACAACTTTTTCTCGTCTTTCTTCACTGTTTGTCAGCAGAGACACAAATGGCATTGTTGTAGCCTCAGCTTTCCATAAATGGATGTTTTGAAATAGGTCACATCTTTTCCTCTGGAGTTTCCTGTTGCAAGATGGCTTGCTGATGCAAATGTCTACCTATCCATTGTGATACTGCCCCCCGCGCCCCCCAGCAGAGCACATAGACGTCCCATTGGACGGACTGCAGCCCATAATGATGTCATGGGCACAGCAGCGTCTGCCAGTATAGCAATATGCCTGCGCTAATGACTTAAACAGGGTTGCTCTACAGTAGACAGTGAATGGTAGTGGAGGAGGGGCGAGACCCCTGGGTTGGTTGCAACTACTTCATGCGGTTCGTTAATAAAATGTCTTGGTCAGGTCTGGCAACATGTGCTAAAGACATCATTTCCCTCTTTTGACTCTTTTGTCCTAAAGAATCTACAGACTCAGCTTCTGCTTTGTGGATGGAAACAGCTGCCTGGCATTTTATTCCTTGACTTTATGGGGGAAATTGTTTCTTAGTCAGTGGTTGTTGTGGTTGATTTAGTTCACAATAAGATCTGTATTCTTATTAGTGGCTGCTGATGTGTAACGTCATTATTAGGGTACAGATAGAGGCCCTCACTGATAGATATGTGTACTTGGATAGCTTTAAAGTCCCACTCCAACTATATTTTTATCTATTGTAAAAGCATTCCCAGTGGTCTTTTTTAGGATTATGCAGTTTTTAGCCCAAATCAAAAAGCCTGTGTTGTTTTTTAAGACATGTTTTCTGTAGCGCAGCAGGAGCTCATTATAAATTGGCCTTTGAGTTGTTAACTGTTGGTGCGGTAGTAACTCTAAATTGATATATCAGCATTCTTTTGTTTACACTCTCTCCTGCTAGCTTACAGCCCCCCAATGAATGGCCAAAATGGCATCACTCTTTACGTATCTTGGACAACGGCAACAGGCCAGTGTGCTATCTCGAGCAAAATATCTAATTCACAGCCCCTCACAACCCCTAGCTAACCTTTTCTTCGCAAAAAAATGGCCAACATCAGCGCTATCCTGCCATACTGTTCTGATCAATTTCTAGCTCAAACAAGGGAAATGAAGACATACATGGATCTATTTGTCTTCAAGTGGAGAATTTAGAATTGGAGCGGAGCTGGGAGACTTTGACCTGCCCATCGCAGTTACTGCGTCACAACTGAGAGATTTTTCAAACTGTGACTTTTTATCTGCTCCTGATCCATCATCCATAAAAAAATACTCGGAAATCCTGTTTTAATCTTAAATTTCTGATTTAATGTCCTCCATCATGAGAAAATGCTTCAAGAACATGTTAAAAATACCAAAAACACAATTTTCATTTGGAGTGGGTCTTTAAAGCCACACAGATGAGTTGGATTTTGGTCAACCGTTTGTGCTCTTTCAGACTAGTTGTTTGAGTCGACTCATTCTTATCCTTGGCTTTGTGCCTTTACAGATGTAAATGGAACCAGCCAGCCTTTGCCGTCTCCCCTTTCCCCGAATTCACTCTCACTGCAGCCTAAAATATGACCGTCTCCACATGATTCTGCTCTCAGGAAAACAATGAGGGATGAGCCTGTGGTATTTCAAAGCTCTGATCCACTGTTGGATTCCTGTGGGCTGGTCTCAATTAAGGCCTCAGAAGAACTCAAAATAAGGAAAATTCCCTTTGAACTGGCAGCCTGCCACTGTTCTTGGTTGTAATAGATTTACCAACTGCTCATATGTAGCTGAGGCTTTTTACTCGATTGGAGTGCACCAAAAGAGACTTCTGAGGCATGGATGTGTTTGAATGATCTCAGAAAGAGATGTAACAAAAACTACAAATAAAGTGGTTAGAGTTCTGCCAGCGATGTCAAAGATGCTGACAGTGTGACTCCAGCGCTCCTTCTGACATCACTGTGTTTTAGCTTCTTGCTAGATGACTCTGAAGTGAAACTAATGCAGTCAAGCTGTACTAAAGAGTTTAAAAGTGTAAAACCTAAATCATTTTGATCGGTTACACTGTCTGCACTTTTTTCCCCGGCTTTGTCTGAAAGCGCTCCTTTTCTGACAATAAATTTGTTTGTTGGTAGTTATATCACTTAAGCGTAGACACAGATCTGGCCCAGCCGCACATTGCGCACAACAGGAGGAGGTGTTTATGGGAGCTGAATGTGCAGAGTGCAGTTAGTCTGAGAGCAAAAGTGGGTCAGATCAGGCATGCACACCTGACTTTCTCAGAGTACAAAGATTCAGGAGTCTGGGCTGTTTTTTTTTAGATTTCTAGCAAATTATTTCCCTTTCTTCTCAGTATTAAGGTAAAGAACATGACAGACAAGCATGATGTTCTTATACTTCATGCTTCATGATACTTTTACTAGGTTTCAGAACATCCTTTGGAACACGTGTTCATTGTTATCTCTGAGGCTTGATTAGAAGCTTTTCATGATCATACTGTGTAAGCCAAGTAACACACTGTTCAGTTTGAAGATCCACTCCGCTGAAAATGGTCTTCTCTGTGTTTTTAACATGTTCTTGTAGCATTTTTGTCATAATGGAGGACATGTATAAAGAAAGTTAAGATTAAAATTGCATTTCTTCATTCAAATCGTGGTGAATCAGGGGCAGATGAAAAAAAGCTTGTAACGGCGAGGGAATGGGGGACGGAGTTGCTCTGCGCCAACTGTCCCGTCCACAACTCAGAGGTGAATTTCTAATAAATTACTGCCACTCTACAGCAACTATGCACTAGAAAACAAGACAGACTTTGGCAAAAAATTGTATAATTATAATTTTTTAAAAAAGCTTTGGGAAAGCTTTGAAAATAGCTCAAGAGATGATCGGAGTGGGTCTTTAACATAGAAAAACACTTTGAAAAAATCTCTTTTTACACAATAATAAATCACTCACTAACAATGAAATATAAAAGTCAATAAAGTATTAGGCCAGCTGTTAACATCTGCACTCAACTTTACCAGCTGCTGTCTGCACATTCACACTTAGAAATGCATTATGTACAGCTAAATAATCTGCATGCAATTAGTTGTCTTCACACCACTAAAATATAAATGGGTAGCATCTTATTTGAATAGCACACTCTTATGCTGGACTTTTTTTTTGGCTTGTGTTCAGCTGAGCGTTTCTCTGGGGGCTTCGATGCAGCTGCAGCAGGTCTGTAGGTTTAAGAAGTGGTTTCCTCTTCAGTACAATGGGGACTCTGTCAGTCAGTGTTGTTTTAGTAAGGGGGGCCTCATACATACCCTGGTGCCTTTTGTGCTGCTTCACTCTTTTTATTTGAGTGCTCAGAAGAACTGCTGTAAGCATGTTTAAATAGCCAGCAGATTGCTGCCTCTGGTGAGCATTATCGATGGCAAGAAAGTCTCTTTTTCCTCCAAAGTCTCTGAACTTCTGCTTCTGTCTTTTTATGGTTATTCTTGAGTTGAATGAAGTCATATTGGAAACTAGTGGGGGACCTTTTAAGATGTGTTGCTGCTGACATAATCTGAGAGTCTGGCCTTCCTTTTAGTTTTCCTTCCTCTTAATTTTAAAATGGTCATTTCTTTTCAACAAAACAGCAAAACATTCCCATAGAGACATTTTTCCTTAGGTCAGCTGATTTCTTGCCCTTTCACTTTGTCAGACCTTTATCTTTTTTAACTGGGCAGTGTGTCAAAAAGCCTGGTGGACATGAGTTATTGAGGCATTTGTGGATCTGCATTCCCAACATTCCCCATGCATATTGTCTGCTGGCTGGGGCTTCCCTGGGGTCTGCACGGACTCACAAAAGGAGAAAAAGCAGGATGTCTGCGGCGCAGGAATGAACGTGTACCTGAGATGGATGATCAGTTGTAACGTCTCCTTCAAAAATACCATCCATGCTTTCAATTGTGTTAGTATTTCCTTGATACAGTTTGTTTAAAAATGTATCCGCTGCAGTTTGAGTCACCATTGTTTTTGGAAACAAATCATAGATAAGTACGTGTAAACAAGTACGTGTTTATTCTTAAGTTTGCACATTTTTTATGATTTGCAACATTTAACTTGACAAGGCGCTCAAGGCCTGTGGGCCATTTTCCTTCCTTATCTCAAGCTGTTGGTTTTTCTTCAAAAAGAGGGTAATGAAAAGCCCCTGTAGTTTGTACCAAGTTATCACTGCCGTCCATCGATGATGCTTCAAACAAACACACACCAGCTCTGTGACTTATGGAGCGGAAGAAACATTTCACCACCTTCCTGTTGTTTTGTGGAATGTGGATATGCTGGAAAAAGTTGACAGGAAACTTCTCTTGTATGTAAACAGTCACATTCAGGGATTACTAACAAAAAAAAGCATAACTTGGATTGACAGGAGAGCGTGTGTTGGAGCGGATTAGGTTAGCAAAGACAGTGCTGTGTTCTAGCATGAGGACAGAGGAAGCAGAAAATCACAGTTGCAAACTCCTGATTTAGTGTTGAGAGGTTGTATTTGAAATGTTAATTTGGCTTTAGCAATGTATGTGATTTTATGAAATCAAGGTATTTCATAAAAAATAGTTCAACTTTTTAAATGAAAAATCTATTTAATTCCATAGAAAAGTAGTAGATTAATTCCAAACGCTAACGTTAGATAAGATGTTTGACATAAATACAGTAATACTGTTGGCATCAATGATCCGGGCAGGTTCCAAAGCCAGAGCCAACAACTTTCCTGGAGCAGATAGCCCAGGTGGAGGACTCGCTGGAAAAGAGAAAATAATAAGAACAAAAATATATGAATACCCAAATGAAATCTGAAGTCATTAACAACAAAATACCAATAAACAACATTAACATTTAAATGAAATTAACAAAAACATGATACAAAATAAAAGCAATGATTACATTTTAAATATATAAAAGGTAAAAACTCTGTAAAATTAATCAAATTTTAAAAAGTTGATCTTTTTTGAAAAAGTTGCTACATTTTCTATAGATGTCTCCCAACGAAATAGTTGAAAAGAAAGTTATCGGACTTTTTACAATTAAAAAGAATTTTCCTGTCCAAAGTGTGGACAGGAAATCCTGCTTATCTCAAGGTTACTTATCTGTCTGTGAGAGAAACACTCTTTGTTCCTTTAGCTATGTTGTTTGCAGAATTGGGGGCGTGCTTTGTGTTGGCCTTTGCTCCTTCTGTGCTTCATTTTCCCTACATTGTTCTATTTGCAACAAAAGCATGGGATGTAGTACATGTATTTCCAGTGGGGAGAACGACTCCTGCGGCTTTCAGATTAGCTAGAGTTAGCTATATTTAAACAACTTTTTTTTAAAAGAAACGAGACATCCACATGAAAGGTTGGGATTTCCTGCAGAATCATAGAAATCCTTGTAGCTCTATAACAGCCAGCGCTCTCATCCTGTTTCCTCGTTGTGGTTCAGTATCAAAGAAAAGCATGAATTCCACACAATAGCAGTGACAGAAACATCTATTTACAGAATTCTAAAGTAATATTCTCTCTTTCATTGTCTGATTCAAACTTGGATGTTCCCCAAATTATGTCATTTAAATGGGTTATCTCACATGGACTCCTTAGATCATCTAACTCATGGAATGAAATGTTAAAAATCTGTCAAATAAATGCCCAGGACTTTTTTTTAAAGTTTGTGTCTCTTTCTTTCTCTCCCAGGGCTTGTCACTGTTTTTACTTCTTTCCTGAGGAAGACATTTATCTTGAACCAACTCCAGTTATTTCTGGTTTGGTAGGAACTGCAGCATTGCTTTCCTTTCTAAAATATGCTCTGCTAATTTGCTTAGAAAAACAAAGGCCTGCCAAATCCCCATATTCGTTTAGTTTTCTTTGCCTCCTTGTTGGCTCCGCTTTCTGTCTTTTTCCACACTTACAGACAGAAGGAAAGATCAGCAAGTTTTCCCAAAACCCTTATTGACTGTTCCCTTGTTTTCCATCACCACAACGTCATGAAGAACTTTACTTCTCAAATGTACTCATAATATTATATACTCATGCTTTTGCTGTAATATAGATTAGAGAAAATGGCATTACAGAGAGAGCAGTTTCCTTTATGTGACACTGCAGGAATACAAGAATTCTGGGTAACAAAATTTGATCTTAATTAAAAGACATTAATTTCTCAACAGATGACATGGAGATTTCCAGATTTCTATTTGAAATCATTTGTTTTTTGTTGTTGCTTTGATGCTTCACTTTTTTAAATCTATGAGATAATATACTTAAAAAAAAACACATGCAGAAAGCAGCAGACTGATAACTGATACACAAAATCTTC
The DNA here is from genome assembly GCA_036245035.1 of Adrianichthys oophorus. Lineage (NCBI taxonomy): Eukaryota > Metazoa > Chordata > Actinopteri > Beloniformes > Adrianichthyidae > Adrianichthys > Adrianichthys oophorus. The sequence goes on from BSAI01000015.1 coordinate 10,858,624, forward strand.
AGATTTGAAACCTCAAATAAAGGGAGAAATTGACTTGATTCAGGTAGTTTTCAGTTGATTTCATTTAGCTGCAAGATCCCACCCCAACTAGTTGAGATTCCCGATGGCTTTGAAGGCCCCTCCACTGGCTCTGTCCAGCTCTGAGTGATTTTTGGACACCCACGCCTTTCCCAGTGAGGTGAAGTGCACAGCCTGTTTTATCGAAAGAGATAAAAACACAGACGTGTTCTGCCATTTAAACCCATCAGTTTGGGCTCAAAAGGGAGCCTCACCACATCTTACTGATGATAAGATATATGCTGGATTAGATGGAGTATTAGCATTTTTCATGGGCATAACTTGTGTCATTTTGCTTCACCTCCTCTAAGGGGAGAAATTTCTTAACGAGCTCCTAAAAATCAATCCAACTATCTTTTATCACCATTATGTGGTTCATCTGGTAACAGGTTAGAAAGGAACAGCCTCATTAAATTCTGCAGACACAGCTATAAAAGCAGGGCTCAGTGGAGTTATATAGCTTTTCCAATTCAAGCCTAAAGTGTGAAGCTGGAAGTCACTGTTCTCCATTTGGACCTCTTGGGGTTTCTTGCTGCAGTTGTCGGTCATAAACTCAACTCCAGGCAGATTATAAATCAGTTTGGATTAGGCGGGTGTCCGGAGGAGGGCAGATGGAGCTGCCCCCTGGACGCGGTTGTGGGGGTCTGTGTGTAACTTAAGTGGCCTGCTGTGTCCTTGATAGCTTCCCTTACCCCCCTCAGGAAACCCGACCCATGATCTACTCCAACTGTTGAGCCTTTGAAACCTTCATTGGTGAGAAGGTTAAATATCCTTGTTTTCACAATTGACACCCTTGTGTGCTGTACAATAGTTGTACCACACTGTGACTCACTTTTACTCTGCGTTTGAGTAATGGAATCTGTTTTTCATGCAGCTTATCTTTACCTGTTCATCACAAAATGTACCCATGGCTGAGTTAATCCATTAAAACATGTGTAACACTAGTTTAACACATATAACTTCCAGTGTGCCCCTTTAGTGTTTGTTTTGGTTCACAAAAGGGACTCGGGGATTTCAAAGATAATAGAACCAGTTCTTCGGGTTCTGCAGACTATTAGATTTTGCTCTTAAAAGCACCAGAGAACAACTGACCCTGCCCACCTGTCATTGTCACTGTATTCTGTGAGGGGAAAATATCTCAAATGTCAAAGGATGAGAATGGTAGCACACCAAATCAAAACAAAAGCTCCACACTAAACCTTCTGTCAGGTCAAAGAAGAATGGCATTGCTGGAGGAGAGCAGGAGCAGCAGGGCAGCGTCAGATGCATTATTGGCAAATTTGGGTTGTTTGTGTTTCCTCTTAAACGGGCAGCAAAATTCCAAACTGTGAAGGGCCTGCTCCCTCTCACAGACACACAGAAAACTCTTATAGCTTCTTATAAACACAGGAAGTGAAAGATAGCATCGCTGTGTGAGAAAGTGAAATGGAATTACTAAATTGGGTTACTCAGCTCAAATTGCCCAAACCTTTTCAGAAATGGAATCTCCTCTGGTTTTTTTTTCCCATCTTCAGTTGTTCAAGCTAATGTTTTTGTTGTTGTTTTTTACTGCTGTACATCCTTACCTGTGCTTGTTTACAGCGCCTGAGGCTTCAAATGACAGCTGGTAGACATCTGAATCTCTCAGGTTGCTGCCATAATTCACAAGGATTTTGTTTTACAAGAAGTGTGCCATTTTTGATTTAATTTAAATTCCCAAACTATTTCAACCTTTATTATAAATCCATCATATACAGCAAATAACTGGTTTGGGATTTTGTCTTTTATCAGTAGATGAGTATCTGTGTGTGCGCATCTGGTCTCCATGTTTTCCTGTAATTCTGAATTAAATTACCACTAAAGGAGACCTTTCTGTTTGCCCCACAGTTCTACTTTACTATACATGACTGACCAAGAAAACAGAAAGGTGCAGGCTTTGGGGGCAGACAGATCCTGCTGGAGGTGGAGACTTGTTTTTCATTTGCTCTTTTGGGAAGTCAAAATAAATGACTTTTAAAGACTAGAAAATGTTTAATAGAAGCTTAAATTGACCCCTTGAAGTAAAAAAAAAAAAAAAGAATAACGAGGAAATATCATATTTAAATTTCTTTCATAAATTGATTTCCTTAGTTGTTTAATAAACTAAATAGTTTTTTTTTAAATAAAAATCACATTTATATCCGTAGTTTTCACTGACATTTAGAAAACTTTAATAATAAAAATATTGTAATATAGTTTTTTTGGGGGAAAACTTGTTACATTTAGTTCTTTGTGGTTATCCATTAAAAGGCATGAGCTATTTGAGACTTTTTTCAGAATAAAAGTGGCTTTACCTTTCCAAAAAGGGAGTTTTAGGGTGATATTTCTCCTTGGCGATGCAGAGGAGGAGAGATGTGCCTGTGGGTCGGACATGAGGGAAGATTTACTGCCATAAACTACTACTACTACTATAAACAAGACACATTCCTTCAGTAATTTCTAACATCTGGTCACTTCTCTGCTCTTTTCTGAGCATGATTTTTTTTTGTCAAAGACACTTTAAATGAAATTGCTGTGCAGTTTTTCTCCCACAGTCCTGTTCTCCCATGTCAGAGTTGAATCTCTTTCGTGCTTTTGACCGTGCATTGCAATTTAATGTGAAATTTGTGCTTCAAAAGGACTTTAGATGGAACCTGAGCAAAATTTGTGGTATGATCTAAATTTGTGATGTTTCTGTGACTAAGAGGTGTGAGGCCATTTCTGATTAAAACAGTTTGGTCTTGTGGAGGAAGGGTCAGTGGGGCAGGGCGTTGAGTTCTGGGCGGCAGGCCGAGTTGGGTGTGTGGGTTTATAGTCAAGCTGACAAGCAGTTTTTGGATGGTGTTTCTTTGAAGAGAATTGCTGAGATGATCCGTTTCAGGGACAGACATTCTTCATCTTATTGTTACGCTTCCTTTTTTGTTTTTTTGCACATTTCCTTACCAAGTTCCCATTTGCTCACTGAAGGAAACATTCAGTCAGTCTCATGTTTATGCTTTTTTTTTTTTATCCCACGCATTTGTCATGAGGAGAAAGCGACTTTTATGGCTTGGGCTCCACAAACATTTTGGGGCATTTATGGTTTAATTTGAGCTCAGTAAAAATGGCCGCCCCAGGACATCTCATGTGGTGCTGCAATGTCTTTATGGCTGCTTTAGATGACATGCGCTGCTAACAGCCTTCGGCTTTGATACATTGTGGTTTCAAAACCAAAGTGTGAGCTGAACGAGACTCCGGAGATGTGGATCATGTCTTCTGACAGGATGCTGGTAGTCAACACAGGAAATGATGTAACATGGCGAGTCTCTGAAATTTTGTTTTGTACTTTGCACTCATGCCTGACTTCTAGCAACTATAAATAAATGAACAAAAAACAAACTTTTTTATTTTTCTAACAAATTGCTCTAATTCTGAACCAATATGTTCACAGAACTCAATGAACTTACCTCCAGACAAAGCCCGGCTCCTACGACAATACGACAACGAGAAGAAGTGGGATCTAATCTGTGACCAGGTGAACTAGTACATCTTCATATAAAATCCTCATATGCTGCATAGAATGCGCATTTCAATATTTTCTGTGTTTTGCATCTGTAGGAGAGGTTTCAGGTAAAAAACCCACCTCACACCTACATCCAGAAGCTCAGAGGATACTTAGATCCTGGAGTCACACGAAAGGTAGGATTGGTGTAACTAAAAGAGAGGTTCTTCCATTTTATACTAAGAAGAAAACTACACAAAAACACAAACAAAAACATAAAAAAATTTTCCTGAATAGTCATAGGGACACCTGGAATGTTTTATATTTCCAGTAAACCTTGTTGAATAACAGATGTGATATAATTAGGCTGATGCTTTATCTTTCAGAAGTTTCGCAGGCGTGTTCAAGAATCCACAAAAGTCCTACGAGAGCTGGAAATATCTCTGAGGACTAACCACATTGGGTAATCCATTTTTATTGGCTTTTTTTAAATTTAAGAATCGCTCCAGATGTACCCAATGGTGAACAAAGCCTGAAGTAACCCCTTTATTGTTGTTTTGTTTCAAATATTCCTTTGTGGGTTCCTGCTGTTGGACAGATGTAGACCTTTGGTGCCCAGATCTCTTCTATTGTTCTAACCTGCCAAACCCTGCAGTTTAACCCTGTAGAGCTGGTCCCTATAATGCCCAGATGGTAGTCATTGTGCTGTTTCATGCACACCCCCATCGTGTGGAGAAGGAAGCTTTGTTGTGTATGCCAGAGGAACAGGAAGCCTGGCTGACCGTTGCGTTGCCATACCCGGTGGAGCGCAAGAAGAAACACAAGGCCTTTAACAATGGATATTCTGCAAACAGAGTACTTCTATTATATTGTTGTTGCAAAGCTGTCAAGTGTGGATGGTGGTTTTTACTTATTTTATCTTTGATATATACATAAACAGGTACAACGCCGACTTATCAGTCAAATAAAATGATCAGGATCTGACATAAAATTTATTTTTACAGACTTCATCCACAACCTGCATCTCATCTCTTTTTTTATAAAATAAAATAACGGAGAGCTGTTTTTCAGACTGTCTTTGCAGGCTGGAATTATTCTAACAGAGTTATTTGCTTTTTTTGTTCCTTTATGCGAATTTTGGAACCTTCTGTGTGTTATTCTCCAGATTGCCAGGAAATCTAAAATAGCATGACTGCAGATTGGTGGAGGAAAATGTGAGGGGGTCAGGAGGAGGGGCAGAGCACTGATGTTCCGCCCTCCTCCTTACATTTCACTTTTTTCTGCTCATCCTCAGTATTTTTTTTTTTTCGTTTCCTCTCCCTCCTTTGCTCAGCTTTATTTCCGGACTTTCTTGGTTGGTTTTCTACACTACTTTTCGTGGGGCTGACAGCAGCCTGTAATCATCACCAGCATTTCAAGGCTATTTTGAGAACCTTTTACCCCAATCTTTTGCCCCCTGGAGTTTCCTGAAGAAACAGAGAAGGAGTTGAAGGGGGTGTGTGGGGGAGGCGGACCACAAAAACTGTTGAGTGTTTGGGCTTCAACCTGAGCCCCGTGCTCTGGGCCATATGCCCTCCACATTCTTTCTGGTTGCACTGGGAATTCCTTTGTTTGGAGCTGTTTCTCTCTGTAGAGAACTGGTGTTAAACGCTGAAGGAATCTGAAGCCTCACCCTCTTAGACTCTTCCTTGTGTTTTTTTGTAGTCAGGCAAAAAGGTGTCCTTCAAAACCTTTAAATATTGCTCTAAAAGTAACTTCGACATGAGCGATTAGCTGCTACACAATTATAAAAATCTCAAACGTTTGACTAAGTTATGCGAAAGTAAAAGACAAAAAGGTATTCTCTTGCTGAGTAATATGGATCATTTATGAATGTGAAAAGGTCTACGAATAAAAGCCTATGTAAGCCTGTGTTCATGGTACGTTTCATGTCTAAACTACTTCAGTGTTTGTTCAGACTTTTCTTCACTTTAAAGTAGAGAACGTCAGACAATTTGTCAGACCCCCCCCAACAATCATTTAATTTTTGATTAATTTAGGTGACTATCCATGCTCACAAACTGAACACATTCAAGAAGTGTATTCATAAATCTCCCGTATGTCATCTTTCCACTGAGGTGATCTTTTATGGAGCACAAACCCAACAAGGTAGAATAAATAAATAAAAGTGGGGCGCATTTGTTTGATTGCTAATGTTTTTGTCTTTCCTTATGTCACAGGTGGGTGAGGGAGTTCCTCAATGATGAGAATCGAGGTCTGGATGTCTTGGTGGAGTACCTTTCCTTTGCCCAGTGTGCTGTTATGTAAGTCCATAGTGTGCATGTACTGGTCTGAGTGGCTGTGCCTGTGCGTTTCAAAGGCTCTGTTGAGAAGCTGCCTGTGTTATGAACTGTTGCTGGACTGAAGTTATGTGGTTCAGTGCTGAGCTATGCTTCGCCTGTTTGGGTCTGAATCTCTGTGCTGAGCCTTATCTGCAGCTTCATGTCAGTTCTTGTGGCAAACCCAGGCTTTGTACCAAGCTGCCCCGCTGACCTCGCCTCCTTCATCCCCCCCCCCTTCTCCACCTGTGCCTCTGTGTTGGCTTGTCTGTCTATCTGTGGCTCAGGTTGGATTTTGATGGGCTGGAAAATGGGGAGGAGGGCTTCTTGGACAAGGCCAAATCATGGAGCAGGTCCATAGAGGATCTGCACCATTCGAGTGCGCCGCCGTTCTGCAACACACTGGTGCGCTCCGCTCGCCAGTCTGTACTGCGGTATGTAGCTTCCCTGCTATTGGCTACCCCTGTGATTGCTCGCTCTGCTAACCTTGAGTGCTATAAAGGTGTTAGCATGCAAACCTGTTGCCTCTGTGCTGCTGCTGTTTTTCTTTTTTTGATTGTTTTAATAGCTTAAAGAGAAAGTGATCTGGGTCATGGTTGTGGTCTAGAAAAACTCAGCCAGACTCAGCATCTGAAAGCACTTGACCTTTACTGCCACAGGCCTGTCTTTGTTTATGGTCCTCCTTCATTCACCCAGATGTGCATCTGCACTGTCTGCAGCTGAGAGGCAGCTGTGAGGAGCAGTCCCCTTCTTCAGCTCTGCACAAACAGGAGTCAAAGTTGTAAAGAAATGACACGTCACACAATCACCAAAGATTGGTGTAGTAGTATGTGTTTCTTGGAGAAAAGTATGTGACTGTCAGGAGGAGTAGAACTAGAATATGGTGTGCACGGGATGAGTGTGCAGTGCAATATGCAACATCCATGTGAGGGTAAAAGTTTTAGTCTGTTGACAGTAGTAAGGAAACCAAGCTCTTAGCATGATGCATCTGTAACCTCAAAAAGTTTTGCAGTCAGTCCCCATACTCTGTCATTTTCTCTCTTTTTAAGAGACACACCTATAACAAGAGTCATGGAAATAACAGCAGGAAAGCAAAGCAAATGAGCGCTTGATCATTTAATCACTGGGTGATTTAACCTTCTCTCTTTCTACTGCAGCTATGGAACTGTGTCGAACGGCAGAACCATCAAAAACTCACGGCTTGTGAGTCAGAAGGACGATGTGCACGTGTGCATCATGTGCTTAAGAGCCATCATGAACTATCAGGTATCAATCAGTAGCACAAACAAATGAAATCAGAAAACTCAGAAAAGAAAAGAGATTTTCGTTGCAGTCAGGTTCTTATGATCTACAACAGTTTTCTAACCACATCCTGTTCTCTGCCTTTTTCACCTTGCAGTATGGTTTCAACATGGTCATGTCTCATGCACATGCTGTCAATGAAATCGCTCTGAGCCTGAACAACAAAAACTCACGGTAAGATCTGAGGACCCCACCCTTATAGAATCAGGGTTAGGTCAAACAATAGGGAAAGCCCTGCAGCAGTTTTATATGATATGCTTCTCCATGACTCTTGGCTCCTCTCTGAAGTTGAAGATCAGAGGCATGCATGCAGCTTGTTAAATGAATGTTTACTTCAGGGACATTAGTGGTAAACCACTGGAACTGATCACTTTAAAATAAGAGCTAGGAGGGCAAACACTTACAAAAGTGTGAGTTATGACTTTTACGTTTGAAGGTTTGAGGACAGCAAAGCATTCTGGGTTGTTTAACTCACTTGCACCAATAAGTGCCTCTTTTCCTTTCAGGACAAAAGCGTTGGTCCTTGAGTTACTTGCTGCCGTCTGTCTGGTCCGAGGAGGTCACGAGATCATCCTTTCAGCGTTTGACAACTTCAAAGAGGTGCTCGAAGCCACTGCTGAAGGAAATATGAAACACTTCTAACCCACAAAAACACTTAGCTCGCGGAAAAAGTCAAATGCTACATTTTAAGTACAATAAATAAATTAAAAGGTACAAAAAAGTTTTGTGCAACAATGAAAACTGAGCCGCTCAGATTGAAAATGTACTAAAAGTAAACGCAAAGTCGGATGATGACCCATCTGAGGTTTTGAGTTGTATTAGGAAACCAGATGTGAGCCAACCTTTCACAGGGATAAAGATCAGCTGCCCTGCAGGAGCCAGCAGACATTTGCTCAATGTCTCACTTTCTGCCTTTTAACTCTGGAGAAGCCTGCTCGCCTTTAAAGTGAGTCAGCCCACCAGTGGAAAAAAAAAGTCATTTGTTGAAGGTATTTTCCAAAATGACAAATTATTAGGTGTGAGTCATCAATGCTGTTGAAAAAATCAGTCCAAGTCCCATTTGGAATAAAATAGACAAAAAATTACTGAGATGTTCAGTTTTTTAATTTCAACACATTTTTTGTGCAGATTATTCTGTTGTAATTTGAATTTGGCCTTTCTTCCCATAGGCTCTGAAATAGAGATCAAACACGTTAGAGGGGAAACAGAAAAAATATTTATATATATATATTTTTTTTGGTTAGCAGATTGCAGTCTTTTTTTTAACAATTGATTTCATTTAGTCTATTTATTTGACTATTTATTCTTTTTTTTATTTCGATCCAGCAATATCATCCATGATATCCATTTCAATCCTCAATGCAGCACAAATAACAAAAAATTAACAAAAAACAAACATTTTACTTATAAATTGACAAAAACTAAACCCAGCAACTTATTGATTGACTAATTATTTAAAACATGTTTCAAGTCAAATATTTAATGGTCATACATTTTAAAAAGGAAAAAAAAAGACGTTTCACAGTTACTGTCCAACCATCCGTTCAGCATTTGGGAATTTCAGATTAAAAGAATCGTCCTCTAACCTTTAGGTTTGTAAGGAAAAGCATCGCTTTGAGAGACTGATGGATTTCTTCCGCAGTGAGGAGGGAAACATTGACTACATGGTAGGACAAACTTCAATTCATTTGGTGTAAATTACCTATCTGTCCACTCACATTATTTGTGTGGACCAAACACCAAGCTCACACCAAAATTCAGTCTGCATCTTCGTATCTGCATTGACAGACTTATGCTTTCACTATCTAGGTGGCTTGCATGCAGTTCATCAACATTGTGGTCCACTCAGTTGAAGACATGAATTTCAGAGTGCATCTACAGTATGAATTCACCAAGCTGGGACTGGATGACTATCTGGAGGTTTGGGGAGCAGTTTCCTGGCTGAAATATTTTCTTAAAAATACATTTTTTTTCACAGCCTTCCCTAATTTATGGCATTCTCCCTGCCGTCAGAAATGCAAGCATACAGAAAGCGACAAACTATCCGTGCAGATCCAGGCTTACCTGGATAACGTGTTTGATGTGGGTGGCCTGCTGGAAGATGCAGAGACGAAGAATGCGGCCCTGGAGAAGGTGGAGGAACTGGAGGAGCACCTGTCCCATGTAAGTGCACCACCCAGTCTGGACCACCGGCACTGCTTTTAGCGTGCATTTATGAGATTGTTGTGGTTCGTGAGCCGTGTACTTACCTTAGCCCTTTCCACATAGTGATTAGAAATCAACTCTGTTTGCTTTTTCACAAGTGGTTTACGATAATAATTGGGTGGAGAATGCTGGAGAATACTGTGAGGAACAATCTTCGTATTGTTCTTCCTGAGCCGCTGCCTTTGTATACCACAATGCCTTGCAAAGTCCTTGCTCACATGGAAAGGTCGTGGGCAGCCCAGACATCATCCAAGGAATTTCATGAGCAACTTAGGAATGATGGGGGAGGATCAGAGTGAGGATTCTCTCTGAATTCCTGAGCAACATGAGTAATGTGGATAAAATCCAAACTAATAACCTGTGCTGCCTTTGTTGCGTCACGCTGCTTGATATTTTTTAATTTTTTAATGATGCTGTTCCCCTGAATGGGACAGCGGAGGAGAATGAAGCTGAGGATTCATCTCTGCGTTTTTTAAATCTTTCCTGTGACCCATTTTGCTTCTCATTTCCAGGTGACAGAGAAGCTACTAGAAGTTGAAAATGAAACAATGATGAAAGTTGCAGATTTGGAGAAAATACTTCTCCATAAAGACAAGGAGTTGCAAGTTATACGGGTAAGCCCCCAACAGCGTCATGTCATTTCTGTTTTCCTTCTCCTACAGAAAAAGTTTCTTTGAGCGTCAGCAAAGATCCGTTTTAAAAAGCTTGTGACTAAATTTATGAGATCACAAATGAGGTCATGAGGAAACAGGATGTTTCTTTAGCTTGTGAAGTCGTCACACAGTGCTCTTTATCGCCCTCTGGTGAACGCTCAGGAGACGTACGAGTCGACCAACACCCAGGTCCACACCCTGAGGAGGATGATCAAGGAGAAGGATGCGGCATTCCAGAGGCACTTCAACATTGAGAGGAGACTGCTGGAGCTGGAGCAGCAGGGCACCATCCGCTTGCACAAGAAAGCTGACGGGGAAATCACCATTGAGCCTCTGGGTGTTGGAGGAGGGGGCACTGGATTTGGGATACCTTTAGGAGACATTGGAAAGTTGTCTTTGGGTTCGACGGCTGTGCTGACAGAACCTGGAGGGCCGGACCCCAGCTTACCACCAGCAAGCGAAGCCCCGCCTCCTCCACCTCCTCCCCCACCTCCACCTCCTCTGCCGTCTGCTTCAGGTGACCCACCGTTTGTCAGAGCTGACACACAACTTTTAGGGAAAAGGTTTTATTTGTTTGTGTGCACATGCTGCATCAGGCAATAGTTCATTCAACCCACACATGAAAAGGAAGCACCCACCTCTTTTCCCCTGTTTGTGAGCATGTGCTGAAAGCATGTGAAACAACTCAGTTTTAAAAAGCCTAAAAATCTCTCGATTGTTGTACAAGCACAGAATTTGTGAAACGTTGAGGTTTCAATATCTTCCTAGTGACAGCAGTGCTGGCCCCACCACCTCCACCTCCACCCCTGGCACCCCCTCTGCCAGATGCTTCTCCGTCTGTCATCCTCAGTGTAGGATTGTCAGGTAAGTTTTTTTTCATTTGATTTATTTTAACTCCATATGTACTCTTCAGAGCATTTTCAAAACAATGTATTTGTGTCCCAAACACAGCTATCAGGATCAAGAAGCCAATAAAGACCAAGTTCCGCTTGCCTGTTTTTAACTGGACGGCTTTGAAGCCCAACCAGATCAATGGGACAGTTTTCAATGAGATTGATGATGAGCGTGTGCTCGAGGTGGGTCCACTTCATTAAGCTCTGCTGCTTTTATCCATGCTTATTATTAATAAGGAGAATGTGGGGATCTGACTAGAACAACCCTGCTTTATGGGCTTTAATCAGTCATTTAAAAGTACCTCTGGATTTATTTTTTTTTCTAATTTAAATCAAACCTCAATAGGAAAACAAATAGAAGCAGCTGTAAATGTATCTGTCGAAAGCAAAGAAAAGGATCAGAATATACATTTCAGTCACTGAAGTCATTCTATGAAATGAATCGAATTTGAAATTGAGAAGCATTTTTTTAATTGGTGCAATTCTTTTGAGAAAAAATCCAACGAACTATTTGGTAAAATCAGTCAAATATCAAATCTGTCTAATGTGACTCAAAGTGAACCAAAAAAAATCATATTTAGCTTCAGTCTGATATAGTATGAATAGATTTTCTTTTTTTGTTGTGATAAATACGGTATGCTTTTTTTGTCATGTGCAACAAACTAAAAAGACAACCAACCAACCAACGCAAATGTTTTAGGACCTTTTTTCATGAATTATAAACAGTAAATCTGCTCCCTTGCAGGAACTGGACCTGGATAAGTTTGAGGAGCTGTTCAAGACAAGAGCACAGGGTCCAGTTGTGGATCTTTCCTGCACAAAGAACAAAGTAGCTCAGAAAGCTGTCAATAAAGTCACCCTCCTGGATGCCAACCGCTCCAAGAACTTAGCCATCACCTTGAGAAAAGCCAACAAGACCACAGAGGAGATCTGCAAAGCAATAGAGAAGTGTGCACCTGTTAAAAATGCAAGTGACCCACTGCTGTAATAAGTACTAACACTCCTTCTGATTCCAGGTTCGACCTGAAGGCTTTACCTGTTGATTTTGTGGAGTGCCTGATGCGTTTCCTTCCCACTGATGCCGAGGTGAAGGTGCTCCGTCAGTATGAGCGCGAACGGCGCCCGCTGGATCAACTGGCGGAGGAGGACCGTTTCATGCTGCTGTTCAGCAAGATTGAGAGGCTCACGCAGAGAATGAACATCATCACGTTTGTGGGGAACTTTGCAGACAATGTCAGCATGCTGACGCCGCAGCTCAATGCCGTCATTGCTGCCTCTGGCTCCGTCAAATCTGCACCGAAGCTGAAGAAAATGCTGGAGGTGAGAAACATTTATTTACTGAATGGTTGTATAAAACAAAAAAAGAAAAAACAATACTCATTTGTTTAAAATGTACTCATAGATAATCCTGGCCTTGGGGAACTACATGAACAGCAGCAAAAGAGGCTGTGTTTATGGCTTTAAACTACAAAGTCTTGACTTGGTGAGTCAACATGATGTCAACAAAAAAGTTTAATGAAAAAAAAAAAAAAAGGATTGCTCATCATTTGTTCATGTTGTTTCATTTCACAGCTGCTGGACACTAAATCCACAGACAGGAAGATGACCTTGCTTCACTACATTGCCCTCATTGTGAAGGAGAAGTATCCTGAACTGGCCAACTTCTACAATGAATTGCACTTTGTGGACAAAGCAGCAGCAGGTGGATTTACATCTAAATGATCAGTTTAGTTTAGTGCCTCAACAGAGATGTCATTTGCTGCAGTTTTGACAGTCACAGCACTAACTTTGCTCTCCTTGAAGTCTCTCTAGAAAACGTGCTGCTGGATGTTCGAGAGCTGGGCAAAGGCATGGATTTGATCCGGAGAGAGTGCAGTCTCCATGATCATCCGGTCTTGAAGAGCTTCCTTCAGGGCAGCGATGCACAGCTGGACAAGCTGCAGAGGGACTCCAAGGCAGCCGAGGTACCCGGCCGGCATTGACCTCACAAACCTCAATGTGGAAGCAAAGCAGAGCCCACTCCTGCCTCACATTCAGCTCCATACCCAGACACGCTTTACTCAACAAAGGTTACATGCAAACTCTTTTACCTCCTAATTCTAGGAAGCCTTCAACAGTGTGGTGAACTACTTTGGAGAGAGCGCTAAGACGACTCCACCCTCTGTGTTCTTCCCTGTGTTCGTGCGCTTCATCAAGGCCTACAAGGTGAGGACAGAAAGCCTTCCTCCCCTCATCTGTGCTGAGAGCTCCCTCTGCTGGTCATGTGGGATGCTCCCCGCCTCAGACGGCGTGGAGCAGGGCAGAACTTGGCCGCTTCAGTGCCACAGGACGTGTCATTAAGTCTGAGGCCAATAACAGGAAAGACCAGCTGGGGCTGACTTTTAAGCTGCAGCTGCGGTGTTTAGACTGCCTCTCCCACCTCCTCCTATTGCCCCCCATCCCCGGACAACCTCGCCCTACCCCACCACACCGCACACTTCCTGACATTGTTCTCCGTCTGGATTTATGGGATCTGCTGGAGGAAATGTGCAGCACAAGGATTTCTGGTTTTGTGTCAGAGTGTGACATGAAAATGACAAAACCTAGAGGAGCTCTGGAGGAGAGAGCCAGACTTTCAATCACTCAAGAGTAGAAATAAATCCACTGAAGTGAGCAAAGCAAAGTTTCCACAAAGAGAAAGCTGCAATTTCAAACCAGTCATTTGGTCCTCACAGAAAAAAGAGGGGGAAAAATGAGCTGCAGACAAAAATATCAGATCCGTTAAAGTGTAATAACAGATGGAAATACAGATCTTAATTAACTCTAGTAGCATCTCCGTCTTCTAGTAATGAGGATGGATAGAACATGGCACAAATGGAGACACAAAAGACAGAAAAACAACTGTTTTCTCTTCCAAGTATACTCAAAGCAGGTGATTGTGCAGCAGTAGAATCTCAAGAGAATCTTTGTCTCAAGGAAACGTCATGAGTGCCTGTCATGAGGCACAGCTTTCCAGCCCTCTGTAGTAAAATAAATCGAAACCATCTTAATTTATGTTCTCAAGCCTGAGAAAATGCTTCCTGTTGTTGCAGCTTTGCAGGAATGAAGTTCCTTTCCTGCTGTTCTTTTTTTACATTTGGGTTTTTGTATATTTTTTCAGGCTAATTCATTAAAAAAAAAAAAGAAGAAGAAATACACTAGGCCTTCTCTCCATGTAAATATTAGCTAAATGCTAAATATAAACAATGATAAAAGTGGATCATAATAAATGGTCTGGATTTGTTCATTTATTTGGCTTTATTCACAGTTAGGTCTGTTTTAGCATCCTCAAATGAGGCTCCCATTTTCCAAACATTGCTCTGTCTGTTGGGACAGACCTAAACATAATCTCTGCATTTTTTTTAGAGAAGTGGCAATGTTTGTAAAAACAAGACTTTCCTGTTTATGTTGAACTTTTGGCCTGTCTCCTCTATTCTTAAAATGACCACAAAAGTGTGTTGACTTGGTTTGTTTGAGCTTCGCGTCCCAAACTGCTTACCTTGCCCTTCCCTCCCAACAGGATGCAGTGGAAGAAAACGAAATGAGGAAAAAGCAGGAGGAAGCAATAAGAGAAAAGTTGCTCGCTCAGGAGGCTAAACAGCAGGACCCCAAGGTACAACCTAGCTGTGCCAAGCCTGTTTGCTTCAAGCGAAATAAAGGATTTTTATAGAGTCGTGCTCACATCCTCTCTGCTCGCGCAGGTCCAGGCCCAAAAGAAGAGGCACCAGCAGCAGGAGCTCATTGCAGAGCTGCGCAGGCGGCAAGCCAAAGACCACCGGCCTGTATACGAGGGCAAAGATGGCGCTATTGAGGACATCATCACAGGTGGGCTAGAAAGAGCCATTAGAGGACCCCATGTGGGCACCGGCGCCCGTCCCAAGCTGAGGATGACAGTGGTCATTGACTGCTCCGACCCTTTAAAGTGCACCTTGTGCTATGTAGTCCAGACACCAGCTCAGCGGGAGCACACTTCACAGGACAGTCTATTCAGCCCTGATTCGTAGATCCGCCTAAACATTTTCTGTTTTCCAAAAGTTTATTTTTCAACATTTGAAAGGGAAACAAATGTAAATCTAAGTTGACGGGTCTATGAAGTCCCACTCCAATCATCTTTTGATCTATTTTTAAAGTGTTCCCAGTGCTCTTTAAATTGTGATTATGCCGCTTTTAGGCAAAATTCAAAAACCTGTTGTTTTCTAGGACATAGTTTCAGCAGAGCGACAGGACGTTCATTAGAAATTTGTTCCTGAGTTGTGAGTGGGATTGTTGGCCCGCCCTCACTTCCCATCATCACGTTATTTACACTTTCCTGCTGGCTTACAGCCCCTTACAACCCCAATCTAACCTCCTTTCAACAAAAATGGCAAACAATTTTGGATCTATCCATCTGTACAGTTTTGAATCAGATACCAGCTCAGACGAGGAAAACAAGGACATACATGGATCTATTTGTCTGCAAGTGGATGCATCAAAATGGAGCTTGTAGCCTGCCAACTGTAGCTTCTACATCACTGCTACATCCCATTTCCAACTGCATTTTTTCGTCTGCACCTGATTCATAACAATTTGATTAAAGAAATACTCAATGATGCAATTTTAAGGTTAATTTTCTTCATATATGTTCTCCATCATTAGAAAATGCTACACGAACATGTTAAAAACACAATTTTCATTGGAGTGGGTCTTTGAGCCTCAGCGTAGCTCATATGAATGCAAGCTGATTTGTCAATGACGTCTAAACTAAAACGTAATTTATTTAACAATTTTACTAGAATGTGATGCTGATAATAGCGATGGCTGATCAGCCCTAATCCTGAAAAGTGGTTGTTTTTTAAGCTTTGCCTCCATAGGTTGCAGGTTTTTTGACTGTCAGGAAGACAGAGTTAGGCAATGCATCCGGTGTAACGTGTCTTCTCCTCCTCCCCCTCCTCTCCCAGTACTGAAGAGCGTGCCCTTCACAGCTCGCACTGCTAAACGCGGCTCACGGTTCTTCTGTGAAGCCAACCTCTGCGACGACGCCAACTGCTAGCCCCTCCCCCCTCTTCCTAACGGCAAGGTTATCCAGGTGTCGCTCATATGCCTTTTTACCCCACTGTGCATGCAGCATGACTGGTTGTGCACCCCTAATCCAAGCGTGTCGACTAACTTGGGCCGTCTTGAGTTGCGTTCTACCTGAGATGACTCCTATCAGGTGTTTGGTGATAGGAATCAGCCAAACCTCTTTGCTCGGCTTCTTTAGAAAGCGGCTGCACTCGGACCCAAAGATGTTTTTTTTCTGAATGTGAGAAATTAAAAAGCAGCGTTGACTGTGATTAAAGTTCATGCTTATCATGCATGGCTCAAACAACTGTACAGTTTTCCCTCAAATCAGTGGGAATTGAACTGAAGAGGTTTGGCTATATATACTTCTGGTACCTTTTTCTTCTTATTTATTTACTAACTTTTGGTTCTTCCAGCTAACATTACTCTGTTTCAATCAACCATCACTGTTTGTTCTACCCCCTCCAGCTGAAAAGAAGATAAATGAGAGTATTTGGCACTGCTGACAGAGAGAGGGTAAGGAAGGTAGCCTAGCTGAAACCCGGCCTGCTTGGCTCTCAGCTTCTGTTAATGTCAGCTGCTTCAGCAAGGACTTTAAAGAAACAAGCTCTGCAGCTCTGCCATTCCTTTCATTACACAACAGAACAGCCTTTGTGTTAAAGATTCAACTTTCAGGAGGCCGGACATCATCTTGCTGCAAAGAAATGACTATATTCTAGCTTTTGAGGTTTTTTTTTTTAAAGTTATTCATGCCGAGACAAATATCTATTAATAGTCTAGGATCAAAGTCAAGCTCAAAGTCCTCTTTTTGTGTTCTTCATGTGTTGCATGCTGTCTAGTGTTCATTGACCCCTCACCTGTCCAAATGTTGCTGTGTCTTTGCTGTCGCTCAGTGTGCTCAAATGTTTGGTCAACAGGCTTCAGACGGCGCACATCAGCAGCGTGTGCTTCAAATTATAACACCAGCAGTTTTAAAGGACGCTTTTCTTTTTTTAAATGGGGGAGCTTGTTGACCGTTTTGGGTGTGACGTTTATTTGTGTCATTGCCGCTTCGTCTCCGGCAGCTTTCCCAAAGCCTTGAATTTCTCTCATCGTGAAATCAGGCAGAGGAAATACAAGGTTTTGGGAATTTGGCTCCGTTTTATGTCAGTTTTTTTTATATTTTTGACTTAAAGAATAACTCAGTTGCCATTTTTTTAAAACTAGAAGCATGATCAGTTTTTTTTAAAAAACCCTGTTTTTCCATCCTGGCATTTTTAGAGTATTTGACTTCAAAATTTTAAATTTGTTAAATAGTCTCCACTGTAACAAAAAGACAAATCAAATAAGAAACCTCTTTTTCATGACATGCATCCAAGAAAATGGGAACTAAGTTCAAATCCTGGGAACTTATTGCTTAAATATACTCAGCCCTGGGTAAAAATCTGAAGACAACAGAAGTGATTGACATTTTTGGTCCTCTAACGTGCGTGTCCCTCCTGCACCCCGCACCTTCCTTGCCTACTCACAGATCTGCGAAACCAGCCCTTCCTGCGAGCTGACGCACTGATCCGGAGTGGTTGGAAGAGACCTTAAACCACTTATCCATCCCTTACTGCTTTCCTCATAACCCTCGCCCCCATGTGTCTGTGGTCCGTGTCAACCCCAGAGGCTGCAGATGAAGGAGGAACAAGATGGAAACCTTCTTTTTTTGGCTGCTTAATTTATTTATTTATGGAGGCCCTTTATAGCCATGGTTAGGCGAGCGTGCGTCATTGCAGAGGCACGGCGAGGGCTTTTCTTCAGACTTCTTTCGGGAATGCTGGGAGAAACCGGCAGCACAGGTGAGAGTGGCAGCGACATGCTGAAGGAAGGAGTGACCCTTAGTTGGCACGGGGCGGTTCCTGTCTTGAACCTCACGCCCTCAGATGGAGACGTGAAGGCAGGACTCAGGACTGGGAGGCAGCTGAGAAAAGTGGAACCTTTTTCCAAAAATGGAACCTTTGCAACATGTGGATTGTATAGGAGCAGTCGAAACTTTAGATGGATCTTACATTGAGATTGTATCCTGAAGAAAAAAAACAGATCGTCACTTTAACCATTTTCTTTGGACAAGCTATTTAAACCAAAACGAATCCTTTGCTTCAAAAGTGCCTTTTGTATAAACAGTGTTATTTGTCAGCTGTAGTTCATTTGTTTTTTACTCTGTTAAAGATTGTACTTTTTGTGTTAAAATATTAGCCTTATAATACTGACAATATGCCGATTCAGAGGTCCGAACAGCTGCAGTCGCAGATCAGCTGTTGCAGTTTGTGCCTTGACATCACTTCCTGTCAACTTCAGTGACACTTTGGAAGCAATATATGCATGAAGAGGAGACTCCGCCCCCACACGCCTGGTGCTGTTAGGAGGCACTTTGCGATAGTCAATTTAGCTGTATATGTATTTAGCACAAAAGTGACATTTTTTCAATTTGATTACATTAGAAGAAATGTTTCCTTCCTACAACTGTTTGGCACAAAACGAGTTTTACACTACTCCAATTTGGCTCCAGATTTTATGAGACACTATTTTTTAAGCAGACATTTATACCAATACACCTTCATTTCAAGAAGTCTCTCTTGAAAAAAAACCCTCAAATATACTTTGTATTGTCTTGAAGATGAACATTTCTTATTAATAAACATGGGAAATAAACTGTTAAAGAAAAGTGCTGTGATTCTATGATCTAACAACCACTAAACCAGTCAATTTCTGAAGCTTTTTTTTGTGTTTTATTTCATAATTCTTCATAGAACTAACGTGAATCTGATATGTACCGCAGTAAAAAAAAAAAAAAGAAGAAGAGTTTGCATCTCTTCAAATAACAGACAAGCCATTGTAAATGTCTACTATAAAAATCAATTTAATTATATAAAAAAGAATTAGAATCATAACAAAAACACACGTGGGTTCTTGCCACCGAAAGAAACATGATCCTTGAAATTGAAATAGTCACTTGAAATGTTTAAGAGTAAATTACTTTTAAAGAAAAATGAACCAAAGAGGAGGAAAGTCAGTTTCCTCTTGATTGAATGAGGCATGGCTGATCAGTTAAAAGATGGGGACAGAAGCATCTTCATAGTGAATAAAGCCCAGGCTGAAAACGATTTAAAAAAATAAAGAGTCATTAGCTGACCGGTCTCCTTCCTGGAAATGCAATTAACACCAACAAACCTAAATTACAAACAGCTAAAAAAAAAGACAAATTTCAAACTCACATAAGTTTGTACCATCAATCGGTCTCCCTGGCCTGAAAGCACGTTTACAATCAAAAGACAAGGAAAACACAAAAAAAAAAAACAAACTAGAATACAACCTGCTGACTAGTTTCCCTCAAATCTCGCCTTCACTCCCAACAAGAAAGCAGCTTCCCACCTCCTGTGCGGACAAAACTAAACCAAGGCCTCGGATTTCCCATCCCAGACTTCTCATCCTGGAATGGGGACTCGATTACAATCATCTTCATCCACTCACCGCCGACATCAAGCACGCCGGTTCCATCGCCACTTAAAAAAATGTTAAAAAGTACAGACTGGTTTGTTACTGATGCTAGTATTCCTGGGTATATTATCAAGACACTTTGTTAATAGGTTCATAGATATGGAAATATATATTTATATATATATATATTTTCTACTTTAGTCTGTGCAAGGAGGTTTAAGACAATCGTTTGAATGCAGTTGCCAAGTCCTCTGTATGTACATGTGCAGTTAAACGTCATTGCATTCCTCTGTCAGCCTCCCTTTAGACCTCCAGCAGCAAAAGATCGAGCCGAACCAGCATCCTGGAAGAAATCATCGTAAGCACGGACACTCTCAATTACAAACAACTAAAGGCTTGGCAACTCTTCCCTCTTTCTTTTTCTCTAGGGTGTAATAATACTCTCATTTGTTCTCTAGAAACTATACAAAGAAAAGTAAAAAACATGGACTTTTGTTGTTCCTCTAAACCTTTTTCATATGCACAGAGGTAGTGGCTTTATGCGTGCGAGAGGAAGGAAAGTTGTGAGCTAGTGAGCAAAATTAACAAGAACTGAATACTTCTCTATAAAAGGTTTCTTTTTTTCCATCACCAGAAGTGTTTCTGTTTTCCAAAGAACAAAATATAATACTGCAATCACTTAAAAAAGTAGTCCCTTCATTTTATACATTTTGTACAGTGTTCCTGCTTTTGTTCCCCTCTTTTGTGGCTTTTCTTATAAGTAGGTAAAGGCATAAGATGAAGGAGCTTGTCGGCTCAGCACGGGGTCGGGAAAGGCAGGGCAATGTGGCAGAGTTCAGGCCACGCCCAGCTCTACGCCAGCGGGTCACTCATGTCATCGTCGCCCTGGGAGAGCAGCTCCTTTTTCTCGTCAGTGCTGGCCAGAGAGTTGCTGCTGTTGTGGGCGCCCATGTATAGGGTGGCGTACACTGGGTTGGTGAAGTTGGTGGGCTGTAAAACAAAGAGAAAATGACTCAGAATAAGTCGGGAAAAATAATTTGATGTACTGTAAAAAAAAAAAAAAAAACATTTTATCATTCTTTTGGCATTAGATTGTAGTTTCAATGTCATCACTAACAAGCTTTTTCCATCTGCATTTTTTCTTCTGCTCCTGATTAACAATGTTTTGAATAAATAAATACTGTCCATTTGGCTAAAAAAAATTATTTTGCAACATAAAAGATATTTTTGTTTTAAAATTTTCAACATAAAGAAGAGTGCCTGCAACTGTCAAAGTCCTGATGTAAAGCATCACTCACTGCACCACCTAGAGAGCTGCGACAGTTTCTGGGCAGTAGGAAACAAAAAAAAAAAGCAAAAATGAGACTCAGGTTTTCATAAAAAGACTTTTCTCTCTTAAGTGCAAAGGTTTTGACGACTTTAAAGAGAGTTCTTTGGAGGATTTTCTAAAATAAAAAAGATTATATATATATATACACATGTGGTTTTTTTTTTTTTTGTTTTTTTTTACATATTTTCCTGAAAAGTCTTAGACCTTTTCAGTATTATCCAAATTATACAGACATGATGTCCAAGCAGTACCATGGTCATTCTAGTGGTTGTGGAAAGTGCTCAAATATGCATCAAAAGCTGTAAATGTTGTCATCTTTTTCTTTGTCGTTTTAAGCCGACCCACCTTCTCCGGGTCCAAAGTAAAGTCTGAATCTAGCAGCTCTCCGGCATCATCATCCGGATCTCCCTCGTAGATTTTGTAGGCGGGGTTCCCGATCTCGACATTCATGGCTCCGTTTGTCATTCTGTGGTGCTGGAAGCCCTTTGCGCTGCGGACACACGTGCACACAAAATGTTTTATGAGCCAAATTAAAACAAACCAAAAAAAGCCTACACATCCAAAGACAACACATCAAAGACTGTCAAATAAGCCTTTGCATAAAAAGGCCATTTGAGCGAGCCCTCAGACTGTTCTGCAGCATGTCCCTCTGGGAGAATGCTGGATTTTCACGCTGCAAATATGTAACTCAATGCAAGCACAAACTGTGAACCTAATATTTACAAACTTAAAAAAACTAAATAAATGATGGGGATGCAAGCAGGACGGTAACAAATCCGCTTAAAAAATAAAAGTCAGCGTTTCTTTAAGTTGTTGGGAAGGGTGGGGGAGATGCCAGAAGAGCTAAACTGACCAACAGGACGACAAAGGGTCTGACAAAAAGCATAGCCAGTCTGATTGTAAAGGGGAAGGAAGGGGAGATGATTGCTCTTTGGTCAGTAGATAAATACATTAATCCTATTGAGTTACCGCGAGGACTGAGAATGAGATTTGCTCTGGAACAGAGACCTGGGAAACAGGAGATAGACAGTTATCAAAAGAAGGAGAGAAAACGGTTCAGGACTTGGAGAAGTGAGCGTTCTGAAAGAAGCAGGACTCACCCTCGCATTCTCCTCTTATACCACAAGATGGCGCCAACCACAAGCACAGCCAACACAAGCAGGAGGAGGACTGGGACAATGATGGATGTGCTACCTGGGACTGAGGAAAAAAAACAAGATCATTAGAGGAAACCAGCAAAGCAAATGTTTGGTTTCTTTTGCAGAAAGATGGTTTGGAATGATGCGACTTACTGCTGGTGACAGGAAATTCCATTGGAGCAGCAACGTCACATCTATATCCTGTCCATTCATCCGAGCAGCTACACAGAAAGATAACCAGTGACAGTTTGAAGTAAAAATTATTTTCCTTTGGTTTATGGCTGTGGGTGGAGTCATATCTTACTTGCACTGAGGCAGCAGAGTGCGAGGGTTAACCGAGCACTGTCCATGTGTGCAGTAGTTCAAACAGGAGAAGCAGCTGGGTTGGATCTGACCATTAGAACACCTGAACATGCAGATACGAACATAAGTCTTATAGCCTCGCTAAAGAAGGGAATGGTGGGCAGGACTAACAGGTTTGATGAATACATTTTTACAAATCCAAATCTCTTCGGGTTCACAGCATGCTAACCTGCAGGAGATTTCTCCTGAAGAGGACGTCAGACACTTGCCGGTTCCACAGAACTGACATTTGTCCAGGTCGCACAGAGGACCGATGTACTGACTGGGACACTGGCAGAGTTTGGTGCCGTTTGCAGTTTGCAGGCAGGTCCCACCGTTTTGACAGAAGCCTTCACATTTACCTGAAAACAGGACAGAATTTTTTTAAGACTCCCACAGCTTTAAGTTTGTAAAAAAATGATAAAAGTAACAGCACTGGGTTGAATATCAAGGTCAGAGTCAGAAGAGGGAAATTATCCTTAGGAATAACACTTTTACCAGAGGACAACTAAAATTTAAAACTTCCCAACATTAGAGTACGTTCAGACATGGGTTTGAACAGTTTCTTGTTAAGACACTTTATTTATTCTGAAAAAAGTGTATAATCTTGCAGAGTTTGACTGACAGATATTTGTCTGACACTCACTGAACTGGCACCGGTCTCCCTGGAACTCGGGTCTGCAGCTGCAGGTCGGCTGGTTCCCCCTGTTCACTGAGCAGTTGCCTCCGTTCAAACAATAGTCCTGACAGGTGTGCTGGTTGCAGTTTGGACCAGTGAAGCCTTTAGGACATCTGCAGGTTGGAGCACCTACAATGCAGGTAAAAGATAAATTAGGAGACATAAGAAAATATAAAGTTCAATAAAGGTCAACAGATCATTTCTCTACCAAGGTTTCTCTGTTAGCCAAACCTGTCTAAATACTAGATTTTATATAAAAACAAAAAAAAGGCACTGGAAAATAGACATTTTGCATTTAAACTTACAAATTAATGGTAATAATTTATCAAATATATTATTTAAATAAAATGTTTTCATTTTTAAATAATACGTTATAATACGTTATATATGTTACATAACCATTATCAAAGAAAAAACTCATAAAAATGCAATAAGTGACAGTATCTCATCAATATAGCCTATTTTCAATGATTAAGTAGAAGACAAGTCAGACAGAGTATATTTTCACTGGGATTATGAATTTAAATGTTTCTGAGAAGACCTTCCACTAAAGTCGCAGATCACTCTGCAGGAGGTTTTTTGGTGGCGTGATCCCACCTGTGTGAGAGGCAGTGCAGGTGCCTCCGTTCCTGCAGTAGTCTCTGCACTGATTGACCTCGCATCGCTCTCCAGCGTAGCTGGGCTGGCAGCGACACTTGGCCACCTGATGGGCGTTGAAGAAGCAGGTGCCGCCATTCTGACAGTGAACGTTGCACGGTCCCGATGGAGGAGCTGTGGAGAGGGAAGGGGGGTTAGATGTTAAAGCATTAAAAACATTTTAAAAAGGCAGGACTAAAGTTTAATAGCATAAAAGAAACGTTTAATATTGGGGCTGCATGTGTGCAAACTCACACAGAGGGGACTGTGTGGGGACAACCCGCTCCACACAGGTACCGTTGTCTGCCACAAAGTTGTTGGGACAGGTGCAAACCGGCCCACTGGGGCTGAGCAGACACAGCCACTCACACTTCTTCTTGTCACATGGGTTTGGCACTAAAACAAAGAAAAATAAAACACTGGGTGAGAAAATTCATACTACAACTTGACATGATTAGCTCATGTGATGTTAAAAGCTTCTTTTTGGGACACCGAACACGGAGCACTCACTCTCTGGCTGCTTGTAGCGGTGATGCAGGACTATATCTGTAGCGTGGTTGATGCCTGTAGTGAGGTTCTCCATTGGGCCTTTGCCAAACTTGTTGACCCGGAAGACAAAGTTGTTCATATATGTGACCCCGTATATGTAGTCCTCAAAGATGTCTATGCTGAAGGGGTGGAAAAGGTCTGGAAATGACAGAAGAGATGAGCAGCTTTGAAACGTCACAGCTCTGACACTTGTAGTGTAAGTACAAAGCACTCAACTGTTTTTGATGCCAGACACGGCGATGACTGGATCAGAGCCATCGAGGCGTATGCTGCCGATGACCGACAGCTTAGCATCGGACCAGTAAAGGCGCTCGTTAAAGTGGTCCACCGCCAAACCTGCAAAGGAAAGGGATGGGGCATTCAGCAGAGAGGTGCTGGAACATCTGGATGTCTTATTTCATTACACCGACCTGTCGGCCATTGGATGTTTTCAAAGATGAGAGTCTGTCTCAGAGTGCCGTCCATGGCAGCCGTCTCAATTTTAGGGTGGTTTCCCCAGTCTGCCCAGTACATGGTTCTGAAGGAAAGCAGCATTTTAGAATCTCACACAAAAACCTTCAGCAGTTCTCAGTCCTCCTTACCGCCTCTGTGGGTCCACGACAATAGCATGAGGCTCATCGATCATGCCAGAGATGAGGGTCTTGTAAAACTGGCCTGAAAGCTGAGCCACTTCTATAACATCTCGCCCAGAGTCGGTCCAGTACAAGTTGCCTGCAACCCAGTCCACGGCGATACCACGGGGCATCTTCAGCCCTTCAATCTGGAAGTCGGCAAAAACTCGGTCACACACTGCTCGCGTGGTTAGTGACTGATGCTCGTGCACGTACGTGATCGGGCGTTACCTGCAGGTTGGTGACTCGGCCCTCGCTCAGCCGCCGGTTTCTGTGAGAGTTGGATGAAACAGAGAACAAGGACGATTCCGAGAGCTCATAGGATGAGATTTGTCGGGTGTGCCAACTGGTCCAGAAGATGCGGTTGGTCTTCATGTGCAGATCCATGGCATCGATGCGCACACTGGCATCGCCCTGAAAGGTCTGCTCGTAGCGCCAGTGAGGCATTCCAGGGTCCAGGCTTCGGATTTCATTGTCGTCGGCTATGTAGAGAACCTGTTGAGTGCTGTTCGTGTCTGAGAGAAAAGGAGGAGACGTTTCTCGATGAGGATTCTGGAAACAAATACATCCTCAGAGAACAGGAAGTCTAAAGCTATGTTCACATCGGCCATGTGACTTTTCTTTCTTTTTCATTCTTGAACGTACATTTAGCATATGGTGTTCACACTGGAGTGTGGCTAAGCAAAACTAGCACAGGTCCAAGGCTTAGTGCGAAATGTTGAAAATCTTGCTTAAGGTTTTTTCTTTCACGGCTCTGTCCTCATATTGGAAAGACTTGGTGTTATACAATTCTGTCTGGACACAAACCGGAAATTCTCCTCCCTGATCAATTTTCATACGGTCAGCTCTTCCATGAATTAAAAGGGACGCCGTCCATGCATCACTACTAAATCTGAGTCCCTGATTTGTCAACCTCAAGTTCAACCTGGTTTAACTTTGAACATGTGTTCAGTGGGCGTTTGTTTGTACGTAGAGCCCCAAAATGCTCGTAGAAACTTGCGTAGCAATGCTTGAGAGTTGTGAATGTGGAAGCACGTTTTCATTGACTTTTGATTGCTTGAACGCTCATTGCTCAGTGCAGTGTGAACGTAGCTTCGGAAACCGATGAGAGAGTGGCTCACTGTCAGCCTTGCAGGTGTCGTTAATCTTGGTGAAGTGCTTGTGACAGCTGCATTTGAAGGAGCCCTTTGTGTTGTTGCAGATGTGCGAGCACAATCCAAACTCCAGACATTCGTTCTTATCTGGAAAACGGATCACAGAATGAATCCTGGCATGGGCATGAAACCTGAGCAGGAAATTGTTGACGCGCCACAGGGTTACCTCCACACGTGCGGTGTCCGATTTTCTGGAAACCTGGTTTGCAGGAGCAGAAGGAGTCTGTGCCGTTGGTGACACAGTGGGCCTCATCTCCATCACCGCACTGAGTCCTGTTATTCCGACAGTCGTTCAGCTTCGTGTCTGGAAACGAGTGCAAAAAGTTATCCAGTGCGTTCAACCGCGCAACATTTCACAGCTGTGCTCTGTGAAGACGAACCGGTCTTGCAGTTGATCTCATCAGAGCCATAGTCCTCACAATCGTTGAAGAAGTTACAGCGTAGGGTGGAGCTGATGCACCTTCCATTGGAGCACAAGAACTCATCCTTCTCACATGTGGGTGGAGCTCGAGTGTCACCTGTGGAGGAAAACACAACAGTGAGTATTTGCCCTGATCCAGGACAACTAGCGCAGAATAAAACTTAAGTTTAATTAAGTCCACAGTTTACCACAGTTCAGTTCATCTGAGTTATCACCACAGTTATCAACACCATCGCATCTCTTTGAAATCTGCAGACAGACCCGGTCGTTTTGGCAGCGGAAAACTCTGGTGGGAGGACACTGGAACTTTCCTGAACCAAGGAGAACAGGAGGCAGCAGATGAGGAGGAAAGAACGCAAAACAGAAGAACAGATGGAAGCGTGTGATTGAACTCACTGCATACGTCAGGATTCTCATCAGAGTTGTCTCCGCAGTCGTCTTCCCCGTCACATTTCCAGGACAGAGGCTTACACAGAGTGTTGTTGCACTGAAACTCATCCAGAGGGCAGTGACGCCCAACTGCAGAGAGAAAAGCCTCGTGGAACCACATCTCTGACTGGATAGTGCAGTAAGATTTCAGGCTGAACGTTTGTTAAATAAACAGACCGGCTCTGTCACAGCTTTCCTCGTCACTGCCATCCATACAGTCGGGATCGGCATCGCACCGCCAGCGAATGGGGATGCAGTGTCCGTTCTTACACTGGAACTGGTCGTTGTCACATTTCAGAACACATTCGTGCTAAAATAAATAAACAAATAAAACGCATCACAAACCCAAACAAGTTGGATATGATAAGCAAATCTAAACACAGCCTTCTGCCTCAGTTAACCAAAACAAACCCAATTTCTAATGCATATAAAAAAGAGAAATGGTTTTCTTTTCATCAAAACAACACTTAAACTGCACAGATGAATTCTGGTCAGAAATTACACCGACTGGTTCTCTTCATAACAACCTCGTTTCACTGGATCAAAAAAGTCCAAAAGATTCTATCTACATGGAGAATTCCATTCTTCCGAAACATTAACAAGAATTAGCATGAGCTGCACCTCATCAGATCCATCAGCACAGTCGTGATCGCCGTCACACTTCCATCTGCCAGCGATGCAGCGGCCGTTTGTGCACGCAAACTCGCTTTCCGAGCACTGACGAGGCGCTGCAGACAGAGGAACAGCTGTTCAGCATGAGGGAGGCCGCGTGGGCTTCAACCTTCATCTCTAAGCACAAACATCTAAGGGCTTGACTGTAGACACTTCAGAGGGTTGATGAGAGACTGAAAGGAGCTTATGTTCGGGTTTTTCTGAATCTTTATTTGCAGTAAAACAAACACCAATCAAAGTTTGCAGCTCAGCTTGCAGCCTCTCACAGGTCAGGGGTCATCACAGAAAAAGTCGGATACGAGAAGGTGAAGACAGAACAGGGGCGTGACACACTGTATGGAAGGTGGAATAACTTACCACTGGCTCAAACCAACAGGACAATATGGAATGAAACAAATACCAGGTGCAGTGAGATGCTTCAGAAATGACACGTGAGCACACAATGAATGTACATATGATAAGTAAAGCGGCATTTTAGAAGTTAGAGGGTGCAAAAGTGAGAATGTTGGCAGACAAAACATAACAGTTGGTGCAGCTAGATGAGGTGGGATCTCAGAGAGAGATCCCATCACAGACACTCACAGCACTTCTCCTCGTCTGAGTTGTCCCCACAGTCGTTGTCATAGTCACACTTCCAGCGGCCTGGAACACAGCGGTTGTTTTTACAGCGGAACTGGTATGGCTCGCATGTCCGCTCGGCTGTGGAAAAAAAAAAAAAAACTCAAGATTGCCAGAGAAACCCTCTAGAAATGTGCTTTTAGAACAAAATTAATCAAAAAGTTCTTACCACACTCTTCTTTGGGTTCATCAGAGGGATCTCCGCAGTCATCCTCGCCGTCACACTTCCAGCGAGCAGGAATGCAGCGCCCAGAGTCTTTGCATCGGAACTCATCCACGCCACACGTCATCTGGGCTGGAAACAGAAACATTCAGAGGTTCTTAGACAGTCCGCCAATCAGGATGAGTCAGAAACACGTCTTAAAAAGACCAGAAAGGGAGCCGTACTGCAGTTGGCAGGCTCATCAGATCCATCCACGCAGTCATTGTCACGGTCACAAACCCACAGGCGAGGGATGCAGCGTTTGGTGATGGCACACTGGAACTGCGTGGGGGCGCACGTAACCTCCGCTGTTGGAGGAAAAGAGGTGTAGGTATCGTGTAATGCAAGTGGAAAGAAGCGTAGAGAGCCAAACTCACGGCAGTCCTTCTCATCCTCCCCGTCTCCACAGTTGTCCTGGCCATTACAGCGGAAGATGCCTGGGATGCAGCGGCTTGGGTGGGAACATTTGAACTGGCTGGGCAGACAAACGTGGATATCTGTGGAGCAGCATCAAATAAAATCAACATCTAGAACAGAGGTGGGCAAACTTTTTGACTTGTGGGCTTTGTGTTTACCTCATACGAGAAAGAAATAACATGGAATCTGGACAAAAACATGCTTTGATTTGGATTAAAAACACATATATACACTTCAAAATAGAACTTTTTGGAGGTTTTAAATTCAAATTTGTGGCTTTTGTTATCATTTTAGTGCCAATTGCACCAATGGGTTAATGTTGCGGTCGTGTGGAGTTGGAATGATCGGGAAAATTAATGATACGGAAAATAAATGAACGTAAAAACAAACCATCAAGGCAGAAAATCTTTCTGCACCTAGATAACGGTCAATTTTTTTGTAGTGCACCATTTCTGGGGAGACACCAGGATTACAGAGAAAACAAAACATTACTAAGCCTTTAAAGCTGAACGTATCATATTTGATACACGAGACTGTCAGCCCTCCGCAAGAGCAGTGGAATGGAAATACAAATATTTCTTTTTTTTTTTTTTTTTTATCTTAGAATATTTGTGTTAGCTCAGGAAAAAAGATATATTTGAGCTGTGTGACCTGATGTATCAGATATGATACAAAATTTAATTAATATGTAAAAAGCCTTTTTCTTGCTTGTTTGTTCAGAGGGACCTATCAAGGCTCCAAATCCAAAGAATTTGAATTTTCTGTCAATTATTTAATGGTTCAGGCTTTACAGGGTTAAGGATCATCAATTTGATTGATTCCAGTTTGGCGGGCCAGATCCCGGTCCCCGGGCTGTAGTTTGCTTACCCTGCTCTAGAACTTCTTGGAAAAAAAACATTGATATTTTCAGAAGACACTAATTTCTAATTCCACATACCACAGTTGGCCTCGTCGGAATGGTCTTGGCAGTCGTTGTCTCCATCACAGATGTAGGCAGGGTTGGTGCAGATGCCCGTGCCGCACTGAAACTGTCCCGGTCTGCATTTGAATTCCGCTGTCACATAAGGAGGCAAGAAGTTGAGATTGTGTTGGATTGTTTTTTTTTTGTTTGTTTTTTAAAGAGAGGATAAATGAATTGCGACTTTTTGATTTGTTGTTCCATGTAGATCATCTCCTTTCGTAAAGTGAAACTTACGGCACTCTGCTGGCTCGTCTGATCGGTCCCCGCAGTCATCCTCCGTGTCACATTTCCACCAGAAAGGAATGCACTTGTCATTTTTGCACACAAACTACAAAAATAGGATTCATTATGAGATTAGAAACGATGAAAAGCTTTAACAGAGAAAATGAAAGGACAGCAGTAGTGATGCCACATCCTGTCTTCACACCTGACTGGCTGTACAGTTGGATATGCAGGTACGCTGATCACTGGCCAGGTAGAAGTTGGTGGGACAGGCACACTTGTAGCCCTCTCCAGGTGAGAGGAGGCAAAGGTTACTGCAGCCGCCATTGTTTGTTTGACATGGATGGTTGAGCACTGAGGAGGACACGGAAAGACAAACAGCTTTTAACGCCAGCGTTTTCTCCTGAATCCCAGAAAGTTTGGATTATTCTGCATCACAAACAAAAAAAAAAAAAGATAATAAAACTAGAATTTCAAGATTTTCGTTCTTTTGGGGGAGGGTGTCACCTTCTGGCTGGCGGTAGGGATGGTAGATGTGAATGTCCATGGGTCGATGCAGCGTGGAGATCAGGGTGGTCTTGTTGGTACCCAGAGTCTTGTGAGCTCTGCTGATGGACTTGGTTTCCCAGTCAGTCCAGTAGATGTACTCCTCAAACAGCGTCATGGCAAAGATGTGAGGAATGTCCTGGTTAAGAACTGTGAGAACACCATCAGCAATAAAAATCACACGAAAAGTTTCCATATTTTAATGATTGCGTTTCATAAACAAAGGGATAAATTATGCAAACATCAGGACCTAATGATTGAGTACAGACACCTAAACTTCATGCACGGCTGATGTAAAAGCGCCGCAGGGAGAGGGCCTCCGTGCATTTTATGACAGGATCCTCACTTCATTAGGTTTTACTGTAATTGTACATCCTGCAGCCTCATATGCATCCCATGCACACACATTAACAGAAGAGTGAACATCCTTGTTTGAAACAGCTTAGCGAAGCGCTCCGCGTTGATCTTCACCAACAAATTAAACAATTAAAGTGTCAGGACAGTCCGAACATAGATCCAGATATTGAACAGCCTAACTCTAATATTTTCATATCTGAATAAGTCCAACTGGATAAATGCACACCAGGTTTTTATTTAATTCCTTTGCTTATATCCTGCATCAAGAGGCTACCGACGTGCAGAAGCTCACATTCTTTAGGTGGATTTTAGGTAAAGTTGTGATGTAAATTTTTCATTTGAGTACTAGTTGTTGTCTTCTGTGTCAGCTGATAGGAGCTGGAAAAGGTTCCAGTCTCTTATAAACTTGAAGAGCACACATTGGATGTAAAACATGGATGAGTTTAATCTGTCTATTTCCAGATGTATGATTGGAATTAGTCACCTGATGTCAGTATTGAGTGGAAAACTATAGGAAAAAAGGAATAGATTTGTTTTTATTATGTTTTTTTAAACCTGATACATGCAACTGGGAAACCACAAAAACAAATACGTCTCCTCGACTGTTGTTACCTGTGTGTCTACTGCTGCCATCCAGACTGGCAAACTCGATATAATCCTCCCTGGCATCAGCCCAATAGATCCGGTCATTAATGAAATCCAGGGTTAATCCGTTGGGCCAGGTGATTTTATCCTTTATGATGACGGTCCTGTTGGTACCGTCCATCCCAATTCTTCCAATGTGGGGGTTATCGCCCCAGTCAGACCAGTAAAGGTACCTAACCAGCAGGTGAAGAAGACATCACCTCAACAACTACTTCGTTTTTTTTAAACATAAATCCTTGAAATGAGGTTTCTCACCCATAGCGGACGTCCACCGCCACGGCCCGCGGCTCCCTGAGGCCGCTGTTGACCAGCACGGTCCGGAAGGCCCCGTTAAGCTTGGACACCTCAATAGTGTCCCGGCCTTTGTCGCACCAGTATAAGTTCCCACCAACCCAGTCAACTGCCAAACCATCAGGATTGCTCAAGGAAGTTCGGTGCAAAACCTGCACCACAACATAGCAGTTAGCCTGTAGTGTTAAAAACGAAAAAACAACAATGTCAGGTATCCCTACTGACCTCCATGTTGCTGCCGTTCATGTGCATGCGGCGAATCATGCTGCCCTGAGTGGTCACATCCGTCCAGTAGATCATCTGCTCGGCATAGTGGAAGTCCAGAGCCACTGCGTTGTTCAGACCCTGCAGAGTTTTTGCACAGGAAACTAAATTAAATGTGGAATCCCAACAAGATTGGCATTGAATATTTCCTGGACTTTACCTGCTTAATAAGAGTGTAGTTGGAACCGTCCAGGTTGAGTTTTCTCAGGTAGTAACGGTTGGCAAAGATCAAGTAGGGCTTCAAGTCTTAAACATCAGACAAAAGCCTTTATGTAGAGAAACGCACTGGGCATCAGTCAGGAAGTTGTTACAAAACTGCTTTACCTGATGTAGACTTGCAGATGGTGGGGTCGTTGGGGTTGAGCTCAAAGCCGTTCACGCAAAGACAGCGGAAGCTGCCGTGCGTGTTGAGGCAGTGCTGAGAACAGGGGTAGGTGGTCGTGCACTCGTCTATGTCCACGCACGTCTTCCCATCGCGCTTCAGCTGGAAGCCAGGGTGGCACCTGCACTGAAGTGACCGAGAGAGAACTTTGGTTACAATCAAGAAGAGCCACTTCTTACTTTTAGGGCTGATGAGCCATTTTTTTTTCTCAAACCTTCCTGTTTGTTCATGGAGCTTTTCTAAAACCTCAATAAAACAGCTGATGCAACAGCTAAATTACAAAAGTGCCTGAGAAATGTATGGGTAAAGCAATATTAGGACACTTGTGTCCTAAACTGTGATGACAGTAGTTATCAGCTCAGTTTCAGGGACCGTCAAGCCACTTTTCCTCACACGGTTTTCGTAGGAACATCGCTTACCTTGAAGCCAATCTTCAGGTCATCGCAAAGCTGCGTGCAGCCACTCAGCTTGCTGTTGAGACACTCGTTAATGAAGCAGTTGAACTCGTCGGAGCCGTCCCCACAGTCATCGTTGCGATCGCACAGCAGAGTCTCATTTAGGCACTTCCCATTCCGACACATAAAGGCAGACTCGTTACACTTCCTCTCTGCAATCACAGACAAAGTCTACGTTAGAACACCAGTCCCCCTTTAAGGATAGAAATTCAGGATCTTATCCACAATAAATTAAAAAGAAAAAACATTTACTGTGGATGTCCCCTGGCTAGGCAGCAGCTGCTTTTAGCAAAACTCAAGACTGTTACAGAGAAGTGTTTTAGCGGCTACGCTTGAGAAAAGCTAGAATTCCTTTAATTAAATCAATGCAAAGTATTTATCATACTGTTAACACGGCAACCACCATTAACTCCAAGTAGAAAAGATTCAAATTACGGTAAGTCAGCTATGAAACCCCAAGATTGATTGATGTTTTTCTAAATGACCAACACTCATGACAAGCTTTCTGAAAGCTTTTAGTCCCAGACAACATCCTTTAACATTTTTACCAGGATATACATTTGCATGAGATACTTTAACATTAAGTCCAAAATATGGGAAATTTCCTAACCCTTTTGACTGAATGAATGAGAACCATTGCTAAACTAAGGTGTTTTCAACTTTTTTTTTGAGCCAAGGTGCACTTTTTTCTCAACAAAATCACGAGGGTCACCAGCAACTGAAAATGTGAAAAAAGAGAAACCCTGTTGTCTCTGTTGTTTGTCTACCTGTCCCTCTAGGATAGGATAGGATAGTGGCAGATATGCTGTCACATCAACCCAATGAATCTTGGGAGATGCAGTGCAAAAACCATGGCGTTGATGATGGACAAACTCACGTCTTCATTATATTTCAAATGTTTTCATGTCGGCACAACGATGTGAGGACGTCGACCACGTTTGATTGAGGATATGTATGATCAAACCTCCAAGAATGATTGGCAAAGACATTGAGGAGTCAGACTTTGTCCAAGGTGAAAGCAGTTGGCAAAAATTGCGGCAATATTGGGGTACAGTCAAGTGTCTTGAACAGAAATCAAAAAAGCACAAAGAATAAAGGATTCTAAATTTTATTTTCTAATTAGTTAGCATGAAACTGGGTTCTGATTATTTCCTGGTAACAGTAGACATATTTTTAGAAAAAATTAGGCGAAATGAGTGAATACTTTCCTACGGCACACTAGTTGAAAAACACTGAACTAAGACACCGATCACAGTCGTACCAGAGTCTGTGCAGCGAGGGTTCTTTGGAGCTTCATCGGATCTATCCTGACAGTCGAACTCTCCGTCGCACTCCCATTTCTTCTGGTTGAGGCAGCGGCCGTTGGCACATCGAAATTCCTCCAGACCACACGGTGGATACTCTGAACCGAAGGCAGAGGATCACACATCCTCCCACAAACGCTGAAGCATAACTCTTGGCAGTTCTAAAGAACTCACCACACTCTGGGGATTCATCGGAGCCATCGGAACAGTCGATGTCATGGTCGCACACAAAGTGCTTGGGGATGCACTGTCTGTTCTGGCACATTAACTCATTCTTGGCATCGCATGTGCTGTTGGTGTACACTGGAAACAGAACCACACACGTTCACAGATGTGCAACTCTGGATGAGAGAGAACTTATTTTTCTGCCTCACTCACAGCAGCCAGCTTTCACACTCTCATCAGCTCCATCGGGACAGTCCTTATCTCCATCGCACTTCCAGCGCTGAGGAACGCACATGTAGGATCCTGGACACTGGAAAGCTTCAGGACTGCAGTTCTCAGTTTCTGAGAAAAAAAGTTTCAGTTCCATGACACCAGAACCTCCTGAGCATTCAGGGGAAAAGTGGAAATACAGTAGACATTAAATGTTTTCATTACTGCATTTCTGGTCTTCATCAGAACCATCACCACAGTCGTCAGAACCATCACAAACCCAGTGTTGGGAAATGCAGTGGTGGTTTGCACACTCAAACTGGTTGGATAAGCAAAACTTGTCTGCAAAAAAAAAAAAAAGAATAAAAGGTGGATTTAAAACACTAAAAACAAGGTGTTCTTTTAGAACCTTTGTCTTAAAACTGACCGCAGTGCGTCTCATCGGCTCCATTCTCACAGTCGTTCTCTTTATCACACGTCCAACTCATGGGAATGCAGCGACCGCTGGGACAGGAGAAGAAGTTGACCGGACATTTCACGTTTCTTTTATCTGCAGAAAAGAGACAGAAACAACAAGAAAAAATACAAATGTTAGACTATAAAACACTCCAAGAGAGTCAGAAGAAAACTATTTTGAAGAGGCGACAAACCTGGACAATTTCTTTCATCTGAAAAGTCCCCGCAGTCGTTGGTGCCGTCGCACACCCAGGAGGGGAGGTAACACAGGGTGGTCTTCTCGCAGCTCTTAAACTGAGCTTTTTTAACTCCAAGGCGGAAGAAACGGGAACAATCAGTAGGCTCTGAAAGAAAGGAGGAACAGGTGATTCTGTTTTAAAGCAATAGTCTTTAGTGCCACGTCGGCAAAAGCAGCAGCTGGACCACACAGCACCAAATATTTATTTTTCTTCTTTGCGTTTTGCCTCCTCCCTTTAGGGGTCCCACAGCAAACATCCACCTCCTATAAAATATTTATTATTATTCATTGGAATTATTATTTATTTGAATTAGGGCTGTCAACGTTAACGTACGTGATTAATTGTAAAAAATTAACGCGCCAATATATATCAACGCTGATCAATTACACTCCGCGAAGCAACTGTCTTCTGCTGGTTTAGGCTTCTGTGGTGTGCATCAATTTCTGAAAATGCACACCTAAATAAATATTCAAATCGATTTTAGTTCTTTATTCTTGTTATTTTTTAGGTTGAGATTTATTTTTCTCAAAAGGGGGAATATTTGATATGAAATGCGGCCCGTTGTCATGGTAACAATACGTCGCTGGGCTGGAAGACCTTGACTGCAACGGCAAAGGAAAGCGATATATGTGCTGATCGTCATGATTGATTCAATAAAGCATCAGTTCAGAGAGAAAGTTCACCTCTTACCGCTTGTTTCTGTCCACACCATGAAAGAAAAGTTTGTTTTGAAGAAGTCTGGACATATAGAACATTGTGACCGGAACTCTTCCGGAACATCCAGCAGCCAATCAGAATAGAGTATTCACCCGGACCATTTAAAGTGCAGAAACACAATGGTTGTTCTTATGGTATATCAGCAGACATTAAAGTCTTTACAGTTCTGCTTATCTTACTTTTGATGCGTTTTATGCACACAAATTACATTTCTGAGTTAACACTTTATAAATGTAAACATTTCAGACAATAAAAAAAAAAAAAAAAGTTCTCTCTGGCCTTTTTTTATTTGAAAGCTGCATATTGTATAATATTGAACTTGTAAAACATAGTGATTAATTGTGATTAAGCACAACCTAAAAGTCTGATTAATCTGCCTGCCAGTGGTAAATAGTGAGAAGATTCTAGAAATGATTGCGAGTTACGTACGACAGTTCATCTCGTCGCTCGCGTCCTCACAGTTGACCACCTGATCACAGCGGCTGTAGTTGGAGATGCAGGTTCCATCTTTGCACTGGAACTCTCCTGCTTTGCACAGTGTCACTACAATCACAGAAAAGATTGAAACATTTGAACTTGTTTTTTAGGACGTTTCACTCAGACATTGAAAACTTAAAGATGTTGTTTGTGGCATTGACAATCCTGCAAAAGTTAAGGGCTGAGTTTAATTTAAAAAATTAAGTAATTAGTCATGATTTTCACTATAATATCAATTCTTAAATCCATATCGATTTTAAAACTATGTCTTGACGGAAACAGTTTTCTATTACTATTTTAATGACAGAACTACTTTAATTATTTAAAGTAAATTTGAACTTTTGTTCGTTTAACTTACTGATTATGTAAAAAAAATGTTTTTTTAAAATAAAAATAAATAAATAAGTATGCAATTAAATCAAAAAGATTTGTAAACTGAAACCATGAACTTGTTGCATTGCCAGTACTGTCTGGCTCTAAGAAAAAACATAAAGAAAGGAGAAAAAACACCTGCCACCACACTTTTCATAACAGCATGCAGAGAAAATGCTTACTGTTGCAGGGCAGTTCATCAGAATGGTCACCGCAGTCATCCGTCCCGTCACACCAGAACTGGTGACCAATACAGCGTCCGTTCATGCAACGTCTGTAACCTTTCTTACAAATGCGATTAGCTGCAGGGAACAGTTCATCACAGTTAACTCAGGAGCTCAATTTGTTCAAGTATATTTATAACTTTACCAATTCTACCTTTGCAACATCAAGAGTTTCTAATTTTACGCTTCCAAATTAAAATATTTCATCCTTTCTGTCTAAATACTGGGTTTGTGACATCTTAATGGCTCATTTCAAAGTTAAACCCTTTTATTTGAGCATCTGCTCGTTTCTAAGTGCTAAAAATTCTTTACCACAATAGGATTGTTTTTCATCAGACTTGTCCTTGCAGTGGGCCATCCCGTCACAGGTAAGGCTGTAGTTGATGCAGTCTCCGTTTCCACACTCAAAGTCCTCGACACTCCCACAGGAAACATTTAGAGCTTAACAGAAAAAAAAAACAATCAATAACAACATCACCAAACAAACAACTAAAGATTCAGAGAAGCAGGTCAGCTTTATGTCCCCTACAGGAGCACGTGTTGTCTTCCAGCAGCTGTCTGTCTCCACGGCAACTGCAGTTGACCCGTCCGTCGGATGTGGGCAGACACAGGTCTTGACAACCGCCATTGTTTGTTCGGCAAGGAGAAAACTCACCTGAGAAATACAGAAGTGGAAACTCTTGATATTTTATTCACTTTTTACGACTTTTAAATAAAAAAAAACAACTTTAAAACGTCTACAGAATTCTGAGGCTGACACAAACCTACAAAATAACCTTTTAAGTTTAGTGATTGCGGTGACTGATACTTACAGCTGTTGGTGTCGTTGGCCAGTGCGACGATGCCCATAGGCTGCTGTGGGATGTCAGCACGCAGCACTTTCATGTCTCCTCCTGTGTATTTGTCAGCTCGAAGGACAGCCCTCCTCACCCAGTCAGTCCAGAAGATGTAGTCTCCATACACAGCCAGACCAAACGGATGGACAGGTTCGTTCTTCAGCAGGACCTGAAGCACAAAATTGCAGAACCATTTTACTAACATGAGGTGTGGCTCCGTGTCTTTATCAACATGCTTTGTAGGACTTACGTAGCGGTTGCTTCCGTCGTATTCGCATCGCTCGATTTTGTCCAAAGTGGCGTCGGAGAAGTAGATTTTTTCAGCTCGGTGGTCTATGGCCAGGCCGTTGGGAGTTTTTATGTTACTGCCAACAATAGCGAGCACATTGGCTCCATTCAGAGATGCCCTCATGATGCTGGGAGCCTGCTCATTCCAGTTGGTCCAGAACATGAGACTGTAGTGGGAGGAAACCAGATAGGAGAATGAGAGAACTTTTTTATAAAGTGAAACGTAACTGTTCTAATAACATTTAATTATACTCCGATATTAAAAAGAAAAAAAGACATTTAAAGCAACAATATTGATCTCTGTGACTCACTCCTGACACTCGTCCAGCACAAAAGCTCTGGGGTGGTCTTCTCCAGACATGGTGACGACGATGTCGCGGTTATAGGCCACGGTGCGGCTCTGATCCACAGTGTGGCGGGTGATGGTGGAGGTTGTATAACTGGTCCAGTAGAGTGTGTCCCAACCTCTGTGGTATGCCAGGCCCTCAACTGATCCAACATCTGCCAAAGAGAACAGAATAAGGTGGACTCGTGATGATTTTAAACAAACAAGTTTATTTTTAATAAACCTTTATGAGAAAAAAAAAATAAAACTTTTATTTCCACCATTGGCAATGATGAGATTGAAGAAGTTGCCTTTTAGGTTTTCACTTTTCTGTGAACCCTTGAGCAGAAATCTGCCTTCCCAACATAAACAGTTCTTATGTGAACTCAGTCCAGGCCTGAGCTTTTCCTTCTTAGAAGAATATTACATTTGGAACAACGGCAGTTGCTTTTAGCTGATGAAACTGGCTATGGATGTAAAACGCAAAACAACTTCTTTCAAAGTCCCTCCACCCTTTGACCTGGACCTGCTATCACATAAAAAAGGAGAGTTATTGTTATTTGCTGAAGCGATATGATGCATAACATAATGAAAATGGACACTAAAGCCTCAAAGGCTCTAAAAAGTCTTCATAAATAAACAAACAACCACATTTATGAGCACTTATGGAGCCTGATATAAAACCAGAACCTCTGTTTGCTTATAGCCAAAATTATATAGTTTCCATTTATTTTATTTCTTCGCTGAATGCCAAAGTGCTGAACTCCACTCTGATGCTAGATGTTTTTGAGGAAAGGCGCCAGGATTGTTGGCAATCCCGCAGGTCAAAGACCAGTTCAGGCAAAGCTCCGAGTTCATTACATAAAGCCCGCTCGTGTTTTTAAAGCTCAGCCATCAAACTGTAAAAAGCAGAACGGAGAGAAAAGTGAGCTTGAGTGGAAAATTGCTTTAATTGAAAGACAATCGCACACAGCGCAGGGATAAAGTGTGTTCAAGCCAGCATTATGCAATTGTGGTGCGTCTTCCCATTGGCTGGGACAGACTAACCCCTGGTTACTAAGCAAACAGTTGACAGAGTCAGCCGAGTAGAGTATTGCTGTACAGGTCAGACCCTTTCAGACAATCAAAGGAAACCTTGTGACTCTCTTTTAAACTTGGATTTTTTATGCTTTCTGGTTGGACACGTCTCTACTAGATAAATCGAACGTGGGGAGCTTCTTTAAAGGACATGATGCCTCCTTGCTGAGGTGAGCACATGGCTGCTTTTTAAACTGCAAAGCTGATGAGAGATACTTCTGATGGATGTTTTTCTCTTGACTAAATGATGTGTCATTTAAGGAGATTCCAAGAATACTTGAAAGGATTCCAGGAGATGTTTTCTCAATGAAGAAATCCAATTGATTAGTTGGAAACCAACATCTGGACTAATTGCTATCATTACTCAGTGGAGGGTAATTACACTGGTTACTAAGTTTAACTCTAGCCAAGGGCTCAGTCTTCTGTATTCTACCCACTGTTTGGATGCTCATGGCAGCTTTCAGGTGTCAGTCAAACACCAGCCTGGACCAAATAATAATCCAGAACGGGGCTTTAAAAGTGTTTGTGCCAATTCTGGATAGTCTTATTCTGGTGGCTGGATTCATCGGCCAAACTTTAGTGATCGTTATTATTACTGGGCGGCGGAGGAAACAGAACCAACGGATTCACGGTACCGACACCCTACTGCTGGGGCTGAGCGCCGCTGACCTGCTGCTCTTACTCTGCCTGCCCTTCCACACCTCCGCCATCGTTCAGGGGTGCTGGCCTTTCGGCAGCTTCCTGTGCAAAGCCATCAGCTTCCTGGGCACTGCCTGCTCGGCTGCCTCAGTGTTCACAATGGCAGCTTTGGCCGTGCTGCGCTACCTCACCGTGGTTCATCCCACCTGGGTCTACCGTCAGAGGGTACACAAGCAGATTAAGCTGACGGTGGTTATGCTCTGGATCCCTGCTTCAGCTCTAGCAGCACCACAGTTTGCCTTCCGCACTACTTCTTTTCAGAGCACCGCATACTGCTTCGCCTTTTTGTCGAACATCAGCCAGGTGGTCTACAGCGTCACCTTGTTCCTCTTTGGCTTCACTCTCCCCCTGGGAATCATAGTGCTGATGTACACCAAGATCTATCGTTTTCTTCAGCATGCACGGCAGGTAGGAAACGCCCCTCAGCTGGAGCGTTACCAGCGTCAAGTCACCCATACGTCAGCTCTCTTGGTACTGATCTTCACGCTGCTGTGGCTGCCCGCCTACATTCTCATGTTCTCAAAAATCGGAGGAACTCAGAACAACCTAAGTAGGTACAACTACATAGCCATCATCTTCAGATTGATGTCCTCCTCCGTTGCAGCTGTGAACCCCGTGCTCTACGGCTTGATGTCTCAGAAGTTTAGACGAGACTTATTTGAACTGGGCAGAAGACGGTGGGGCTGGTGCAAAGACTGTATTCCCGGCTGCCCTCCTGTGACGAGCAGAGACACAGTCCAGCCCATTGAACTGGAAACAACGTCAGAGAGAGATCCAAACTGACAGCTTTACCTAAACTGTTGCAATCAGACAAACTCCATCTACTGTTTGGTTATTGGAAATCATTTGATTTGATTTGATTCACTTTGAATTTAGAAAAAGACATGTGACTATACAATGTGGTAGAATGATCTAATATTTTTCCCTTTGAATTATTTTAATGTGGAAAAACAACAGTGAGCTGAACTTTGTCAAACTAAAATGTGAATGGAATTGCCATTAATTCTTGTTTACTTGTTTGTTTTGTGCACATTTTTAATTTACACTTGATTATCTTACAAGAAATACAAGGAATCTGGAAAACTTCACACTGTTTGAATTTTTGGCTAAAGATGTCCTGGATCGATTTTAGGTCAGTGAATCTGACCACAATTAGCAACCACAATTTAAATGAATCGTTACACCCCTATAAAGTTGTTTAGTCAAACAGATTTGAGATTAAAAATTTTACCCCATAGCTTTTACAGTAGAACATTTATTAAACCTGTAAATTTAGAACAGCTTTAATGTCTTACTTTGGATTACCCATCATGCAGTGTAATATATTCCTGTGAGTGCATAATCAGTTTCTATTCAGAAAAAAGCTATAATTTCTGCACAGTTTGGGGTTAAATAGTTCTGTAATTTCAATTATCAATGAGGGAAGTATATAAAATGTATTTAGGCAAGCAAAAGTCACATTAAGTTTTGTTGTGTGTGCAGCCATTTCTTCCAAGACCAGCTTTAAAAATGGTCAGTCTCTATAAAGTGAGAAAACTGACAGCTGTTTTTACAACACTGAATCCTCATAAGTTCTCACGTTTTAAGTCAAATGCGTGATTGAAAAAAGGAAAAAAAGATAGGAGGTGAAATTCAATCATAAATGGAGTGAATTCAAATCTCAGAACTACTAAATTAACTGACTAATCTCAGAAAGAATTTGTGTTTCTTTTGAAAACACCAGAGAACTGAGGGTGATGTTGCAACACTTACTGTCCACCACAATCTTGCGATCTGTGCCGTCATCACTGATCTGTTGGATGTTGCCAAAGTGAATATCACTAAAGAAGATGCGGTTGCCCCCCTTCCCTCCGCCGCCGTGGTAGTCGAAACTGAGGGCGATGACGTTCTTCATGTGCTCGGGGTCCTCAAACGGCTTGATAGGCGCGTTGAGGTTGGTCTCGTCCGACAGGTGGATGCTCTTCAGTATGGTGCGCTCTGAGTAAAGCAGGTATCCGTCGTAGTCCCGGCAGCTGCGGTTGTCCTCTGCCAGCATGCCGTGAGCACATGCGCAGGTGCGCTCGTTGTTGCCACGGTAAAGACAGAGCTGTTCACAGCCGCCGTTGTTGGTCTTACAGATGTTTGTACCTGTGGAGAGGGCATGCTTATGAGCTGAAGCTGGTGAGCAAACAATGGTTTCTTGTAGGTCTAAAGACGGACAGCTTAAATGTCATTCTATGAACAATGATGCCAGCTTTATGCACATTCTCACCCAGCTGTCGGTTTCTGTTAAAAACCTTGATGTCCTTCAGCTGCACACCGATGCCCGTCCTGAGCTGCACGGCATCCGTCGCGTTGTCTTTGTTTCCTCTTTTAATGGAGCCGTTGGCGTGAGTCCTGACAGAAAGCAATAAAAGTGAGTAACCGCCACATTTACAATGCAAAAAACTTTTCTGCAATTCATTTAGGATAATGAAAACGCTAACCTGTCACTCCAGTAAATGTATCCCTCAAACACAGAGACAGCAAACATGTCCATATTGTTGTTGGGCAGCACCAGTTCCCTGTTCTCCCCGGTCTCCAGGTTAATGCGCTCGATCTTGTCGGTTCTGGCATCACACCAGTACAACAAACCTTCCTGAAGTCCAAAAGCAGGAGAAAAGGCACGTTTAGAGTCACAATGATGGGAGAATGGCACAAAGGTATTTGCTGATATTCTATAATTATGCAAATCTTTTAGTTCTTCTTTGTCAGTTATACAGAAAACACTGATCTGGTGTAAAAATAAGATATAAAAATGATTCTTTTGGCTGCTCTTACTCTGAATTTTTCTACATTTATATATGTTTCCATTAAATATTAAGAAAGATTGTATTGATAGCAAGAAAAAGAAGTTATCTAAAACTAACAAAATAGCTAAAAAGAGCTAAAATCAATAATTCAGAGTAATTCTGAAAAAAAATACAATTAAATAAATAAAATCAATCAATATGACATATTAATGACTTGGTTAAAACGTTTAAAAAAATAAAAGAACAGGTATTGATTACTATTAGCAAAACAAGCAGTTCAACTGGAGTTGTTGGTTTTCCGTTTTAAACAGAAACTGATCTGCTAAAGACTCACTCTAAATAAAATCGGGTTTTGATGTTAACATGTTCTTGTAGCATTTTTCTCATGATGGAGGACATATGTAAAGAAAATTAAGCTAAAAAACGCATTTATGAGTATTTTGTCATTCAAACGCTTGTGAATCAGGAGCGGATGTAAAAATGACATTTGAAAAAGATTGTATTTGTGATGTGGAAAATCCGATGGGCGGCCCACAAGCTCTCTGCTCTGCTCTAGTCTAATGCATCCACTTGCAGACAAATAAATCCATATACGTCTTTGTTTTCCACGTTTGAGCTGGCATCTGACTCAAAACTGGATAACTGGATAACTCCAATATTGTTCGCCATTTTTGTTGCACTGGTATTGTTAAGTTGGGGTTGTGAGGGGCTGTAAACTAGCTGGATAGAGTGGAAACAAAGAGCTCTTTGTTTCCAGTACTTCCACTTGTTTCTTTGTAGAGCTCTTTGGTGGGATAGCTCCACACCAACGATCCTTCCCACAACTTAGAGGCTAATTTCTAATGAACTCCTGCCACTCTGCAGAAACTATGTCCTAGAAAACGACACAGATTTTTTTAAATTTTGGCTAAACTGTATAAGCTGTTTAAAATAGCTCAAAAGATGATCAGAGTGGGTCTTTAAAGAGGATGGAGAGCGCAGCGACTCCTTGTCGATCCACACCTCATAATCGATGGAGATTCCATTTGGCCAGCTGATGCTCACGTTGACCAAGACCAACCTTTGGGAGCCATCCAAGCGTGAACGCTCAATACGAGGATACTGACCCCACTCAGTCCAGAACAGATACCTGCCCACAAAGACGTATAAGTGCAGGTCAGGGAGCTTTAGAAATGTAAAAGCTTGGTGAAAATGAGACTGGAGGTACCTTAAGGGAATATTATTACAAAGGCCAAGTTTAAACAGTTGGAAAGGAGCCTTACCCTTTAACTGGGTGGACGGTTATAGCTCTGGGTTTGTCCAAACCCTGGGAAATGACTACATAGCGGAACGAGCCATTCAGCCTGGCCACTTCAATCACATCAAAGCCCTGGTCAGTCCAGTAAATATTTCCTAGAAAAAAAGTAGAGAAAAAATAGACCCAAATCAGCTGTTGTGCTTTGGTGTAGCATTGCATAAAAGTGAGACCTGACCAGCAAAATAACTAAACCTGCTATCCAGTCAACTGTGATGCCCTCCACCCGACCGATGCCGTTGGTCACCACATCCTCTCTCCAGGTCTGATCCCTCTTTGCTCTGCTGATGGTGCTTAGCCCCATGTCCACCCAGTAGATAGTGTCATTTTCTGAAAATTAGACATGTACAATTTTAAAGTGTCACTTAACTATCCATCTGATCAGATTAAGAGTCACTTACCAGCGTGGAAGTCTATCCCGACAGCGAGAGACGTTCCCGACACTGGTACCAGTGCATCAGATTTGTCTGCTGGGTCGAGAGGAATTCCCCGAATTCCCTCGTGAACGGAGTAGAGCAGGAAAGAGCCCATACCTGCTTGGAGAATGGTACGGTAAGTTTGTGCTTTCAATAATGTGTGCTTTCGATAATACAAAGCACCGTCTCACCCTCACAAGACTGCTCCCCTGATTTGAGACTATATCCAGCGGTGCACATGCAGGCCCTGGTTGTTGGAGACGTGGGCAGACACAGCTGTGAGCAGTCGCCATTGTTGTT
The DNA here is from genome assembly GCA_036245035.1 of Adrianichthys oophorus. Lineage (NCBI taxonomy): Eukaryota > Metazoa > Chordata > Actinopteri > Beloniformes > Adrianichthyidae > Adrianichthys > Adrianichthys oophorus. The sequence goes on from BSAI01000015.1 coordinate 10,903,542, forward strand.
GCTGCATAGGTTGACACCAGCTAAAATAAAGGAATCAATGAAACAAAAGCTGAATCCTAACCGCAAAGTCAAGAAAACCAATGCCTGCAACATTTTTCCATACTTTTTTGCACGTCCTCGTCATAGATCTTCATGTGCATCATCGGAGAGGTGTGGTTTCGCAAAACTTTCCACTGTCCACCATCCTTCTTGTCACACGTTCCCATTTGGTCCGTTCCCTGGTCGGCCCACCAAAGCTTGTCCCCTGTTAGATTGGAAATTTGTTTTTTGATTCCATCAACATTTTAATCTGGAGGGGGAAAAAAAAGTCGACAAAACATTGTGCTTTCATCTCACCCATAATAGCCAGTGTAGTCGCTTTGTTAAGTTTTCCATTTGCACCTTCCAAGATCTCCAGATTAGCTCCATCCAGCCGACTGCGGCGGATGCTGCTGTTTCCCGAGCTGATCCAGTACAGCTGTGCCTTTTCATAGTCAATGGACAAACCTGGGAGGATACAATGTTATCATATATATACATTTTGTACCCCTCTGTTTTCCATCTGTCCATGAAGTTTAAGCAGATAAAAGACTGTGAGTCATTCTGCAGGAAAAGGGTTACATATCTCACCCACTGGTCCTTTTTGATTGGTGAAAAGCAGGGTGCGGTTATTACCATCCATGTTAGCCATACTGATGTTGTCACCATCAGTCCAATACAGCTTCCTGGGGAAAAGAACAATGCATGAGAGAGAAAAAAAGTCAAAGATGACGAAAAATACAGAACCGTTCAAATTAAACAAAAAACACTTTTTAAAAAGACCAATCTTTGTGATCAACTCTTTATTGAATCTTAGATGATGAAGGGTTTTGGATAAAGGACTTAAAGATATTACTTACCCTAGTAAAGGATGCACCACCAGACAGTGGGGCTTGTCCAATCCCTGAACTACTGCATTCTTGAAAGATCCGTCCAATCTAGCCACATTTATCTGCTTCTTGTTGGCATCATAGCTGGTCCAGAAGAGGTTTCTCGACACCCAATCCACTGCTAACCCGTGAGCGTTAGGAAGATCTGTGACAGAACACAAAAGGCCTGGTTTTCCCCAGCATTCAAGCTGCATAAGAATTCCATCCGATCCTTCTGAGATTCTTTTTTTTTTTACCTGCAGACACAACAGTCTCCACGCCCGTGCCGTTAATGAAAGCTCTTTTGATGGTCTGCATTCGCACGTCCGACCAATAAATGCGATGCTCCACCGCATCGTAATCCACAGCCGTCACATTGTCAATATCCGGCACGGTGAATGAGATGATGTAGTTGTAGTAGGGGTTGTCAATGTCAACACCTCTGATCTCAATCTGACGAGCATAAAGCAGGAACTTCCGGGATTCTGAGGGGTTAAAAAAATTAATAAAAATGAAGTCCGTCTTTTGCATAATGAAAATCCACAGAGCAAAATGAATAGATAATCCCTTTTATAGTAGTACTTTGTAAGTAGGAGCATTGTCTCGTCTGTCGTGCAAGAGCTTTGATGATTAGCATTAACTGTAAATAAATCATATGTGATCTAAGAAAAAGTTTCTTAAAAAGCTGGAAGGTGCTCTTATTCTGAAATTCTTTTGCTCCAATGGAAAGCATCAATCCTGTTCATTCATGTTATTCCTGCATCAACCTGCTGAAATGAGGATTACTTTGCTGAAGGATAAGATTTAGGAAGTAAATGTGCACTCATCAACAATAAGCCTCAGTGGCAAAAATCTCATATCGTTTTAAAGTAAAGGAGCTAAAGACAAAAAACTGAGGCTGAAATCTGAAATTGTGTATTTTTTTATGTTTTATACTACAGTGAACTTGTTTTTAGTGACAGACTGATCACGACAGACTGTCTGCACGGGTTACATCACAGAGTCTTGGAAGTAAAGGCGCACTTTCCATCTTTACCTTTGCAGGTGCGTTTGTCTGGCTGCAGCTTCATGAGGTGGGGGCAAGCACAGGAGAAGGTCTGGTTAAAGTTGATGAGGCACAAGTGGGAGCAGGGGCCTTTACCGTCACTGGTGGTGCATGGGTTTGGAGCTGAAAGAAAGATAACGTTTGAGGGCGTTTAAAACAACAGCATGTCAAATGATCTTTACATCAGAGTGATTAGTGGTAAAATTTGTTGTATTTTTTTCCTCTTTAGTTCCTTATGAACAAAATAACAGGAACATTTGTATCTGATCCCTGTCATCAGGGTTGGTACAGGCTGTCCATCAGCTGTCAGGCGACATTTCTCTTCTTGTCACTCACACACTCATGATTCTAAAGAACACTGCAGTCCTACATCTGAAATGCTGTAATCCTATTGTCATCTTGACAAGAATGTGTTTCCATGTAACATTAGTGTTGTGCCAGAGGATTTTATTTCCCTCCTTACCCCCAAGAAATGACTACGACCTCAACAAAGCAGCGGGGGGTGTACACATTGCTGCCTTTGTGAGGACAACACGTTTCACAGCTCTAAAAGGTCAGCTGTCTTTGGGGAAAAGCAGCTGTGAATAACACTGTGAGCAATACTCTGAGAGCTCTCTGAAGTAAAGCCCAGCTGTGCACTAAAACCAGCAAGCTAAATGTGGGGTTCATAGTGGTTAAGGGGTCTGTTTTTGGATCTTACCCTCAGGTTGTCTGGATGGGTGATACACCTGCAAATCGAAGGGCTGGGTGTTGGTGCGCTGCACTACAGTGACATTGTGTCCGGTCCATTTGTTAGCTTTGGTCAGGGTATTGGTCCTCCAGTCAGTCCAGTACACCTCTCCTCCATACATGGTGACAGCAAAGGGGTGAGCCAAATACTCGTGACCCCGCAGCACTTCAATCAGTCCAGATCCATCATACATGGCAGAGTAGATTGCATCTGACCTTAAGAGGCATCACAACACAGAGGCTGTTAAAACCAGCTGGCATTTCTTACTACAGCGATCCTTTGTTTATTGCAACAGTTATGTTCAAAAACAACCTAGAATAGGTGAAATCCACAAGAAGTCATCTCTGTAGTTGACAATTACATACATTGTAAAGCTGTAAGACCTCTCACTTTACACTTTATACACTTCAATCAAACAGACATTAATCTTTTCACATTTATCTTTGTTTAAACTCACAAAGTTCAAACCTTCATGGAAAAATAAGTCCAGTATTATAGAATGAAAGCTCGCGATAGAAAATGTATGTAACTTTAGCAAACAGAATGCATTCTGTACAAGAGACACGGCATGGGGGAAATTGATTGACAAGGATCTTCAATCAATCAAGATCCACAAAATGAACTGTTAAAAAATAAAGAAAGAAATTAAAGCATGACAGATTTGTGATGGAAAAAATGTGCAAAACACTGAGACCGCAAAAGGTGAATCGCATTATACTGAGGGACCCTTGTACTTCAAACTGTGATGATAAATATAAAATCGGTCAACAGGAGAACAGATTAGGAATGTCAGGGAATATATAAAGCAGTGGAAAATGCTACCTGGCATCAATCCAGACAATCCGTCTCTCCATGTAGTCGACAGTGAGTCCGTTGGGCCAGCCGCCACTGCCAGTCTCCCTGTGGATGGTGCGCCTGCCTTCACCGCTCATGGATGCTGCTTCTATCCTGGGCAGACTGGCATCCCAATCGGTCCAAAACAGAATGCTGCCAACAGACAGTCATCAAACTCAGGGCTTTCATGGGAAGATGTTTACCATTATCCACAGGAGTCTCTGTAATCTTCTGAAAATACATATTTTTATGCTTCCTACCCATCACGAGGATCGAGAGCAATGGCTCGAGGATGCTCTACTTCTCCTGCTAACAGAGTGGTTCTCATGGTCCCGTCCAGTTTTGCAACCTCAATCTGGTCCAGATTGCTCTCCACCCAGTAAATGTTTCCCGCTATCCAGTCCACAGCCAGGCCCTCTGGGGTGGCCAGTCCATACTGAATAACCACCTCAAAACTGGTGAGGGCTAATGGACACAAAGGGAGGTTGGATATCATCTTTTATAAAACATTTAGCAACAAAAAAAGGCTAGAACTGCCACCAGTACCAAGCATATTTACATGTAAAAATTAAAGCTTAAATGAGAGGAAGCACTACTGCGTTCTGACGGTATCCCCCCCTGCTCAAAATATTTCCCAGAAGCTGATCCAAACCAAGTGCACACCAAAGTGTCTCCTCTGGCTAATCAAGATTATAAGGCCTCCTGACAGAATTTAGGAGACAGGCAGCTGAACACTGATGTAGCTTGCATTAAGGAATGCTGGACTTGAAGCTGTTGGCACAAACCACTTGGACAAATTGGACTCCATAATGAGCAGCAGGAGCTGATCTATGAGCTGCTATGCCCCCGCTCAGCATGTCTATATTTATGGAGGACTGTAAGGGTGGAGGAGTGGAATTGCAAAGCAACATCGGTGTTCTGGCAACGGTCACGCTCTGAGAGTTACCGAGACAAACTGGAAGAGACAAAGCCTTCCGTTTGCCCCGGAGTGCTGCGCTGGGAACACAAACCTGAGGTTTCTGAGCAAGGAAGGCTGACTGTGACCTGTGAGATTCATTCAGGGTCACAAAATGCCACAGACTGTTAGTAGTAGACATATTTTTCTTTGAGAAATTACAGCAAGTTATGCCCAAATAACTTACACTTTAGCTCCTGAGCCCCTTTTAAAGTAAGACATGCACAATATTTATGACTTCATTAAAACGTTTAAGCGAAAATGGTATGCTCTTCTTTCAATTTATGTTCTTTTAAGAGTCCGTTTGGATCCGTACAAACTCACCTCCGTTATCAGATAGTTTTCCTCGGTAGATCTTGTCCTCTACAACATCAGTCCAGTACAGGGTGCTCTGGTTGAGGTGGAAGTCCAAGGCGATGGTGTTCCTTAAACCTGGCACCAGCACAGTAAACTCTCCCTTGTGAAGGTCAATCCTTCTGATCTCATGGCGGTTGGAAAAAATGATGAAAGGCTTGAAGGGATCTGAGGGAAAAGTGTCCAAACATCTTAACACTGATTCTTAAGTGTGATCACAGCTGATTAAACCAGAAAAACAACTATGTATGTGGTATTAAAAGAAGTCACTACTGCATTCATACTGGTGCTTTTGCAGCTCTCCATATCGGCTTCCAGCTCCCAGCCTTCATAGCACGAGCACTTGACGTTGAATTTATCCTGTTCGCACTTCTGGCTACATTTCAGGTGTTTGGCACAAAAGCTTTGGATCTGGCAGGTCTTATTGTCAGCTCCCAGATCCATGCCCAAGGGACAGGAGCACATGTAGCCCTCCCCAGGAATTATGCTGCAGTTGTGACTGCAACCTCCGTTGTCCATAGAGCACAGGTCTGCAGAAAAGAAAAAGCTGAAAAAGACTAAAGAAACCAGCTGCTGGAAACAACAGACATGTTTCCTGTTCTTACCACAGAACTTCTCATCAGAGCCATTCGTACAATCGTTGATGCCGTCACACAGCTTCTCCGGAGGCAGGCAAGTAGACTCGTTGGTACACATGTGGTGAGACAACTTGCACACCAACGCTTCTCGACAGTTCTCCTCATCAGAATTGTCCTCGCAGTCGCTGTCACCATCGCACACCCAGGCTTGGCTAATGCAGCGTGCTGAAGAAGGCCGTAAAAAGAAAAGAGACGCTTCTATTTAACCCATTTTGGCAAGAGACACTTTCGGCTTCACTGTATAAATACAGACTTTAAAACCACAACACAGTTTTCAACTCTATTCTAAGGGTAACTTTTAATCTCAGCACCAGCAGGCATTATTTGTGACCTCAGAATGAGTTTTAAAAACTAATCATAGCCTCATAAAAAGCCATGCACAATAATTTATGTCATGTTTTAGAAGTAAAAATATTTTATAGATTCTAAAAAATGTACTCAGAAGCTTTTTTTGAGCATTCGAAACAACCCTCACCAGAGTCTTTGCAGCTGAACTTGACTGCGGTGTCACACATGTGGGTGACTCCGTCACAGTTGTTCTCGTCGCTGAGGTCCATGCAGTCTGTATCGCCGTCACAGCGCCAGCGCATGGGAATGCACAGACCGTCTACTCGACACTGAAACTCGTCCACATGGCAGCCGCCTGGAGGACGGGTGGCTGGGAACAGCAGACAGATTCGTTAGACACTGCAGCCACAGCATTCATACATGGATTTGGTGAAAACTGAAGAGTTTCTACAATGTGACTCTGAGCCATCATTACTCTGTGTCAAAGGTAGATTAGAAGCACCACTGTGCGAGAACATTATGACATCTCCTCACGACAAAAGGCTGACCAGAACAGGAACTGGGAACTTAAAATGCAAGGCTATAACGCACAGGAAGAGAAGACGGAGTGTGTTGCTTATTTTCTCTAAAACCTTACAGATTAGCAGGCTAAATGAGCCCACAGCCACCGTTTTTTACCCCCTTCACACACAAAAGAGCACAGATTCCACATTAGACCAGCAGATCATGATGGGCCCCATTTCTGCATGCTGGGGCTGAAAGCAGTGGCCTATATTTTATGTGTGGGTACAACAGTACAGCACTGTGCACAAAAGTTAATAGTTTTTGGGCAAATCAAAGGAAACCAAAGAAAGAGTGCAACACTCATGATGCCATCTAAATCAGTGTAATCTGAAAATAAAAACCTCATCATAGCAACCTGCTACTGAAAATGTCAAACATAGATCTACACAGCAACAGCAGAGTCAAAACATCAGTGAAACTCAAACAAGACGGTGAAAGTGTTTGTTATCCATACAAAAACCATTCCTGAACAGGAAACAGGAGTGATGAACATTTGCAAACAGGCATACACCTGTTGAGAAGGAAGGAGATAAAGCTGTCATTTCTGCCAAACCCTGACATCATCCTCCAAAGAGCAACATTCACAAAGTCCCGTCCCTCACCCTGGTTGGTGCAGTTGGCATGAGTCTCGTCGCTGTAGTCCCCACAGTCGTTGTCGCCGTCACAGGTCCAATACTCCGGGATGCAGCGGCCACTGTTACATTTGAACTGCACACTGGAGCAGGAATGGCTGCAGCCTGCTTCATCGCTGTTGTCTCCACAGTCATTGTCTGCACAAAACACCATGACACCTCACTGACGCTCACTGCATCTTTCGCTTATTTCTTGGAAGCTCAAATGTGATGATAGTCACCGTTATCACAGCGCCAGTTTATGTTGATGCAACGACCATTTCCGCATGTGAACTGGGTCAGAGGGAAACAGGTTGGATAGGCTGTCCAAGCGGAGAAACGAAAAGTTGAAAAAAAAAGTCAGCTCCTTGTAAACACACAATGGCATCCACGGTAAGGCAAGAGGTAAAAAAAAAGACTGAAGACTCACCACATGAGTCTGGTTCATCAGAGCGATCGCCGCAGTCATCGTCCAGGTCACACGTCCAGGAGATGGGGATACAGCGACCACTGGCACAGGGGGACTGGTTTGGTGGGCAAGTCCGAGCTGGAACCAAGTCATGCAAGTTAAATATTTTCTCTTATTTTGAAGTTTCTTTGGTTAATTATTTAACTTTCCACTGAAAAACACCAAGAATCACATTTCAAATAAGCAATAAACTATGAGCAAGATTGCCAGAACTGACTAGTATTTGGACCTTATTTCTTTTAGTAATGAAGCCCTGGCGTAAACGCATTTAACAATCCAAATTGCAACTCTAAATTAAATTGATTTAGGAATTTGGCAGAAACTCACAGTCCTAGAAAACAGAGCGTTATGTCGCCTGCAAACAAGCTGCTAAAGCAACCCTAAAAGGCCTCAAACCGTGCTGCCAGGGCGGTTAAAACAAATCTGCCAGAGACCTCGAGGGTTACATGACACCCAAGTCCATTCTGAACATACCAGAGCAGGTAGTGTTGGATTCATCTTCATCGTTGCCACAGTCATTGTCGCCATCACACAGCCACCGAAGAGGGATGCAGCGGTTATTCTGGCATTTGAATCGTTCAGCCGGGCAGGTGTGTTCATCTGGAGGAAAAGGAAAAAAAAGACAAAATTATTTCTTTTTAGAAGTAAAATTAATTACTTTTAAAAAAATAACGTTCTTCTTCATAAACACAGATAATGACGGTTGATGCTTTTTGATCTGCAAAACTCCCACTTTAAATGAGCAATGAAAAGGGAAAATGTTCCAAGAACAACAGGAGTCCTCCTTCTGGGAATCGCCTAATGAGGACAAAGTTGGCCGCTGAAGAGCAGCATCATGCAGAAAGAAATCTTGGAAACTTTAGTTCATGCTGTGTCACTTTGTTTTAACCAAGCCCTTTAAGCAGAATTTTGTTTGTCTGTGTGTTGCTGAGTATCCATGGCGATGTTGCGGCACACTCACGGCAGAGGTCAGGGGCTTCATCGCTGTTGTCCAAACAATCATTGTCTCCATCGCACTTCCAGCGCTCTTGGATGCAGCGGTTGTTCTTGCAGGCGAATTCACCCGGCTGGCACTGTGGTGGGGGCACGTAGGAGGGGTTGGCTAGAGACGCCATGAGGCGCGAGAATGGAAACACATCGGTCATTCAAACATTAAAGGAAGACTAGAAGGAAAGGAAAAAAAAAGATTTTCCTCTGAAAAGGATAAAGCAGTTTTCAAGCTTCTGCGAGATGTTCAGAAGACCTTTAAATGCAAAGGTTTGAATCACCTCTGCACGTGACGTTATCCACATCAAGGATTTGATCATCAGCACAAGCACAGGACCTGCCGTTGGGTATAGCGAGGCAAAGGCTGCCACAACCACCGTTGTTTGCCCTGCATGCGTTAGTGCCTGCAATATTAAAAAATGCAAGACTATTAACAATACATCCAAAATGTAATTAACAGAATAGCTGAAAAAGGGGGCAAACCTTGCTGCTGGTGTGCATCATACACTCTGATCTCAAATATAGGGGGCCTTTCGTTGCGTAGTAAAGTCACAGTCTTTGTGGTCTGGTCCAGTTTGAAGATGCTACCTCCACGGTATTCGTTCCAAAAGAGAAATTGTTTGTAATGGCATAAGCCGAAGGCGTGGTTAAGCTCGTGACCCTCGTAAACAACCTGGTAAATTAGAATACACAAAAAGGGTTGCAAAAAAAGCAAAAAATTTTCATGTTTCCTTTAAAGTAAGAATACAAGTATGATCCAAAACCTACAGTAACTCCTAGGAGTACAGTTTTCACATAAATGTATTTCTAAAAACATTTTTTTGTCCAAAAAGTCAGATACACGTTCAATTGAAGGGCTGAGAATCATTACTTTGAGAGCGGTCCTATCTGATTCACAGACCGAACAGCGATTCTTACTATTTAATCTAAATTTGTCTCTATAAAATATTTATCACCACCATCTATATATTTATTTATACGATTATCTTTAGGAGATAAGAATTAACAACACATCACAGATAAAAGCACAAAGAGTTTAAAAGAAAGAAATGATATTTGTCACTATAAAAACAATGTCACTCACGTTTTTCTGTCAACTTACTGGTCAACCAGCAAACAAGACTGAGCACTTTAGAGGAAAATTGATCACAAGACTTTTGTAATATTCCTCTTTTTATTCTAAACTTTTTTTTATAAATTTAAAACAAAATTGTTTTTCAGAAAGTATTTCAGTAAACTGAACTTCAGTGGGTTTTTTTTTTTGTCATTTATGAAAAACACTCGATGCTTTTACTTCATTGACATTTTATTTTGAAGATTTATCTATTTCCTTTGACAGTAGTGCATACGTTTTTTTTTTTTTGTCCAACATTGTTCTCTATTTTAGAGTGATATTTACAATGCCTGAAGGGTATTTTATTACACTTTGGAAAGATTGCAAATCAGCAATCTGGAACGTTGCAACTATTTGTACTTGTATTTTCGGGAACAGATCAAGATTGCCAGAATATTCGAATACTCATTACAGCCCTGTTGAATTGTCAGAAAATTACCAACCTTTCGCTCAGTGGTGTTAAGGTAAACCATCTCTATGTGGTCATAGTAAGCATCGACCCAGTACAGAATGCCCTGAGGAATGTCCAGACTCAAGCCGTTGGGCCACAGCACTGTTTTACTGGTCAGGAACACCTGATGATGGGAACCATCCATCCAGGCCTTCTTGATCTTTCCTCTGTTGCTCTCTGTGGGATCCTCCTCCCAGTCGGTCCAGTACATCCACCTCAGGAGAAGAAAAACAAGAAATTATGTGTTTTTAAAGGCATGTGAAGTTCAACGTGACTGAGTGGTGAAAAGGACAACATCTGACCAGGAACACTTCAATTCTAGTTCTCCCTCTCCAGTCTTACCCATGGCCTGGGTCCACAACAATGGCACGAGGGTGGCTCATCTTTCCTTCGATCAGGGTCTTCCGGGTCTGGGAAGCTTTTTCCAGCCTGGCGACACTGATAGTCTTTTTAGGGCCATCATCTGTCCAGTACAGATTACCCCCCATCCAGTCGACCGCTAAGCCCTCTACTGTGTGAATACCTGCGATAAGTGAAAGAAGCCAGAGTGAAAAGTTGATTATTAGAGCATCCAGGAGAATAGATGGAATAATTCAGCAAATTTCCCAGCAGCTCTAAATTAGGAGCTATAACTGGAATAGAAAGAATTCCTAGAATTCCTTGTAAAGTGATTGTTTCTATCTTACCCTCCTTCAGAATGATCTCTCGTTCTCTGTCGTGGATCTTCTGCCGACCAATAATGTAGCTGGTGGCATCAGCGAAGTAAATGAATTCACTGGCAGCATGGAAATCCAGAGCTCGCGGGTTCATCAGGTTCTCAATGGGAATCATGTACTCATCAGGCACCTTAGCATTCATGTCCATGCCCCTGATTACTCCAGGACGGCCCTTACCATAAACCAAAAACAACTCATGGTCTGGTTCTGCAAAAAGACAAAACAAGGCAAACAATAAATTAGCTCTTTTAAAGCAATTTTGATGTTCTTCATTACTGTCCAAATCTGTACTTTCTTTTCTCTGATACTCACTCTTGCAGGTTTTACCATCACTGCCAAGGCTGAACCCAGAGTTACAGCGACAGGTACGTGTCTTGTGGCTGTTGCTAAGCAGACAAATGTCAGAGCAGCCCCCAGGCTTTCCAAACTGATCCAAAGCACAAGCATGGCTGCGAACTGTGGCAAAGAGGAGAGTGCATAAAAGCAGTTATAAAGAGACCTAAGAATTAAAATGACCTGAAAAAGCTGCTATATGCTATTAGATTGTGGAAAAAGCTGTGAGAAAAGTTTTGCACCTTGACGTTGGCGTCTCTGGTGGTACACATGCAGGGCGGAGCCCCGGTCCAACCGGGTCACCACCTGGAAGTCTGAACTGTTGAAGCGGTTCACTCGAATCACACTGGTCTTTGGGTTGAAGTTGCCTTCATCTGAGTTTGTGGCATAAAGGTAGTTCTCAAATACAGTCAGCCCGTTCAGGTGTTCAATCTGGAATACATGGAAGATGACACATTTAGATGCACATGAATAGAAATATTTATTTATCTGATAAGATGAAAAATATCAAGCAAACAACCCATTAAATAGCCAGTGTGAGAAAAATTATGTTTTTTGTGTTTTTTTTTTTTTTTTATGTTTTTGAGACATTTTTCCCAGGATGGAAGACAGATAAAGAAAATTAAGCTTTAATTGCATTTCTAAGTATTTCTTCATTCAAATCAATGAAAATACACTGGGCGGGCCTCAGTTTTCCCTGCTCTGCTCCATTCCAATACATGCACTTGCAGACAAATAGACCTATGAGTGTCGTTTTCTGAGCTAGCCTCTGGCTAATACTGTACGGCTGGATAGCTCCAATACTGTTCGCCATTTTTATTGCACCGGTAATGTTAGGTTAGGATGTGAGGGGCAGATAATCTAGTGGGAAACGATGTACACAGATAGGTTAGTGACAGGAAGAGTAGGCGGGGTTGCTCTGTTTCAACAGTCCTGTCAATAATTCAAAGAGGCGAATTTCTAATGAAGTACTGCCGCTTTGCAGAAACTACGTCCTAGAAAACACTGGTTTTTGGATTTTGTCAAAAATTGCATAATCATAATTAAAAGACCACTGGGAACACTTTTAAAAGAGCTCTAGAGGATTGTGGTGGGCCTTTAAGAAGGCTCCATAAACAGTTAGGTTGGTACTTTTTTAGGACAAATCTTAAACTTTATATTGTTGATATGTTTCACTAAATAACAGATTTTTCTACAAATGTGGTCAAATCTGGGAATAACAAGCCCACAGAGAAACAGAAGAAGAAGCAAAGATGCTTGTGTAAACTTGGCAAAGAGCAGGAAAACGGTTTGTACAGAGAATCTGCTGTCAAACAATGAAAGACAATTTACTTTTAAAGAGAACATTTAGTGCGGACCTCCTTTTCTGTCAGTAAGATGTACGAGTTTAGATTAGATTACCTCCTCCTGTCTCCCACACACAAACATTACCATCCCACCATAGTCGTGATTTCATTAGGAACATAACTCCACTTTAAACTCCAAGTCCTTTATTGAACCAAATTGAAAAGTTCAGAGAGGCACTGGCCGGGAAAAACCACACATTCTGGAAGTATTATGAATAAAGGCAATAAAAAGGGCCTTATCCCTGCGGAGGCATTCTTTCTTTACTGTAATACAAAGAAAACAAATGTTAAGAGAAAAAAAAAAACTGGACCGAGCCCAGAGATTGGGAATATTTACTAAAGTGGACAAATGGCCCAGCATTTTTGTTTGTGTGTTTAAATGGCAGCAATGGTCAAGTGTAGATCTGTGGTTGATCTTTGCAAAACTAGGCAGGTTTATAGAGCCCATCAACTCATCTATAGTCACAAATATAAAACCGTTTGACAAACATGTTCAGCCCAATGTGCTTCTGTTAACGAACAGCAAATTTATTGGATTATTTAGTGTTTTTTTTTTTTTT